>VYXH01011347.1:53317-79008 GCA_013397275.1 Burhinus bistriatus | reverse complement strand
AGAATCACGTCCCTCAGCCTGCTGGCCATGCTTCTTTTGATGCAGCCCGGGATGTGGTTAGCTAAATTTCTGATTTTTGAACAGCTAAAGATATTTATGTTGGAATGTATCTTGATCAAATTTGCACACTTATTTAACGAAGCACAGTGCTCCATGGGAAAACTTTATTTACTCCCTTCCCTTTTTCTTGGTCTTTATCTGATACATTCATCATCACCCCAATCACATTATCTTGCTGACTAACAGTAAGAACTTTGCATCAAAGTATAGTAAAAATACCTCCAAGCTTTGACAGTTGTTCATCATATTCTGTTTAAGAACATTAATTTTATTGTCTCTTGTACAATGTTACAGATGATAACAGACTTTCTGCTTTATTTTCAGGCTAAGTATTAAACACTTTCTCCGACTTGATTAATTCCATAACCCTTCTTGAAGGCACATGAGGCTTTGTGTACAGAGACAGCAGGCAACACTGGAACGGTATTGAGTAGCTGGAACAGCCATTCAATAAAGAAAGCAAACATCTTCGGACTCCTATTTATACTCTGAACTCAGAACTAACTGGAAAGGCAAAACACTAACTGGGAGATACTCAAGTGAATCTAGGAGCAGATACCTGATGCAAAGGGCAAATAAGGTGCCAGCACCTGCAAGAACAAGCATTGCCAAGGATGCCACAGCATGTATCAATCACGTACAGCACCACAACAAGTCACTTTCCTGAGTCCCCTTCTCCAACATACACAGATGAATCTGACATTAATCATTCTGGCTACTAGCCAGCAATCAATTGCTGTGGTAAGTGCACCTTCAGACCTCCAGCATCAAAGTAAGGTCACCAAGAGGTAGCAAAGAGCCTGGAAAGCATTAACATACTCAAACACAGTAACACTCCCAGTTCACTGATGTCTTCCTGAATGAAATATTATTATTATCCTTCACCTCGCCATTCATTTGGGTTGAAATGTTTTTAGCATATATTACCTAGTTTCTGAATTGCTCATCTCCTGCAGGGATGCTGTAGACTAATCCTCAGAAACGGTGAAAAGTTCACAGTATTACAAAATAAAAAATTAAATATAATAATAATAATAATAATAATAATAATAATAATAATAATAATAATAATAGAAAAAACACCCGTAGGAGACTATGCAAAAACACATCTCTAATTCTGTTCATGAAGGTAGAAGGCCTGAACAGGCCCAATTTTACCTGAAAGGGTTCTAGAAGCAGTAGCAAAGTAGAAAAAAAAAAAATTAGTTAAAAATAGACTCCATGATATCAGTCTCTGAGTGGTCAGACTTTGGTAATTTCCCCAAGGTGCAAGGTCAGCAAGAGGTAGTAGAACTATCGGGGAAATGCTAAGTTTTCTCACATACAAGAACATGCCCATCCCTGGCAACTGAAGAAATCCCTCGCTACTCAAAGTTCAAGGAACCAATTCTCCAGACTTAAGTCTTACTAGGTGAATGGTTTTGATTTAGTCTCAACTTTCCACTTGATTATTATATTTGTAGCTATGTAAAAAGAGCAAGTATAAATCAAAAACAATCAGAAGAGGACTATCTAACATATCTGATAGATACCAATCGACCTCTGCTTTTCTGTAAAGGGAAAATAAGGCTTCTTTCAAGGGGGGGGAATCCTGCAGAGGTTGTTCTCTACTGCAGTATTGCTATTAATTTAGAATTTAAGAGATAAGATGATACAGATAATTTGGTATGACAGATTCAACAACTATTTCACAATTATGCTGGAATGCCTCATACAAGGATTCTGCAAAAGTCCAAAACATTTACAGGAAGCATTATCCCTGAAGACTGCATGGTTGTACATAGTAAGCCACCCAAAGCACCTGGCACCTCTTCTCTCCTGCAGCAGCATGACATTGTGAACAAGTGCTGGATCTACATCAGTCACCACACAGGCTGCTGTGCCTTCCAAATCTAATACCTGCTTGCTCTCAATTCAGTCTGGCTTTTCCCTACTTCCAATATTATCAAGCATGACCACACCATTTTAGAGACTGCTTAACTGACTCCATTGCTCTGACTGAAAGAATCCTGGTTTCAGAAAAAAATTCAAAGCACTCTTGATTCAAGACCTTATTTTCAGTGTCCTTAAAGAGATATGACTACTTGAAAACCTGTTTTATCTTATTAAAACAAGTTGTGTATATACTCCATCATATAAAATTCCAAGTATAAAAGGGAACGGTTACACACACAGAGCACTACAGAAGTTAACAGTTGTCAAGATATGAATAAAGTCTGGATGCCCATTTCCCCAGTTTAATTGTCACAACTGAAAAGACTAATAGGCCAGATTATCAACTGTCAGCAAGTTATTCCTACTAGGAACTTTCTGAGATTTCCTGTATACAAGGCATATCGAAAATATAAATCTTGAAAATTGAGAGATGCAGGTAATTCTTTATGATCTAATCAAAGGACTGTAGAAAACAGATGGATCATCCTCAACATGGAAAAAATTAATTAACTCGTTGAGAAGCTGGGTTGTACAGAGGACACCATCCTCTTGGATTCCATCTTCTGTTCCTTTCCACCATCATTTCAATTCCATAGGCAGCTTTTTCCCCCTGTTTCAGTAGCACATAGAACACAATCTAACAGACTCTTCTTTCTAGATGGAATTGTACTTCTGATGAAGCTTCCCTCAGTAGCCTCCACTTCTCTCAACATCAGCATGACACTCCCTACCTATAAGCTTCACCTAGTAGATGAGGAAATGCAACAGACCATCATGGGAGCATCTACTATTTCTTCAAAAGGTACCATTAGATAGATATTGTTTTACAATTAGATATTGACTTACAGCTCATAATTGAGCCAGAGGTTTTTTTAAGTCTCTTACTTTCTTCTTGGGACACACAAAGTTCAGGCCTAAAGACCTTTTAGCTTTTCACAGTCTGATCTGAACTGTCTGACTTTTTTGCTGTCATGTGCAGCAAAAATGCAGGTTCAGGATTCTTGCTAGCATGTTTAATTAGGCACAATACCTTGCATCTATCCCAATCTATAAAATTACTGAAAATTACATTTTCCAAGATTCCCCTATATTCTCCCTGAATAAACACTATAGGTAATGTTCTTTTTCTTTCCCTACTATCCTATTTCTGAACAAGAACTCTACACATCCTCTTCTTCAAGTCCACCCTTGCACCAGGACCCACAACCTCTCCTTGCTATGCCTCAGAAAGCACTGCAGGCTTTATCCCGTAAAAGGAGAAAAAAGCACAAGTCTTCACATCCAGTAGGAAAAAAAAAACCAACAGAATTCCTGGAAAAATACTAGGGGTATTAGAGCATGTTCCCTGTTACTAGGAATACAGGGCTATAGGCAATTACTAAGGGTGTAGGCATGTTTCCTATTATCCAACAGAGCAGATCCCCAAAATCCTTTTTTCAATTTCCAGTTATCCACAGAACAGCTGAGAAGATGTATAGACAGTTAGTCTTAACAAGGATGAGAAAGGAATAAGTCAATTCTAGACGTAGCAAAGTGTCACAGTTTTGGCCGGGCTGGCCGCTGAGGCGAAACAACAGATGCTCTCTCCCCCTTACTTCTGTCTTCAAGGAGAGGAGATTCATTAGTAACAGGACAGCCTTAATTGTCCAAAAACTGAAGTCACTACTGCAGGGTACAGTTTCACATAATATTAAACTGAGTGTAGCTGTGGCTGCTGAAAATAGGTCCCACCCTCCTTCCTCCAACTGTCTGACCATGGACCTCCATTGTTTCTCTCACCAGATCTAAACCATCAGGCAGCCACATGACAAGTCAGTTCAACAAGCTGATCCAAAGGAAAAAAATTAACCACCACTCAACTCAATTTTTCAGATAGACTTTTGAAACCCTAACAATAAGATTCCTATAAATAAAATATAAATAATATAAATTTACCAAATATATAACTTTGTTATTTTCAACACATGGTATTTTAAAGTATTCTGTTACTTCATCTCTACAGTATTTTGTCTTTCTAAATATAATTGCTAAACAACAAGAAAGAGATGTCTGTCTAGCAATCTTATGCCGCCAATATACACATATAAGAAAGAGACTGACTCTTGCCTTTTTACTATTAGGCCTTATTACTGAATTTCAAATCATCACAGACGAGAGATATTTCTATTAATATACTGAGCAAGTAACTCTGTAAATAGTAGGCAAGTATTATAGCACACTTTTCAGTTTACCTGTAACAAGGTCTGCAGTTGCTACTTTCAGTCCTAACCTGTTTAAGTGTAATAAACCCCAAAATACTCTTGCATTTAGTGTCAAAATTAATTAGCAAGCTTGCAAGTTCAGATTAACTTAAGAAGAACAGTTTCTCCTACACCTCCCCAAGAATGCAAAGAAAAGCATGGGGGTAGGAAGTCAATTTGGCAAATTTTAAGGAATTCTAGTTAGTCATTTAATTCAAACCTATTCATTCCAAGTGGGAAAAGGATGCCAAGTAGGCAATATTTACAGGTTTAAACAATGGAAGTACTAAAGATGTCACTGACACAACCAAATAGCCACATCTGCCACTCATTCAGGGACAATATTAAAATACTTAATCAGGAATAGAAGGACAAAGTCATAGTGTGACAATAGTGTTGACAGACTACATACCATCCTGTAGCACTAAAACAGCTAAAAAATGAAGTTTATTTGAAGGAGAGTCTAAAAAAAAAAATACCTAACATAAAAATATTTGAGCTTTTGTTTTTGCCATATTCACTTTCCAAAACAAAATACCTTTTAAAAAGGAATGACTGGTATAAACACAACACAAATAGCATGCATAAATACACTTTTAAAAAATAATTTTAAAAATAGAAAAACAGAATAATGCTTATCTGTAGCAAATATTCCCCTCTCAGAGCTACCAATTTTCTCCAGGAAAAAAAAATAATTTTTTTTAGATTTGTCTAGAATATATGCATCATGGCCCAACAGCATACATAGTTTTAGTACATATTCACTCACATACATTCCATCAACCAAGTTCTTAAGGACAGGAAAATGACATGTGAGGCCAACTCCCAAAATACCTCAAAATACACTAACTTATTCAATATTGCATGATCCTATAACACACATAAGAATCCCAAGATTAACAATGCTGCATGCCATAATACACATAAAACTCTGACCTTTGATTGGTTGGAGGCATCTGTTCTGACGCTTCCAAAGTCCTAGGAGATCTTAGTCTACTTTAGATTAATCATCACATTGCACACTAAAAATGTAAATGTTCATTACATAGCTTTAGACTTCCCTAATGTATTTGAACCTTATTGCTTCTAAATTATGTAATATTTCTCTGAAACAAAGTATTGCAGTAACACAAACATGCAGACAGGTATATGATCCATTTTGATTTCCAAAGGGCCTTCCAAAGGCTCAGACTTCCTGGACTTCCAGAAATAAAATTTAAAGTTTGATAGCTATACTACTGCTGTCCTTGTAGAAGACACTTTTAATGGCAATACTCGTGCAGATTCTTCCATTGAGAAAGAAAATCAGTACATATAATTTCTCTCTCAAGTAACAGTGCTTTTTACACCCTCAAAGCACAGAGGCTAAAATAAATAAAATGCATACGTGACATCTTGTCAAGGAAAGCTCAGACCCACAGAATGGATTCTGAAAAGTTGAAACCCAATACGAAAATCATGATCAATGGAACAAAGCTATCAAGTGACATAATGATGTATGTTCAGTTACAGATACAACAAAACCTTCAACCGATATTTAGGGATGTAGCCATGTATTCAACATAATCACCATGATACCTAAAATCTCAGGGAAACAACACTGACATACATTATTTGTACACTGATTCTTCCATCCCATAATTCCAGTCCAGTCTGAAAATGAGTTGATATGTTTTTGAAACTGAACACATGCTTTTTTCGAAGATCTGGATTTTAAGTACAATTAGATCAATTTATTGAAATTACTAGAATGAAATTAACACAGAAAGGGCCATTACTTTTAAAAAATACTTTGACAACTGAGTATTTGGTTTTACCAGAATAATCCTACTTCTAATCATCTACTTTTATGAAAAGATTGTGTGAAGAGCTGATCTTCTATACAACAATTTCATGTAACTATTAGGAATTTAAGCAAAATGACTGTTCAAACTGCAGTCAAAACAAGTACATGCTCAGGAAATCCAAAGAGTTTTACATGCAAAAATACACAATAAAGTCAAACAACCTTTTCACTAACAACGTGAGACTGTTAGGAAGAGACTAATTCATAATAGCACCAACCATCATGGATTACATGTAGCAGTTTTACAAGAAGTACTTTTCCTAGTGACGATTTCCTGACAAGGCCAAGTTAACATTACCGAAGTACTACTTTTGACGTATTCTTTCTGTTTAGTATCATGTATTAAGTACACACCCAACTTCTCCCTCCGTCCTATGCCAACTGAGATTTCTACTTATTCTTTCCAATCAGACCGATTGCATATCAAGATGTTTAAAAAGAGTATTGACAATTAACTTTTGTCCCCCTCCTCTTAAAATTGTTTTACCAAAATGACAGTCTGAAGGAGCCTAGATATTTTAGTGTAGATCTTAGCAAAATAAGCTGCCTTAAGAAGATGAGAAAAGTAAGATTTAAGAAAACTACAGCACACCTTAAAACTAAACAGCATGTCAGTGAGAGCAGACAGAAAAGGCATTTTAAAAGAAACAGTGATAGTTGAAGGCCTCATTTCCGTGTGAAATCGATGAAGTAAATCAAGATGATACCAGCAAGTGAATCAAGACATAAGATTTGTAGAAAAGAAAGAAAAAAATGTACATCAATCTGACCTGAAGAAAATTTTTTTTAGCACTTTAAAACCAGTAATCAGTGTAACCCTCCACATACAAAGCAAAGCACTCTGCTCAGGAATTTAGATTCTCTGTAGCAGTTCAGCCTCCCATCTTTATCCACTCATTTTTCCAGTGTGGCCAGACTGACATACCAAAGAAAAGGCGAAACAATAGCCCAATCTTACTTCAGGCACTGTGTCTTAGCGGAGTTGCAACTGCTAGAAGCATGTTAAAATAAATCAGAGCTATCCTGTCCTTCCCACAAGTGATGCAGGAAAAAGGATTAACATTGGATTTCAAGTAATTCTAGGAATACTGGAGTCCCAATTTATTTGACCAAAGCCAACATGAATTTTAGTTCTGGTTATAATGCAAAGCCTGTAATAGCTTTGTTTTCCTGTTAGGTAGCACAAGCCTTACATACACAGAAGAATACACATATTAGTTATTTGGTTCAAAGAGAGAGGACATTGGAAGGAGAAGAAAGAAGACGAATTAACAGTCTCCCTGTGCACTGATGACAAAGGTTTTTTAGAAGACTTTTGAAGAAAATTTTTCCATGATGTATTTTTATCTCCTCCTCAAGACTCCAAGCCAATGAAAGTTTACCTCTTCCCCTCTAAGATATACCAGAACCTAGTAAAAGCCCCTGACACATAACTGCATCTTATTTAAATAATTTGCCTTATTTCAATTCCCAGCCAGGGTTATTCTGTTATAATTGTACAATAATTCCGGAGCAACTGCTATGTGTACTGAAGCACTGCTTCCCAGGAAGTGGCTGGACATCACCTGCTGATGGGAAGTAGAGAATAAATCTTTTGTTTTCCTTTTGGTTTATTAAACTACCTTTATCTTGACCCACGAGATTTTTTTCCATCTTATTTTCTCCCCTGCTCTGTCCTACAGAGGAGGGGAGTGATAGAGCGGCTTGGTGGGCACCTGGCATGCAGCCAACGTCAACCCACCATACTTACAAATGAGAAACAAACAAACAAAAATCTAAAACTTCAAGCAAAAAAAAAAAAGTACTTTAAAATAATACCTTCAAAGCACAGTGGTTTTAAAGGCAGAACCAACACTCTGTCTCGATTCTATGAAAAGAAAAACAAAACAAAAAAAACCCCACCAAACCACAAAATCTTCAGCCCATTTAAAATAGCTGCCATAGCTATCTTGAAAGACACGTCTTAACTGAGTGCCTGTGTGCAGTTGTATCCTACCCAAAAACAATCTACTACTCAAAATTGCTCCCATTATTTCCCCAGCAGAAAAAGAGGAAGAAATAGGCTATGCTCTACTACAGAGATAATCAGAGGGTGGAAAAGGGAAGTCAGTATACAAGTTAATTAAACCTTCACTCATTCAGGAATAAAGCAACTGACAACAGTAATACAGCAAATGAAGGCCAACCCTTTTGCTGAATGAAGATACAAAAAATGAAATTTAAATAAGTTTTTTTGTTATATATCGTCTACACACGTTTGATTGCCTCAATTTTTACATTCTTAGTGTTTTGTTTTAATCTTGCTCAGCACCGCCTTGCACACAGACTCTTGTTAATTATCACTCTGTCTCTAGCCATCTTAATGAAACATTGCGTATGATGTGGTTTTAAGAATTACTGAGGTCCCAAGTCCTTTGACCGCAATCAACATGAATTTCAGTTCCAGTCCCACTGCAGTTTCCTATTAGGTAGGAAGAGCCTTTTATACAAAGAATAGACATATTAGTTACTTGTTTCTAAGAGAGGGCACTGGAAGGAGAGGAAAGAAGAGAGAAATTAACTGAATCACAAACAGCTTATGAAGAGAAACTGAGGTTCTACCCAGAATGACAAACAAATCTCAGGAAGCAATGACATGATATAGCTTGCATTGATCTAATAGCTTGCAGCCACTGGAAGAGGCAGGTTAGTCATTCTCTTCCAAGCAAGCACTCCCATTCCCCTTCCCTGCAATGGCCCTGGTACTTGCTTGGTTACAAGGCAACCTGTTTTCACTCACTTACCTGACAGAAACTAACCTCGCCAGTTTTTTGCCTGTTTATCAAGTCAGCTTACAGCACAGTTGGACAACTATCAGAGCCAATCCAGGAAAGGGAGTGTGACTATGTAACCTGGAGGGAGGAAAATGAGAAGTAGGACTACCCCTCTTGGAAATGGAAATCACTAGACCCAGTCAGGCCTACTGTGCAACTTCACCTTCATTATTTATTTACGCTCAGAACTATTTCGATATAATAGATAAATTGCCAAGGGCTCACCAATTAGACTGCAGGGAACATCCCTCTCTGCATCTGAAAAACTTCCTAGAACTGAATCGTGTACAACATTGAAAAAGGCATTACCAAGTCCAAGAGATGCATACATTGGCACTAGATGCCATAAGTGAACCAAGTTTTTTTTAGATAGCACAGCATTTAAGATGGTCTTAGTCTGACTGCCTTTAGGTATTCCAGTCCTTCTTTGATGACATATTCAGTTTTATCAGTTCCTTAAGACCAGTTATCTGTAGCTCCAGCTACAAGAGCAGCTGAGGCACATACCAGGCAGATACACGACTTTACGCCACTACCAATATGTTATTTGCCTATAAAACACTCTTTCCAGTAATTCAATGAAGTACATCAGTAACTATAACGGATCAGAAAAACAAACAAGTAACCCAAACAGTTTGAAAGCCACATTTCCAAACCACACCGCATATCTTTCTATAAAGCAGGACAAGATCAGAAGGACAAATTTTCAGCTAGATTCTCGCCTCTTAGTTTGAGAGAAACATGACGACCATTCTGAACCATGAAGATATCTACCTGCTCTTAATGAAAAAACACCAGCTTGCTGGGAAACAAGATGACTTAATGTTTGGGTTTATTTTTTAGAGACTGATTAGAAAAAATTCACTAACGGTTCTTGTATACTCACTCACAGCAATTCTTAAATTCCAGAATTACCTACACCCAAGTCTCACAAAAAAAGACTTCTGGTAATATTCTTATGTAACAAGTATCCCTTCAATATTAGATATTAGGCCAACCACCTCTTTTAGGCGATCTGCACGTATATTAAAAGCAGGTTTTAATTCATTTGGGAATTTGTTGGTGTGTCTTCAGCAGTTCCACTTCCTTCTCAACAGCTAAAATACTGACTGCTCCTCATGAACAAAGGGCCTAGACTGCAGCCTCCTACAGAGAGAGTACTAGCTGGTTATTCCAGTTGCCTAATAAAGATCAGCTGTTTAGAAAGATCATGAAGCATAACAAGTACTATCAGTACTGCGTTGTTTTATGCAATGCACAGTCTGTAAAGCTTTCGACAGCCTGCGTAATGCTGTCAGTAGACACCATCAGATCTGTCTTGTTCTCAAGCACAGTGATAAAAAAAAGGTTTGGAAATGAACAGTAACAAACCCACAATGGCTTCCTAGCCTGAGGGGATTGATTAGGAAGCTAATGATTGTTTTTAAGCTGTGCCACTTCACTGGAAAATTATGTCAGGCGTGATTTGAAAATATTACTTTCTGCTAACAACATTAGGCAATAAATACTCTTCTCTGTCTCCCATGTTCTAGCACCAATAACCAATATTAGCACAACCTTAAGACTCCATTGCTGCAAATCCCTTATTCCTGGGTTACTCTGACTGACTTGCTGCTTTTACAGACTGCAGCAAGAGCAAACTTGACTTCAGCCTGCTTTACACACCTTTTAACTAGCTCCTTACACCAAGTACAGTATTATCACCTAACTGGTTTAATAATTTCGGAACTAGATTGGTTCTAAAGACCTCCTGGAGCCTCCTACTAAGTAGCTTTAACACTCACAGCAGCATTCAGAGACTCTGTAGCTGTACTTGAAATGAAGCTTTTATTACCTTCAAAATTCAACTCATTAAATAGTTCTCCTCCTTTAAGAAAAAAAAAATAAACAAACTCAAAGATATTTTTAAACTCTTCTGCTTCTCAATTGTGTAATTCCCCCTCCAGCCTACAGTATTTTTCAGACATTGCTAAGAACTTTTTAGTAAGCAGAAGAATTTCTGCATCTTCTAACAACAACATAAAATAACACACAACGGCTCCTATAGCTTTGAAATACCTTACTTTTATAAGGCAAATAGACTTGCAGTCAATAGCAAGTAGAGACAGGCACTTCATTTTTCAAGAAATCTGAGAGCAAACTGGCTCATTTCTAGCTTACCATTCTCATTTCAAACACAGATGGAGTAGCTGATTACATTAACTTCTATTTAAGCTATGACACAAGCAAACTGTTTCAGATACACAGATAATGAGTTTAAATATCAGATGTTACATTGGCTGGCTGGCAGAGCAGTAAGTAGAATAAGCTCCTTCAATCAACTAGATAATGCCCATAATTTAGAGATGTTTATTGGATTCTCCGCTGCTTTTAGAGGTCCAGAGGGGCATACTGGCCAAAAACTGCATCCATATAGTCCGTAACTTATCAAGAAGTTACTTTTACACATTATTCCATCTACAGAAATCTAACTGTTCAATCCTCTTCAGATGGAATTAATGAAGCTCAGTAATTTTCAGAACACGTGGAAATCCCAAAATAGCGCAGAACAAAGCTAAATAGAGTTTGGGGGTTGAGTTAACATCAGCACTAAGATTGAATTTTATCTGCATCAATTATTTTTATTCTGGATATAATCTGACATACTGATTTTAATCTAAAACTCTACAAAGTTCAGATCCAGGTTACGGAAACCAGTTTTGCTCTATCATAAGCTATTTAGAGTCATCTAAATTATTTGTAAAAGCATAAATCCATATATTTTATTCTAGTTTTTATACACAAACACTTTTAGAGGCAATCTTTATTTCACAGTCTGTGCTACTCAGCTCCATAGCTTTTAGATGGGTAAAAAAATTTCATCTGTGTATCACTCTAGCGTATGTGTATATAGCTCTCACAATGCCTTCTTCAAGGTGGGCAAAACACCAATAATATTCAAACAAGAATGCTCAAAGAAACACACAGGAAAAGTACGGAGCAGAGGACCTACTGCAAAAGGTCCCTGGAAATAAGTACAGATATTACAGGAGGCATTATGGTTGTCTTATTGTGAAAAACACAAAACTAATTCTTCAGGAGAAAATTTCTGACTCAAATTTTGCTTAATTGTTTTTATGAGAGAAGACAGGAAGTCTGCCAAAGAGCAACACATCCATGTATTTTATTTTGGGTGTCAATACTACAAGAAGTGATTATAAGAAAATGTTTTGATATAAGCTAAGTAAATTACGTCTTTGCAATTCAAGAGTGAAAGTACACATTATCACAGATCTTTTTCTTGCAAGGGTAATCTGCACCATTACATGATGGAAGCCAACTGGCTGGAATGCAGCTCTGCAAGAGAAGGACCTTGTAGCCCCGAAGGATGACAAGCTGATCATGACCCAGCAATGCAACCTTGTGGCAAAGGCAGACAACGGCTTCCTGGGCTGCATTAGGAAAAGCGCTGCCAAAAGGTTGAGGAAGGTGATCTTGCCCCTCTACTCAGCACTGGTGAGGCCACACCTGGAGTGCTGGGTCCAGTTTTGGGATCCCCAGTAGAAGACACATGGACATACTGCAGCAAGTCCAGCTAAGTGCCACTAAGATGATTAAGGGACTAAAGCATCCTTCAGATGAGGAGAGGCTGAAAGAGCTGCAACCCTTCAGCCTGGAGGAGACAAAGCGCAGGGCTATCTTATCGGTGTGTGAATATCAATGCATATAAATTCCCCCGATGGGACGGGAAAGGTGACAGGCTTTGCTTAGTAGTGCCCAAGTCAAAAGGCAATGGCCACAGATTTAAGTATATGAAATTATATCTGAACACAAGAAGAAAAAAAAATAAATTTATTTATTAGCTGCTAGAGTGGTCAAACATTGGAAGAGGTTGCCAAGTATCCATTTGTGGAGATATTCAGAACCCAACCGAACACAGTTCTGAGCAGCCTGCTCTAGCTGACCCTGCTTGAGCAGGGGAGGTGGACTAGATGATCTTAAGAGATCCCTTCCAACCTCAGTAGTTCTGCAATTCTGTGAGTTATTTATTAAATTAAAATTTTCCAGATTAATTTAGATCTATCACCACACTGTTATAAATCTAGTTTAAACCAAAAGTAAGACTACCAGAGGATTTTGGTCCACAACAACTGATACTATGTGGATTAGTTAAAATAGCAAGTATAACAGGATGCAGCCTTGGAATGAACAGTTGTAAGGAGCAACTGCTTTCAAATCCAGAGTAGAGAAGAATGAGGGAGAAATTGCAAGAACACACACAAAAAGGGATATATAAGGGTATTAGGGCAATATCCAAATAAAGATGCTGGCCTCTAAAGCCTACCTAAATTCAGAAGACAGACAGCTAACCACAGAGGTATCTACACTCACTTGGTAACTCATCACTTGACCTGAAAATTCCAAAAGCACCATCTACTCTGCTCACCCTGCGCACCCAGCCAGCATGCACCACATTCCCTGGCATCTAAGCCAGAAGGCAAGCACAGCTGCCACACTTTTAAAGTACCAGGCACTAAAAAATAGTTATATCTTGGGATTGAAGAAGGGAGGTTATTTTGTTTTTCCAATAAGATAGCAGCAGTGCTTATTCAGGTTGTGGGAGTTCAAGCCCACACATCTCCAGGGAATGTTCATGTCCAGGTTACTTTTTATGTAAAGATATTCTTTATCTCCCCCACTGATGACCTCTTACTCTGCAGAAAAGAATCCAAGAATTATAGGCCCAGAAGAGAATGTAACATGTCCCAAACATAATCTTCCAGTTAGGGCACTCAGACATTGACAAGATTATCTTGAGTTCTGGTCTCTGCTCCTGACATTAGTGAATAAATACATACAGTGAGCATACACTGTAGCACAACCTTCTGCAGGTCTTAAGACATACTAATACTTTTTCTCAGTCTTCTGATTTAATAGTGCTTCCTACAGGAACATAACAGCCCATCTCCTGCACCCATTTTTCTTTGACAAAGGCAGAACTGTTCATTTCTCCAAATATTTCAGAAACTGGTGAGGACTTCAAATTGATCTAAAATCTGACTCGTACCTGCCAGACTTTTTGAAGCACAGGTAACACTTAACAGTTGTTGCTTTTCTGGTTTGAAGGTGATAGTAATGTTTTGCTTTTCTTTATGACCTCTACCAACATAATCCAAAAGTGCCGAAAAGGTTTTTCTTTAATAATTAGCAAAAAGTAGTAAGTACTTCACATGAGAACAATCCTTTACCATGAGTGTTTCCTACATAAAGATGTAGAGATCAATGATCTCTGAAGAGCCTTTAATGAGTTCAATAATTCACTGAATGCAAAGTATTAAGCCATTTTCTTACAATTCAATTACAGAAGAAAAATTTATTTATCAGTTTGTTTTTATTACATAGCACTGGCTATGAAACTAAGTAAAACTAAAAATACTACGAAAAAATAATCAAGTTATTTGAAGAGTGACAATTCCCCAACCTTACAATATAATTTGTAGTACATTAATTTAAATATGCCCAGAGGCAGCGTTCTTTAAAATTAAAAAGATGGTTTTTACTTTTAGCAATTCAAACCACAGAGTTAAATACACAGTTTGAGGTCAGCTTATGTATCTTCAGAAAATGCAAGAATTAAGACTGGACTTGATGCAGCTGATTCAGGTTAGATTCCATTCAGAGAAAGATACAGAAAGCTACATTTTAAATTTCAATTTCAATTAATGTTTATCATCACTTCCTATTTTCTGCACACCATAAAGTAGTTTCCATCAAATCAAAAACTCAACCATGCATCTGAATCAGCATCAGCAAGCCTACTGACTTCATTAGAACATGGATCTTCCACACTTTGCTTCAGAGTGATTGGTCATCGCAGCAGGTATTTTAGCACAGAGGCTTTTTTCACTCACAAAGTAATGTTCAAATTTAAAACTTTAGACTCTTGCAGTACAAGTTAATATTCTCCAAGTGTTCTTTGTTCTGTTATCCATTTTCTTCCACACCGTCTTCACTTTCCTGGCCTCTCTATATCCAGCTTTTCACCTAGAAGACTGTCTCTTCTTCACTACGCTGTTTGTAGATACCCCCATGAGAACAGAAAAATCTCCTAAACTCAGTTCTGATTTTTCAGATGCCTGAAAACCAGAAGTCCCATTCAGTTACAGGTTTCTTTGTGCCTGGTACAGAGTTTTGAAAAGGAAGTATTTGCTTTACTCCCAGCCTCTTAGCATACAGTCAGTAAGTTTCCAACAGCGATCTTAGAGATTTACAGTTTTTCTTCCAAACACATATGATGAGGATATCCGCTGGCAAGCATATTAAGGGACAGAGAACATTTCCTAACAAAAACCTTGTCCCAAAGTATCATGGCGCACAAACTTTATAGGAAGCTGATTAATTTCTCAGAGGCTCCAAGTAAGGCATAGATTCACACTGGAAAGAGACTTGTCCAGCTTCCTCAGGTTAGCAATATAAGAAACAGAATTTTACTATACTGTGTTAACCAACAATCCAGTATATAAGATACATTTGCCTTCTACTTCTGCCTTCAAATTCCCCTTTGGCTGTACAAAAAATACAACCGAAAAACTGACTATTCAAAATATTTACTAATATGATGTGTTCTAAAAAGCATATTATATTTTACTAATGTTGCCCTGGGACGGTGTGGAAAACTGCAGATAGAGGCTTTCCTGCTTCAAGCTTCTATATGGTACACAAGCAACTCCCTGGGAATTTTCCCTATAGTTTGCATTGGGAACTGACATCATAGTGCAGGGATGCATTCACTTCCATTTTCAGCATACGTGTGCCAAGAGCAGTAAGGAATGCATTGCAATTCACTCTTAATTACATGATGTAAATGTAACAGTGCTTCATTTAAGTTTAGTCCATACAAACAAGATGCGTGCTCAAAATCATGTCACTGATCATCTGACCATCCTTAGAGGCTAAAGCTTTATTTTCCCATGTTTTAGTACTTTTTTATGATTTTGCCTCATTTCCTTGTCCCCATCCCCACATAACATCATTGTTTAAGACTGTGTGTAGCATCAAAGAAAAAAGGGAACTAGATGCAGTGCTACCTTATGAAAGACAAAGATTCAGCCAATTAAGGTGAAGACCCACATTGACATTCTCATGCTGGGGGAAAAAAGAAAAAAAATAAGGTACAAGAGCACTAATGTGCAATAGACAAACAGGATTGTAGAGTTCTCACAAATCTGTTCCTTAATGTAAGGTAACTTTTGGGAAAAGACCACTTCTATATGTCATGTATTCACCTTTGTAAGAAATAGGTTACAGCACCTCACATTAACAAATCAAGCACTGGCAGCAACAGTGATACCCTCCTTTCACCAATATACAAGATTTTGATCTCTCTTACAGTAATAAGTCTATTCAGTATCCAGTACCAGAACCAACAAGGAGCAAAAAGTTTTATTCTTCTATGAAGTGGAGGGTTTGTGGTTTTTTCATTAGCCAATAAAGTTATTTCCACACTCAAATAAGGGCCAGGAAATAGAATGCACGGTATGTTCTCATTTGGTGATGCTAGCCAAAACACCAACTCCAAATGACAAAATGAAATTAGAATTTGCCCTTACTAGTAAGATATAAAAGCCAAGCAGTAAAAATTGCAGAAGCACTTAAGAGTTACATCTTCACTTCAGAAAATTCTGATCTACTCAAATGATACTCCTAACTCTAGTTCATACCTAAATACTTCTTACTCCAGTAAGAAAGATTTTTTCCTTCTTCAAGCACAAGCCAGCTGACCATGTTGGAAGTATAAGCTACAGCTAAGGCATTTGCTTTCCCTCAGTTAAATAAGACACTCACTTCTCAGCAAGGATGCTGGTCCAATCACTCAATACCACATCTGCCCCATTCTTTCTTAGCAAGAATAAGAGCAGCATTCTAAACTACTTCTCCCATATTCATTACATCAGAGCAGCACATTTTACTGCAGCATTAACAGATTAAAAACGATGCCCCTAGAGGTCCTAGCAATTCACACAGGAGGGCACAGCATCAGAGGCAGCAAGTTGCTGCTCACCTTTACATCACATTGCTATATCCTCCAGGCAGACAAATACTGTAGTCAGAACTTAATGTGAGATTTAACAGACTACATGTGTACACCATTTTTGTTAACATGCTTTTGGTCCTATCTTACATAAGCAGTAGAGCACAGAGAAATGCCTAGGACAGCATGTTTGGGCTTGAGAGTGTGGCATGTCAACACAGTACACCATTATGAAATAAAAAGGGAAAACACTATCCTGAGAGGTAGACTAGCAACATTTGCCTGGGCACAACGTCACATTAGCATGGCTGTCTTGCTTTTGGTACTGTTCCTAGATCGCTCCATACCGTTCAGCTCACAGATCTGCCCATCAGTACCCTGAAAGCCATACATTGAGTTCTGCAGTGGTCTCATTTCACTTCTACTTGTTCTTGACACAGTTTTGCAAGTCAACAGCATGATGTAATCCTTTACCGAGAAGATCCAAATATTTTTGTTACTGAAACAAAACTAAAAATCCACACCTTGGGCATGCCAACCAGAAGTTTTACAAGTACCATTGGTTAAGATGACATGGCAATTTCTTTGGTTGCTCTTCATTCACCCGATTCGGCCTTTGTTTATTGGCCCTCAAACATCAATATCCCAAAAGGAAAATGTCAGTCTGTTCAGAAAATACTGCCTAATAACCGGTAAGAATGACAGATCAGATCAATCCTGTATCCTCAATATCAAAGACTTCATCTCTCAGAAAGTCACCTTTCCTTGCACTCATTTTCATGAGTAGTGCTTTAAGAGCCTTTAAGTGAATAAAGCATTAATGTAAATGGAACAAACACAATTAAATTTATGAAATTAATTTCCCAGGCTAGCTGCAATGTCAGCTAACAATTTCAAATGAAAATAAATAGACTTCATACCACAATATATTAAAAATTTAGAACAGTCATCCTCACTACAGTTGGCTTTTAAGACAGAATGATGTGGGAGGTTTTTTAAAAAAAGCGTTCTTGCTTTTGTGACAAACATCAGCATTTATGCCTGCCTGAGCAACAATGAACTCAATATTTTCAAAAAGAAAGACCAGTTTTAAAGTCTGCTTTAGTTAATGCTAAAGTAATGAAGAAAACAGTATTAAATATTAATACCATTCAAAAGCAGAATTGACCTGAGGAGATGTAACTAGCCATATAAATCCACATTACCACCATATAGCAGACATCTCAAGACTATTCATACTCCATAGATTGTTAGTTCTATGTATTCATGAGCTAATGTTACAATACATTAGAATGGACTGACAAATGAAAAATAGCTTAGCTATTTTAAAAGCTGTATATTTCACTAAAATATCTCTCCTACATTGCTAATAAAGCAGTAGCAATGTTGTTAATTGAATTTTCATACTTCAGCAATGAGACAAACATAAAACTTGAGCATGTTTCTGCTTTTTAAGCATGCACATTCTACTTGAAAGTCTTTACTGATTACTCAGAGCTGTTTTAAGACAATAGTATTTTATTTTAAAATTATGTAGCGAGAATACAAATATTAAGATAAAGAGTATGAGTTCATCTTCAACTTGTCCAAACTATCGTGTAAACAGAATGGAAACACTGCATTGCATCATCTTTCAAACAATCGCAGAATGGCTTGGATTGAAAGGGGCCTTAAAGATCATCTAGTTCTAACCCCCCTGCCATGGGCAAGGACACCTACCACTAGACGTGGTTGCTCAAAGCCCCATCCCACCTGGCCTTGAACACGTCCAGGGATGGGGCCTCCAAAACTTCCCTGGGCAACCTGTTCCAGTACTTCACCATCTTCATAGTGAAAAATTTCTTCCTGAGATCTAATCTGAATCTACCCTCTTCCAGTTTGAAGCCATTACCTCTCATCCTATCACTACATGCCCTTGTAAAAAGTCCCTCTCCAGCTTTCTTCTAGGCCCCCTTCAGACACTGGAAGGCTGCTATCAGATGGTCTCCCCAGAGCCTTCCTTGTCCAGGCTGAACAACCCCAACTCTCTCAGCCTGTCCTCATAGCAGAGGTGCTCCAGCACTCTTATCTTCATAGCCCTCCTCTGGACCCAGTCCAACAGGTCCATGTCCTTTTTGTGCTGAGGACTCCAAAGCTGGATGCAGTACTCCAGGTGGGGTCGCATGAGACTAGAGTAGAGGGGCAGAATCGCCTCCTTCAACCTGCTGGCCATGCTTCTTTTGATGCAGCCCAAGATGCACTTGGCTTTCTGGGCTGCAAGTGCGCATTGCTGGCTTATGTTGAGTTTCTCACCAACCAACACCCCCAAGTCCTTCTCCTCAGGGCTGCTCTCAATCCATTCTGCACCCAATGATAGAGAAAGTGCATAGAAAACTGCACTGAGCATAACAAATCTGTTAATGAATATGAAAACTGTCCATCAAAAAAAAAAAAGCTAGAAACCACAAATGAAGAATGAAAACAAAATTAATATGATTTTGCCCACTGGTAGTTAACAGAGTGATACTCCACTGTAAGGCTTAATCCATTTTATTGCCATTGTGTTGCCATAAGAGAACTCAGCATTATAAGTAAATCAAGAGAAGTTTAAAAAAAAAAAAAAAGACAGGAATATTACTTCATGCTCTGCACTGTAGCACCTAGAAGATACATACAGAAATTAAGCACACCAAGCAGCATCTCCCTACCCAGACTTCTCTTACCTCCGTAGTTTGTAGATACAGAAGTCACAAAATAGAGCCTTCTGAAAACATTTTAATTCTTCAGTCAAATCAAGCGTGTATCAAATATAACAGAGGAAAGGAAGATACTAAAGTGCTACATAAGCATCGACAAAAGACATTTTGGAATATAAAATCATCATAAATTAACTAGGTAATAAAAAACTCACTATTAGCCAGTTAAATCACACATAAAGACTTACAGTGCCTTCATTTGCATGGTCAAGAATGGCTGAAGAAAAAACAATGATACCAAAAATATTGATATAGATCAACTACATCATTACAAAAAATTAAAGGTAGTGTTTAAATCACTAATTCTGAACCTTTGTATCTTTTAAGTAACATTGAATAGGCAACAATTAATTTGTACTTTAGAAATTACAACTATTAGCATTTAAGAATTGTTTAGAAACTCACTAGAATCTTGTGGCAATTCTAATTTAAAAAGCTGAATTATGTACCCTTCAGTTCTCTTACAGACCTTTATTGGACAATACTTTTTCTTTTTCCTCATTGTAGTTATTAGGCCGCAATGCATATTCTAAAACATCTACTATGGTTTATTCCAGAACACCAGATGAAAAAATTTACCAAATTACAGATCTAAAGGAAAGAAGTGTTAACTTTCAAAGTATACATACTTCAAATAAAGCCAGTTTTTCAAGAAAACTGTAAAGAACAAAACTTGTATGTATAATTCTACATGTTATTACGCAGTTTCAAAAACTGAAGAAATTTGAATACTTACTACTCTACAGTGCTTATTATGGTGGAATACATCTACTTTAATATATATTAATAAGTCTTCCCACTTCACATATGGGAACCAAGAGGGAATAAATGGCTTGCTCAGTTGAAGAATATAAAAGGATTGGAAACAGACATCTAATTACACAAGTGCTAGTCTGGCATCCTTATTGTTAGTAGTTTCTTCTCAGCTTAACCAACTCTCTTTCAGCTTTTGTATTGTTAGGAAAGCCGCAGTCACTTGATGTCACTTAATTCTTTGGCAGAGGACATACAGCCCATTGGACTTAAGCTGAGTCTTCCATCTTGCCTCTGAGGAAACAAGGCTAAACCAAAGAAAAGTAAGGTTAACAGACACATGAACTTTCCCTTGAGGTCTAAAACACTTCCCTAACATACACCCAGTTGCCACAGGAAGAATTTAAGGCTTACACATTATAAAAGCAAGGAAGTCAGCTCAAGAGCGTCTGGTGCCAGACCAAAGCTCTAGTGAACAGGCAATGATTTGTTGATTCAGTTCAGGCCCCTCAATGTTTATAATTACAAGGCCTTAGTTTTCTGTAAACAGAAGGTCTACACCAAAAGGCTTTTGTAACAGTATCTCTTTTCAGTCTCCACATTTCCTGACACGAGTATCACCATACCTTGTCCTCTAAGTCCCTTTAAGACAGACGAAGGAGCTTTGCCTGTCTCTGCAAACAGATGATGCTCTGGGGTTGCAATGCTGCAGCTGCACTGGAAGTGTCTTGCTTGCTCTGGACCCCACTAGATGAGAAGATGGGTCTGGGCCAAGGTCATCAGATTCAAAGCAGAATCACATATGGTGACTGACACAAAAACAAGGTTCCACAAAACTGGGTGAGCCATTGATCCCGAAGTGGGCAGTGAAGAAAAATGGGCAACTCCTCTGTCCTTCCCACCATCATCTCCTCCAGCAACACAGTCCTCATCGGTGTTTTGCA
Source organism: Burhinus bistriatus (assembly GCA_013397275.1). NCBI lineage: Eukaryota > Metazoa > Chordata > Aves > Charadriiformes > Burhinidae > Burhinus > Burhinus bistriatus. Next base: position 57,671 of record VYXH01011347.1, on the reverse strand, counting down.
ACAGCCTGGGACTCGTCCTAGCCCTTAATGAGCCTGTTCAGCTCAGTAACCCAACAAAAAGCTAACCCAGCAAAAGAATGGGTTTTGTCAGTTTTCTGAGCAGAGTTGACTTACCAAACAATCAGACAAGCACTGAACCAGCAAAAGAGAAATTATAGTAGCATGCAGCCGGGAGTGGGACAGCCTTTTTCAGCAGCAAAGAGCTGGCGAAGCCCATCGTGCAGAACCTCATGTATAAAGCTCCAAAACAAAGAACCAATTCAGGAAAAGTAGTCACTATAGCATGTACATTTCCTTCTTTTCTTAAGGAGAAAGCCTGCCTTCAGAGTACAAACCAGTGCGTTAAGAGAGACCTGTACCATGTAACCTTACAGCTGCAAGAAGAAACGTTGATTTTGAAATTGAGATCAGATTAAGGAGTGGATGAGAAATTTTATGTTTCTTCAGAGACCAAATGAAGACACATTCAAAGCTATGTTCTACATGAACTTAGCTCAGATGTAATTTTGGCACTGATTTTTTTTTTTTTTTCCATTTGAGAAAAAAGCCTCAAGGTGTCTCCAATTTTAAATAATCATCCTCAAAAAGTACATTAATCACCTTGCTTTTCAAATTATGTTATTCAATTTTTTTTAATAATGAAAAAGCTGTAAAAAACATCAAACGCTGAATGGCAAAGTTCTATATACCATCAATGAACTGCTCTACGTAAGGGAAAAAAAAAAAAGTTAATTCTTTCAAGAAGGTTACACAGAATACAGAATTAATCCTGAGAACAAGAGCTATCAATTTAACAACAATTCCATATAAATCTAATCAATTTGATTTCGCTTTGCAACAGAAGTATGTACATATGTACACTACATACAGATCAGTGCGGTCTCCTTTATTGCCCTCTAACCTGCTCAAATGAAATGCTGATTTCTGTAAACATAAAAAATTATAGAAGAAAAAGAGTTTATGGCTTCTAAATTTAAGTTTCATTTACACAAAACACCAAAGATGTGAGCTGAGCAAGGCTGGATGAGCTGTTTTCTTTTTGTCTTCTCCTTGAGGGGGAGACGCTAAAGTTGACACCATTATGAAATTTTAGGAAAAAATACTAACTTTGAACAAAAAAGGATGCTTTCACTTCCCATTCTCCACTGCTCTGGCTTTGAAGAATAAAATATTTTCTTTGTTCCAAAAAAATATGTTTTTAATGTAAAAAAAATACATTAGAAACGTTACATGCATTTTAAAAGAGATTGTTAATGTAATTGACATTCACACATCTGACAACTTCTTACCCTACTTGTCATTGAGATAGGCTAGAAGCTCACTGTATGTTGCTCATGCCCCTTTACAACCAGTACAGTGCCGGTGCAGCTTTGCAAAGCAAACAGCCTTAAAAAGCTAACTCTACAATCATTTACTCCTGAAGCATTACAGACAACATTACATTGTGCAGACAAAAACTGAATTATATGCTTAAACTTGTTTGTTCCAACCTGTCTGAAATCTAGTCTACAAGAATAAGTGACATCTATCCAATGCACATAAATCTAGTCGAGTACAGGTATCATGGGCAGAAAAAAGGACCAAAAATTCAAAGCTGACAATAGGATTTCTGCAAACTCCACAAACATATTTCAAGAACAGAGCTGACTGCAAGATCAGCTAAAAAAAAGATATTCTGTGCATAAGGTTACATATATCACAGTAAAAAACACAAGCAAGAAAAGATGACAGTATGCAGCTAACCTAATAGCTGAGGGAGAGCATCAAAAAACAAAGGGAGACAGAGACAGAACAAGAAGTATCATGCTATAATACATATCAGTTGAAGATGAAGCCAAGAAGCTGAATAGGTGTCAAGAGCTACTGAACAGATTCAAGAAAAAGTTGAACACTTAGAGCAGCACAAAGGAGTCTGCTGCATTCTAGCTGGAGTATATTCCAGACAAGCCAGAAAGGGGGAAGCAGTTTAATGTGATGTTTTCATTTAAAGAAGATTAAAAGACCAGGAAAAATACAGAAGTTGTCTAAAATATAAATGGATTTCCCCATCTGAAAGATTTGATAGTTTGTCACGTCTCAGTCTCTCTGTAGTCTCTGCACTCTTGCAAGCCATTCAAGAAAGCGACGAAGCCTAGAACACCGAACAGACACACACGTTATGCTCTTTTGTTCAGCAAGAGGTAATTGCACAAGATTGCGGCTGGACGTTAGGCCCACTTGTAGAGTAACTAAAACCCAGAATGTAGGTTCACAGCCTTGTAAGGCATATCAAAATATTTGGTTTTACAAAAATATTTGCCAGAAGCAATAAAATGCATATTTGATAATATTAATATATTGATAGTAAGCCAAAGTGCAATCATTTGCAGACAGATAGTGCGAGAACACTCAGAAAAAAGATCACATAAAATTTAAAGGGACTAGTGCCAATCTGTCAGAACAGACTTTGTACTGCTTCCAGCTTATTGCTAAGGCACTCTCTTTACTATACATAGGAAGGCAGCAAAGAGTCCGTGACCCAGTAACACATGCTCCATATCATTCTAGTGCACTACAGCCTTTAAGTAAGCATGAGGTTTAAATGTTTCTTAACATGAAGTCACAACAATCCAATTCCACAGGCAGGCAGTCAGGGGGTGGGGTCTGGGGTGGAAATCAAGAAAGCACGAAACCAAGAAGTTCACCAAAAACTTCAAGATTTGAGAGTGCATATTTTCTTCCACAAGCTATGTAACAGCGTTCACATACTCTTAGACCAAGGAAACAGGCACTGTCAGAACAGATCACAGCTGGGAGAGGACAACAGTCTCCCACGAACCTGTCCCTTAGTCACAAGATTGGGTGAACATGCAACTAAATCGCAGAGCGGCATGGCTGTTGCCAGCTCTTGCTGACTGACTTACTTTCCACACTTAGGGTTTCAGACTATCAAAGCAGCTCAGTGCCAGCACAGTTTTTCTACCAATTGCATGACAGAGCTCAAGCAGAGGAACCACTGTGGATCTTTATGTAGATCAAGATTTAAGAACGCTACAGTGGTCTGTCCCACCTTTGTATCAGACAGTCAATACTTTCCTCCTCTTAACAATTTCAGAAATTACTTCACTTGTACTCTAGTAATATTAGTCCATAAGACTGGCATTTAAGTTAAGCCTGCGTGTAAGCTGAGCAATTGCCAAGACAGACTGAAAGAGAAACACACAAATGCAGAAAAATCCTTGCAAGAGAGAGAACCTGTAACTGAACAAATACCTTCAGGCGACGTCTGCACCTTTACTACAAGCAGTGAACAAGTTTTGACGAACTTGTATTAAACTACAGTAATCCAAAAAAGCTGTTCTGCATCTAAGCTTCAAACAACAGTAGTGGAAAGAGCAGTTGTAGTCTAGTTAAAAATACTAATGAGGGCTTGTTTTTAAAGGTATGACAATTCTGCTTTGCCAGTTTTTAGAGTTTACAAAGCCCTTTTCATAGTTTCTATTATACTGTGGTTTGACTCTAGGGAAATCCATACACAGAGCACATATCAACGCAACATATGTACAAGTCAACATCTGAAATATTGAAAGCCTTCCTTCCTTTCATCGCAAAACGTGGCAAGAAAACACCCATGTGTCATAATTACTGTTAAGTAACACCTAGATACGCAACCTACTTTTAGCCAGCATTCTTCTTTTGCTATTGAGGGGAAGAAAGAAAAAATAAAGAAAAAAAAAACCCAAAACAACAAACCAAACCAACAAAAACCCCACACAACCATCGTTTCTCTGCTGCAAGCACTGAGGGCAGGAGATGAAAGGCAAACGCGGCCGGACTGCCGGCGCGCTGCCGCACGACACCTCTCCCCGACGGGAAGCCCTCTCTCTCCCTCCCTCCCCGCCGCACCGCTTTGTTCGGCGGCCGGCAGCGCCGGCGAGGTGCAGAGCCCCGGTGCGGTCACGGCTTTCCGGGCAACTTGGGGGCTGCCGACCCCGGGGCCCTGCCGGCGGCCGCCCCCGCTCCGCTCCGCTCGGCCGGGCTTCGCCGCCCCTTGCCGGCAGAGGGCGAGGCGGCCGTCTGGCCGGCAGCCTGTTTTTGTTACACGGGGGGTATTTAAATGTCCTGCTGTCAATCACCAGGCACTTCCGACACCGCCGCCAGCTCCCCGGCCCGCACGCCGGCGCCGGGGCTCCCCACATAAAGGGGGAGGCAGCTCGGAGCCCCGCAGCCCCCGCCCGGCCGAGCCGCTTGAACCGGGGGCCCCCAACTTACTCCTTTGTTTAACTGCCCGTGAATCCCCACCGCCACCTCCTCCTCCTCCTCCTCCTGCCGCCCGCAGCCGGGAGGCTGTCGCCGGCCCTTTATTATTCACACG
>VYXH01011347.1:8386-52100 GCA_013397275.1 Burhinus bistriatus | reverse complement strand
GGTGGGAAGAGGCGGGTCCTGCTTGCTTCTGACTGGGGCCGGGGGGGGCTGCTGGAGGAGGTCGTCTGCTTTGGTTTTAACTCAATTCTTCTCGCGTGGGTTGAATAAAAGTAGCTGAGGACCCAACCAAGGGGCACAGGGAGTCATCAATGGCGTGCAGGCGCTGTGTTTTTTGTAGAACGTTCTTCCCAGCTCAGGAGTGCCCAAAGCGGAGGCCGTACCTCGTGTGCGACAGTGGCCGCGCAGTGGCCCTTCTTCCTGAGGGCAGAGGAACGTCTGGTTTCGTGAAGTCTAGCGTTCTTCATGCTGTTGAGCTGGGGTTTGCAACGCGTTTATTGCTTGTCGAGCTCTCTGCCTATGTTTGCATCGCTGTTCTGTTCCGTGCCATCATCGCCCATTCTTTCAGGTCGCAAAAGTAACACTGACACATTCATTATATGTCATCAAGGGCAAAAAAAGTAGAGTTTTGGAGATTATTTTTTTTGCCTGCTGGCAGGCGGAGTCTCAAGGACCCGTGGAGATTACATTGTATGAAGGAATGGGGAGTCATCTCCTCCACACTGAATGTGCCAATTTAAAAGTGAAACAATAAATAAGTTGAAGTGCATGTTACTGTGATCGTAACTGTAATAGACCAACTGTGCATACAGCATTATAATTTTACATCCCGTGCCCTTAACCACCAGTAGCCACAAAAAAACATTGCTGTACATTTATTTGGCAGGGGGAAGCTCAGAAGTAAATGTTTTCTTTCCAGGCTGTTATCGTGAAGCTAGCTAATGTTAACATTTGTATAAGACAGCAACACGAGATGATGATTTGGCAGCAAATTGGACAGCAAAGAAATGTAAAACAAATAAATCCAGCATGCAGACTGTGCGAATGAAGGGAGAATGAAGTAGAGAAATACAAGAAATATAAAGAGCATCTTTAAGAAACATCAGATTCTCAGACCAAACCTGACCTACTTAGAAAGGGCATGCAGTTCTGACCTGTTTTGGTACTATTTGTTTTCCAACACATCCCAGTATTTAAGCACTCGGGATGTGACCACGGACACATCAGTCCTCTAAAATGCCGATGTTAAGCTTAATAGGGGTAAAAAACACCAGTAAGGTAGCAAATGATCATTTCAGTGTTTCTGGAAATAATACATACCAAGAGGCTTTCTCATGAAAAATACTGTTTTCCTCTATTAATCTGATTCAAAAGCACACCCAGGAAGATGTGTATTAATGGTAGGATGTGCAAGCTCTTGCAGAAACAGTTGCAGGTAATATAACTACCAAGAGACAACTGTTCAAGTTAAAGTCGTTATTCTGTGTTTGTGCAACGAAGCGTCAGTAGATGTAGCCACGCTGGAGTCTGAGAATGAACAATTACTTGCTCCTCAGTTTGCTGTTTCTTAGGTTGTCACGTGGCGAGTTTTATCTTGAAGTCGCAGTTACCAGCTGCAGTGGTAACTTTATCCAAAGTGGCCATAAAAATACACACATGTTGTATTTCAGGAGGTGTCTGCAAGCGACAAAACCCTTAATCACCATGGTAAAGCACACCGTTGGGTATTCCCGTAAGAGATGGGGGCGAGGCTGCCTAACCTTGTGTGTTACGTGGGGAGGCGACCTTGTTTTGTTCAGGGTGCGTCCTGTGTTACCGGATTGGATGAGGAAGTTTTCACTTGACATAGAAGAAAGTTGCCAAACGATGCAAGTGCAAAGAATGAGGAAGCAAGTTGGTCTCAGGACTCTGTTGGGACCTTCCCTTCACCAGCCTTGATTACCTCAACAAATTTAGGTTTTTTTGGAAAAGAAAGAAGTTGCGACCTTAAGCGTGCAAAGCAAAGCTGGCCATTTAATAAGCACTTTCACTACTGCCACTAACAGCATCCTTTTGCTGTTGTGATTTCTCTCAGAACAAGGTGTGTTAGTGAGTCAGTCTGCTGTGGGCAGTCTTTAAGCCAGTGGGGAATACCTACTTGGTCTGTTGCAAAAAAAAAAACCACCATAAAACAGCTCCATCTCCCTCTCAGTCTGATCTGCTCTTTGTCAGCTTTTCTCTTTCAAAGATTTCTTTCCAACTGCACTAAACCATACTTGAATGCAGCGTAGCAAAAGTTCAGAAAAGCCAAAGACCACACACTGTAAGAGAATTACAAAACCACTTTTTAGAAGTGTTCTTCCCAGAAACTTGGAGAGCTTTTATATGACAGTCTTAGTAAATACAGTTCAGAAACAAAAAATGCAATACCAACCTTGAATGTAAATAAATAAATAAATAAATGAAGCAAGTTTAAAGCCCAATCCCCAAAAAAACTTCAGAAGCAAGCTGATTATTCACAGAAGCGCATTGACACCTGAAGAGACCTGGGGCCATAGCACTCTCCGTCCTTGGCTCCCAACCAGCAAGACATGCCGACATGCAATGTGGGGTGCAGAGCACCTTGTAATAAGCAACCTAGGGTTCATATGCTTGGCCCCTGGTTGAGACCTGACTGCCAAAAGCAGGCAAGGCAGCAGCACCATGGGTCCAGGGAGGGCTGAAGAATCAGCTCTAGAGGAGCAAGTAGCTCTGGAGATCCAGAAGCAGGAGGACAAGGGGTGGGGATGGCAACAAAGAACCAGTGGAAGGCCAGTGAGAAGTAAGCAGACAGGAGCAATGAGGCTTGTTTTAAGAAAGGAGCGGGGTCAGTGGAACTCATCAGCCATTCTCAGGCTTTTCTCATCATCCCTGACCCTCTGCTTCTTCTCTGTGATCACGTGCCTCCCTGCTCTCTCACTGATGTACAGACACTGTCACGCTCCCCCTTGCCCCGCGCTGTAGGTTGCACCCAGCCTACCATCCCCTCAGCAGCTGGAGCAAGCCAGTTGATCCTCCAAGCCGTGCCCCCCAAAAAATCTTGCCACCCTAAATTCCACCAAAACGTGCCCTGCCCCATCAAGCACAACCCTTAACACAACTTCCAGCCTCCACACCCAGCAAGCCCCACAGGCTGGCCCTAGCCCTGTGCCTAGACTTCAGCAAAGACCTTCGAAACACAGTCACGAGGGCTGTGGCTGGCAGGGGTGAACAGCTCTGGCAGTCAGAGGAACCAGCCAGTATGTAAAGAGCATCAGGTTTGTGAATGCTAAAGTCAGGGTTAGAGATTGGGACACCAAGGACTGAGGAGCACCACTTCTTTCTTTACCCCTCCGGATAAGTCCGATTGCTGGTACTCAGCGAGGCAGAGGGCTTCGTGTTGTGTTTGGAGGAGTGCTGGCTGATAGTTTATGGTTAAAGCTGGAATCAGGCTTCAGGGTAAAAAGGACTGAAAGTCTGGGATTATTCCTGAATAATGTGGGGATTGCAGAGATATGATAAGATTGGTACCCAGTTCTCGTCATTCTGGGACAGGGCTGCAAAGGTGCTTGAGCTAACCAAATCAAGTGACTTCCCACGAGGTCTGGAGGGATGACGGATGCGCTTGACCTAAAGTTTGGGGTGAATTATTGCCACGGGTGGGCAGTGGAGGCTAGAGAAAATGTCAGGAACAGGGAGTAGAGATTAGGACTGAGTAAATAGATGATAGGACTAGCACTACAATACATGCTTGTGCCTATGGCTTATCATTAGCTATGGGTCAGATATGTCTCACTGTTGTATGGGCCAGTAGTGGGGTTTGGGTCATGGTGCAAAGTACAGGTCACATTAGCCAAGTCTGTCACTAGGGTTGAGTATGGGAATTTTTCTGTGGTTAAAGTTACTGTTAGAGGTCAAAAAAGCAGGGTGTATGGAATTCATTTCACCCTGCATGCTCTATAGAATACATCTATAGGCAGATCATCTTCTGATCTCCCAAAAGACAACTTTTGCCATACAACATCCTTCACCCACAAGTCTACTGTTGTCTAGCTATTTCCAGATCTTCAGCAAGGTTCATGGTGAGCTGAGGCCTGGTATCAGCAGCGAAAAATGGTTTATTGGTGGCTCTAGGACACTGGGCTATGATTACAGGTCAGGGTTTTAGAAAGCAACCTATTCTTCTCAAGGAGATGACTACCAGCAGTCTGCTCAGCAGCAGAGAAGAGGGGATGGGAGAACAAGCATTCATCGTTGCACAATAAAAGCATCCACAGCCCATGCCTGGCCTCATGCATCTCCCAAAGCACATGCCAGGTGTTGTAGGTGGCATACAGGGAGGATAAAGAAGGAGGAGCAGGGCAGGGAGGTTGCTAGAAGGGAGAAAGGGAAATTTTCTGGGAATTTTTTCACTTCTGGGTACTGGCCGAACCACATATATGTACACACAAATATGCCTGCTTGTCTCTTGGGAGCAGGGGGAGAACTCACACCCATCAGTCAGAGGATGGTGGCTCTCACCCGGCAGGGCACGGCTGGTTAAACAAATACCGGAGATGACACTCAGCAGACAAAGAGATGGCCCAGGAGCAATCAAGACTAGGGAGAATCAGAGAAAAAAAAATCAGACGTTAATGGACATTTCCAGAATAACATGAAAATAATCAGATGAATTTTGGAGAAAACATGGGGTTAGAGGTAGTTTCCCTATGTTTGGTCATTTTTTAAGTGTATTTTTGTACATTTTGAAAAAGCAGTCTTTTTTAAAAATTCTTTATTTATTTTCACATCAAGAGGCTTAAGGCTGCCAAAAAGCAAAGCTCTGGACTACAAAAGCGTTCCAGTTCCCTGCATGAAACTGCCTGAAGTATACCCAGAATTGGCAATATGATCTTTGCATCTGCGGAGAAAATACTGAGTCATGTTGTCAGCCCACACACAGCTAACAAAAATAAAAGCAGCCCAACGATTCACGATTCACCCACTCATCATTTAAAGAAAACACAAGTCATTCAGTCATGTCTCATGCTTCAGAGACCTTTAGAAAACACCCAGTGCAGGGAACATTCGCCCACGGCCTGCCCATGCGCCGTTTCGAACCAGCGATGTCAGCGTGACTCGTTCACTCACAGGTCTGGACGGTGTTTGGTTCGGTGTCCTTGGGGGAAGTCGTCCAGACTTAAAGGTTTCTGCCGAAAACGTGACGTGATAGCTGCAGCCTCAGCCCTTCTGTTAGCAACGCCGAAACGGTGTAACATACTGTACCCGTCTTGAATCCCTGGGGGAGGCAGGAAGGTGCCCTGTGCTTCATTGCATGAAAGATCCGGCAAACTTAAGCCATAGTTTGTATAAGATGCCACTGTGCTCTTCCTTCAAGAGTTAATCTGTACTAAGCATTAGCTCTCCCTGCACTGGGCTCCCCAGTCACTCGGCACACATTAGACCAGGAGGTATTTGCGCGCAAACATCGAGATTTGGGGAATTACCCAGGAAATCCTCCTCCTTTTACCCCTTCTCATTGTCCCCTAGCAAGAAGAATCAAGTTCCTGCATTTCACCCGGCTGCTGGCAATCTCTCCTCCTCCTTCAGTGCTAAAAGCTGCTTGAAGTATGAACAGCTGGACCTGGATGTGCGGCAGCCAGCCCAGCTCCTGACGGAGGGGGAGACGTCACCGCACGGAGGATGCCGAGTTACACAATCTCTGTGGTGCTGAAAGCGGCGCTGGAAACTTGTCAGAAGCCCAAAGGCCAGAGCTAATTTGTATTTTCTTTCACACAGCATGATTTTAATCAGAGCAAAAAGTGCCCGGCTGTGTTTTATGTACAGAGTGTTATAAGTAGAGACAAGCTAACAGAGCAGCTAGGGGCAGGACGTGCTCTGAAGGCAGTGCAAAGAGGAACATTAGACGAGGAAAGGAACGGCAGGCAAGTCCCCTACACCCAATTTATCAGCGTTTCCTTGATTCTTCAGGAAGACCATGTGCTATGAAGCAAGAGACTAAGAGGCAAATTGATCAAAATGCTGTGATTGCCTAATTGTCTTTATAAGAAGGAAGAAGGGAAAAAAAAGAAAAAAAGAGACCTGCAAAAAGCTTGAGGACAAGCTTATTTGAACACATCCTTCCCAGAGGTTCTGGATGTGTCACCAAGGAGAACATGGCGTTCAGGAAACCCGTCTCACTTGCAGCCAATACTTGGCAGCAGTCGAGTCCAGGTGACCTCTAACATAAGCTCCTCCAGCTTCAGCTGCAAGCAGGTGTGTGTGAGTTCCCCTTTACAACCAATTTTCTGCCTCGCTGAGAGCAGACAGCGCGAAGGGCTGGCACAGCCCCTGAGCACCACTGTTCCCACCGCAGGCTCCCCTCCAGCACCCGCTTTCCATGCTGCGAAAGCCGGAGAGCAGGAGCTGGGAGCCAGGTCCTCGTACGGTCACCTCTCCCCAGCTGGGCTCACAGTCGTGCCCCCTTCCCGGGATGCGGCATCGGGGTGCACCCTTGCGTGCTGCCAACGTGTGCCAGAGAGGGAGCGGGGCAGCAGGTTAGCAGAAGAGTAAATATACCTTGACATTTCTTGATTTGTTTGCTTTGTAGTGCCGGGAGGTTTACTGGAAACAGACGTGGGGTTTGCCACCTGGGGAGTGCTATCGCTGGAGAAAATCCTTAATTTCAGCCTTCCTCTCTTTGCCCACTGGGAATAAATGCTCCTTTCCCCCTCAGTTCAGCTTCATTCCTTGAAAGCTGAGAAAAAGAACAAAAAAAAGAAAGAAAAAAAAAAAAAAAAAAAAGAAAAAAAGAAAAGAAAGAAAGAAAAAAAAAAAGAAAATAAAGAAAATAAAATCAAACCCAGGACCTTTACTTTGCTCTGGAGCGCAATTTAGATGTGTTGTTCGATGTCTAGTTCAGGATGGGCTGAGCTGCATGTTTGGGATATAAAAGGAAAGCTGTCAGACAAGCTCATCGGTAGCTTCCTACGTTCAGTCCAATAAACCCTACCCACGGAGCTCCATCCCACCAGCCAGCTCCTTTCCATTGTAGCCCCCGAAAGCAGCACCCTCTTAGCTCTCATCCCTCCTCCACATGCTCCTTTGCCCCCTCCCCCATGCACATTTGTCCCCCTGACTCAAACAGCTGGCCAAGGAGCTCAGGCACCACCGATGCTCGGTGATGGGGAAAAGGGAAGACAGAGTCGGCTGAATATGCAAACAATCCTGTTTACACCCCAGCTTGTACAATCCAGGTCTTTGTCAGCATGATGGAGTACGCTCCGTCCTGTTTGTTTTCCTTCCCTGGTATTACCATACACACCCTTTCCATATGAGCATTATCAAATACTGTACTTGAATCAGCCTTTTCAAGACAGAGGCTGATTGCTGCCTGGCTAATATCTGTCCACCATCTGCTTATTTATTTTGTTCAAAATCATAGCCAGTCATAAAATAGAGCGTAAAATCTACAGCTGCCATTTTTTTTTAAAAAAAAAAAAGCACCAAAAGGCTTTTCTGTGTTTGATTTCTGATGCCACTAAGGCACCGGGTGGGAGTGTTTCCGCTCGCAGGAGCAGCCCAGCTTGGACGCAGCCCGTTGCGACGGGAGCGCAATTGCTTTTGCACTTCGAGGCAGTGTGTTTGGCAAGCTGCCTGCTTGCCTGCCTTCTCCCCTGCGCAGCTTCACGCCGCAGGGACACACATGGCGTGTGGGTATCAGCCGGTCCCACCTCGCACCGCCCTGGGCAGATGGACACCCCGGGCGGGAAGGACGTCGGGGCAAAGGAGCAAAGCGCTTTTGGGGCTCGGGGTGGCGATGGCAGCCGCCGGAGTGGCACCGGCAGGGCCTCGAGCCTGGCAGACAATAGCTCTCTCCCCGCTCGCCTCTCCCTCCTGGCCGCATCCGTCGGTCGTCCCCAAGACGGAGGAGTCTCATGAATCAAGTCAAACGACCAGCGACAGGCTGGAGAAATCTATTAATATGCACCCGCCGCCGCAGCACGTCGCCAGCCCCCTGCCTCCCGCGCCGCTCACCTGCCTGTCTCACCCCTGGCAGGCAGCGCGGGAACAAAGGAGCAGGGGAGGACGGCAGCGACTGCCCCCCGAAACGGAGGGAGGCAGCGGCTGGAGACAAAGCTCATTCGCTGGCCGCCATGGGTGTGAGGAATGCTCCCGCTCGCCCTATTGTCTGGGGTCCTTTGTGCTCCTCCACCCTTCCCCGGTCCCCCACCGCACAGGCAGAAATATTGGGAGCAGGACAGAAATGGCTTTGTTGAAGGAAGCCCTCGCGTGCAAAAATCCTCCTGCCTTCACCCGGCTGTACGTGCCTGTCTGGCACACGGGCCCGCACTCCTTCTGCCCCAGAGGGCAGGTAGGGTCCCTGCTGTGCCACCCCGAAGAGCCCACCCCGGCTCAGGGCTGGGAACCGGGGGCTGCAGAGCAACACAGACAGACTGACAGACCCGGGGGGTTTGTTTCTGTCTGCCCATGGGGCACCCAGCAGCATCCCCCTGAGTGCCTCCAGCTCCCTCCAGAGATCTGTCCCTGCGACGCCTTTGGGAGGTGGGGAGCGGTCACCTGGTCCTGCGGAGGGGAGCGGGAGGGCTGCCCTCGCCCCGCACCACTGATGCAGGGCCAGCGAGCCCTGCTAGGCTGTGTTGGGGAGCAGATCTGGCAACACGGACTTCAGTGTGCACTGAGCACCCACCACCACCACCCCGCCCCTGGCATCCCTCCTGGCCTCAGGAGCAGCACAGACGCCTCTGCCAAACCTCCACTGCTTTGTCAAGCGGTGGCCGTGGCCCCCCGTGTGAGCCACATCTGCGGCTGCAGCATTACACCCCCCAGATCCTGCGGGGCTGGTGGCGGGACCCAGATTCTCTTGTCTCAGGGCAGAGCCGTAATTGCCAAGCCCTCCCGAGGGGTCAGTCCCCAGCTGCAGTGCACTGCTCGGCTCTCCTCCTACCACCACCGCACGCTGGCATCAGAGGGACCAGGACGGAGAGAAGAAGTGGAAAGCCAGGTCCCTCCAGTGCGGAGAGCAGGCTGACCCCGCGATGCCCGTGCCACCACCCAAGGGACCACAGTGCTGCCCAGCTCCATGGTGGCTGCAGCACATGGGCCAGCTCTGGCGAGCAACACTCCGAGAGGCACTGCTCATCCGGACACGGCACACCGGCTCATGCAGTCCCTGCCCTGCTTGCCCTCGGCTGTCCCACACCTCCCTGCTGGCATTGCTCGCTCAAGGGAACTTAGCCACACACGGAAACAACCGCAAGGTGGGTCTCATTTGGACAATACAGCCAATGGGACATAGGCAAAGGAATAAAGATAAGGTCCAAACCCGAGGGAAAAGCTTAGTGCTGAGAGATGGCAGCTGGGACCACGAGGAGCCCTGGCATGCAAGTGCTCCACTGCTGGTATGGCAGCGGTGGGCGCTCCGGCACAGAGAGCGACAGGGTCCAGGAATGAGCACCAGGAGACTTACCTTATGGAGGCTGCTGAAGGAGCCTGAAGGGTGTCTACAAGAGCAGGGATGGTAAGGAAGCAGCTGTATACATACAACTAAAGAGCCCATTTCTCAGTGTTGTGCTGGGAAAACCAGTTTCTGACATTTTCTGGTACTAAGCAGTGCACATTAAAGAGGAAGGCTCTATCAAAAGCTCGGTTTCTCTTCCTATTTTTCATTATATTTGGTGTATTTAAAATAAATCCTAAGTAGTTTTTGCAAAAATACTCCTATGACCATCAACAAGGAGGTCTCCAAACAAGCTTTGTTCAGAAATAAGTTTTTGCTAAAGAAAACTGTAAAATTCCTACTTTAAAACAAAGCAAAACAAAACAAAAACACAAAAAAATCCACCCAACAACAACAGAAAAAAAGGAGTAGAAACCATGGTATCTAAACAGCATCATTTCCTTCTTTGAGTTTTGCACTTCACAGTGAAGCTTCAGCAGCTCTTATAAAGTATGCTCGTGCTTTATAAGCAGGACTCGCACCGAGTTCACTGGACAGGAGATTCCCAGTAACATCTAAACTGCAGAAGCAAGGTCACTGTTCCCAAAGCTGCCAACTAAGAGGAGGCTTTGTGAGGGTAGATAAAGCAAAAACCCAGATAAAGCAAAAGGCCTTCATCTTGGACTGTAAAAAGTCAGCAAAAGGGGAAAGAGTTGGCGGTGGGCTGGCGGCAGAGCTCCTGGCCTCTCTTCTCCATGCCCCTTCCATGATGCCTCCTTGCTTCCTCAGACAAATGGGGACATGGCAGCTCTGCCCCCCTGGCGCCTGTGCCTGCACCGAGCTGGCGTTCCCACGCAGCGGCATTTCAGCTGCTGGAGGGCCGGTTGCATCAGACCAGAGCTGAACTAAAGTGACTACAAGAACTGCTTTGGCATCTGAGCCGGAGATGCTGCCTGCGTTAACGAAGCTGATGGGAACCAAATAGGTGTAACAAGGTGCCCCTTACTGAAAAGCAGGGAACTTCCCCAGGCAGCCTCCGGCTCCCGCAGAGCACTCGGGTCAGTTTGTAACTTATTAACTCCAACACTCGCGCGATCAAAGTTCAGCACATGTTTAGCTGCTCTTCTGGAACAGCGGACTTGAAAAGCACATTGCGCAGGTTTTCTAGGAATAAAAGAGATGTCCAGAGAAAGCATCCCTTACCCCATCTGCCCAGAGACCTCCACCACACTGCTGTGCATTTGGGTCGTGAGACCGTGATCATTCACCAGCCAGTGCCTGAGGAGTCAGCTGTGCCCAGCTACTGCACCCGGCTCCATCAGGCCACGGCTCCTTCCTCCTCTCACCACAAAACAGCTCTGTGCCCCAGCAAAGCCTGAAGCGGTCCCCAGGTTTAGGAGCAAATTCTCCACCGAGAAGGCAGATTTATTCGCTTTCCAGTGAGATGAGCAGGTTTGTCAGCACACGCACTGCACGTATTAAATGTCTCCCCTGCAGCTGGAACTTAACCCTAATCTAAATTACGCCTCCAGTGCCCTAATTTAAAGAAGTGCTCAATAGGCTATGTCACTTGGAAAATTAATTGATTTGCCGCTGGACAAGCGGGGATGGGTAACAGATTCAGTGTTGCACCTCAGCATCAGATGAGAGCAACGGGGCTGCATCTCCTGGGAGCAGGCGAGTCGCGTGCAAAGGGACTGCTGCGGTTCCTGTAGCCAGTCTCTTGTCAGGCCATTAAACCCCCACAAGCCAGGTTGCCTCCAAAAGAAACTCGGAGATCCCAGGGATGATTTTCTATTCGCCGCCTGCTGTGCTGACCACCACTCCTGGGGAGCCGCACTTTTGGAGGCAGAGGAAGGGAGAGTGGCCCTGGCAGATATGGAGCATGGCCACCCCACTGGTGGGCAGAAAGCCTGCCTCACAGGAGGTGGTGAAAGTACATGCAGAGGACCTGCAAGAAAGGCACAGAGGAAAGCAGGTTCTTACTACGGGTGACAGAACAAGAGGAAATGGCCTCAAGTTGCACCAGGGGAGGTTTAGATTGGATATTAGGAAAAATTTCTTCACTGAAAGGGTTGTGAAGCATTGGAACAGGCTGCCCAGGGAAGTGGTTGAGTCACCATCCCTGGAAGTATTTAAAAGACGTGTAGATGTAGTGCTGAGGGACATGGTTTAGCGGTAACTTGGCAGTGTGTGGTTAACAGTTGGACTTGATGGTCTCAAAGGTCTCTTCCAACCATAACGATTCTATGATTCTAACCAAAGCAGAGAGGAAGACGGGAGTCCATCACTGATCAAATCTGGGGGAGAAGCACTGATGGATGGAGCTGCGAATGTAGCCTTTCAAAGGTACCACCACAACACCAGAAAGAAAATCAAAGCAAAAGAGTCACTGAGCAGGTGGCATCCTTTGAATCCTGGCTGGCCTGGGATCGGCACCACTTACCCCAGCATACGCCTGTTGCAGTGATCAAGTTACCCAGCGAGGAGGGGTTACACAGCAATTCTAACTACCTCGCTACCCGTGGAGCAGCCAAACATCCTCTGCTACCCACAGCTTTCCTGCAGGCTCACGAGCAAAAGAGCCAAACAGATTTCATTCACTTTGCAGCTACTGCCCAAACCAGCAGAGGTAACAGCGTTGGACCTGATACCCAGAGACAAGCCTACACTGACTTAAAAGACCACAGACAAGCATGGACCCTTGCTTATCCAAACCCGGGGATGTCCAGAGACCATTTAGTTGCGTTGTTTAAAGTGGATTTACTTGCATACTTTATAATGAACAGTATCTGTGTATTATTCTTTTTAAGTACCTGCACTCCCAGAAGGTCCGAGTTAAGAACATCCAAGTAAATTTACTGGAAGTGTTCCTCATTTTGAGCATTTTATTGGAGTGATCAGTGATTTATCAACCACTTCTGGCACCAGTTGTGAACATGAAACTATTACTTACTCTGACCCACGAAGGGCAACTATTTTAGCCCTACTAGAAGCGAGATGTTCATTGCTATTCGGGTGGTACCAGTGCCTATTGCCAGACCTGCAAGGACACATCATCTGCGGCCTTTTAATCAAAGTCTGGGTCTGGGGGGAATGAAGTTCAGAGCTAATTTCTTTCTGTGTATTATTAAAAGGGATCACTAAAAATTCACCACACTTCCAGGTGTACTTCCTGTCTGGTGGGTCAAAGCATCCCTTCTCCCTCACATTTGCAGAAGCAAATACAATCGGAGAAAGGAACAAAGTTCCACTTATGCAGCCACTTACCAGGAGAAACGGTGCATGTTGGCCATCACAATCATTTGTTTTCCCTGCAAAGACGTACTAACAAGGCCTTTGCTTCTCCGTGACTGAGGAGGAGGGAAAGAGAAACCTTGACCGTAAAGAGGAACCCAGTCTCTGGGAAACGGGCAAAGAGGATGCTGTTGAACATTTCAGGAAACACTAAGGGAAAGATGGGGGCAGACAGAAGCTTTGAAAGTTTGGTTTCTCCAAGACAATGAACTGCCTGTTCTAACTAGAGGAGAAACAGCCTGTGGACCCTCTCTCCCGGAGGGGTTTCTCCTACAGCGTTCAATACTGTAAAGGGCTGCAGAGGAGGGAACACTCTTGGCTGCATTAATTTACAAGGTAAACATGATTTTTTTTCCCAGAGGGAGTTAAACTAGACTCGTGCCCTTGTGTCTCTGGGGTTGATAAAGAGTGTTTGAAACTCCTGCTTGCACAAGGAGGGCAGGAGCATCTCCTGCCCCAGGAGCACAGGCACTGCCGAGCCCAGGACCACCCTGGCAACTGGGGAGTTGCCCAAGCAGCGGCTTTGTGGGAGAAGTTAAATACTTCAGATTCCCTTTTCAACCAGGCCACTTAAGCTTTGGATCTGTTTTTGTTAAAGCCTTCTTATTTTAATTAAGAAAGCCCTCGTTGAAATGCAGTACCCTGCTACTTCAGTTACCATTAATATGTGTCTGCTGAGATCACCAGCAAGCCTTCAAGATGCAGCAAGGCTGAACTCAGTAGGTCTCAAGGAGTCATAAAAAATCCCTTAAATGTAGCATGGGAGACATATCATACTCTCAGCAAATTGAGGGTCCAAAGCAACCCTGAGAAACTCAAGTTTTGGGCCAACAGGAACCTCACGAAGCACAGGAAGGGGAGTACAAAGCTCTGCCCTGGGGAAGAATAACACTAGGCACCAGCACAGGCTGGGAACAGAGTGGCCAAGTAGTCACCCAGCTGAAAAGGACCCGGGAGTTACAGGGATGCCAAGCTGTGTACGAGGTAACAGTGTGCTCTCATCGCAAACACCACGAACTGCGCAGCGGGCAACCTCAGGGGCAGTGTGGCCAGTAGAACAAGGGGAGGTGATAATTCAACACTGCAACAGGCTGCACCTGGAACAGAGCTGGAATAGTGGACTTCATGAGTATTATGAGTCCCAGAGCAGAGTTAGGGCTTCCTGGAAAATCTGTTCATGCCGATTACTGGGGGAGAAAAGAAAAAAAAAAAAAAAAAAGGGAAAAACCCCCAAAAAACAGAAGTGAGAATTTTCTCCCAGTACTCATGTTTCTATAAATGGCCCTACATCATCACATTTAGGACATGTATCTGAGAAAGCGAGCTTCTCTTTTTAAGAAATTTCCTGTAGGAAGAAGACTTGAGAAAGGGAATCGAGCTCTGTGCTGCTCAGGGCGCAGGGCAGCACTGCCAGCAGCCTCCCTGCCAGCGGGACGTAAGGAAAGGACAGAAGGAAAAAAAAAAATCATCAGATTGCTGACAACCTCCCTGCCCTCCTGCAACCCTAGAGCGTCACAGCAAGATTCATGTGAGATGGCAGTGGACAAATAGGTGGTTTTGACACAATGAGGTGGAGAAGATCGGATAAGAGAAAATGCAGCTGCGCTGAACTGGTGGTGAAATCCTCCATCTCCTTTGGAGAAATGCATTGCTTTTAGCCACCAGGTGCCAGTCACCGATGCAAGGCCAGTTGGTAAATGGGCACCGGCAGTGTTTGCAGCAGGAAGCTTAACCAGAAAGGGATTTTATCCACCCGGAGCAGGACCCTGCCCAGGGCAGCAGGGAGACCTCTCTAGCAATCAAACACTGACACCACTTAAGGTCAAACCTGCTCACGTACCTACTGCTTCTCCGCTCTTACAGGTGCTGTGCTGGCTGGGGGCTGGTTTTTGCTGCTGGAAACAGAGACACCCATCTGCACTGAACAAAAATCGGTGTTCAGCAAACATTATTAAAGGCAACTGCGGCTCAAGCAGCACCAACAAGTGTTTGGCCTGGCCAGGCTGACAATATTACAGGTAAAGTAGCAACATCCCTTGCTTAGTCCAAGGGGAACAGCCCTCGACCCAACAATCTGGACACTTCTGCACTGAGACTGAGATTATATATCTCAGTTGTTTGACTGCTGCTCATGGATTTTTAGCCTCCCCTCTTTTCTCACCTCCCATCCCACTGTCAGCCTGCTGTCCCCCCAGCAGAGGACAAGTTTTTTTTTCCAGAGAACACCAGTGCTTCTCCACACAACCTCCCAGGCATAGGAGGTGATGGACAGCAAGATAGCCAAGCCTAATCCCCACATGATATGTGGTTTTTTTCCATCCCGTTCCCTCCCTTTTACAGCCTAACTGGGAGAGCTCAGGCCAGATCTCAGCCTCCATGTGCAACCCGGGATTATCATCTGAAGCATAACATTTCTTTATGAGCAAATTATTACCGAGACTTCAATGCGCTGTTGGCCTTTTAAAAAACTAAGTGCTTAGTATTTTCGTTTCTTTCTGCTTTGCAGTTTATGGCTCCCATAAATCAGGTGACAGGCTGTGGCACAGAGGGCTGATCCGATCTGTGGGAACGAGGAAAAGGGCAGAAGAAGGGAGCACCAACTGGGTCCTTAACCAGGAACCTCTGCTCCCTGCTGTAAGCATCCCCACTGGGGGAGGCAGGATGCTGCCCACCTGAGGCAACGCTAACGCCATGCCAATGCTTTCTTCTCTGACGCTGATTAAAAACCCTTATTTCTTCTATGCCACACCATCTACTTGTAAAACATGAAAACCACTTCCCTCTCTCACAGGAGTGAGAGCAGTGATAAATCCATTAACATTCACAAGCTGTTCCGTCAGTACAGAAATTAGAGCTACGGGGGGGAAAAAAAAAAAAGGGAAGCTGACCTGCTACACTGGTAAACTAACCCATGCATTTGAAACAATCAAATCTGGCCCAACGTATTGCTGATCTAGAAGTCTTATCTTGTAGCAAATGATTAAAAGACTACTGCCATTGTTAAAAGACTACTTCCAAGTCAGAAACTTTGCGCTGAACTCCCAAGTCCGGCAAGCTGACGACTGAATTCCCAAGACTGATATTAATCACACAGAGATGCACCAAAGGCCATGCTACGAAGCATCCCAGCAAGTGACTCATCAAGGAAGCCTGCTTCCTACCTCTCCATGCTTCCAAATATTATTTTCAAAAATCTGTCTTGTAGTCAGCCTACTGTCTGTCAGGGAAACGGGACCCATAGCCCTTCCTTTCCCCTGCCCCTTGCCCACCTATCGTGTGCACTTGGACTCTAAATACTTCAGGGCAGACACTTTCCTGCATGCACACGCCACCATCCTCACAAAGACCTTAAGTCTCAAAAGACAAATAATATATAATATCCCAAGGACTTTGATGGATTGGGGGTTGCAGGGTTATTCACTGGTGGTGGGTTTATTGCTAGCTGTACTACTTTGTTCATTGATAAGAACTGGTCTTTCTCCCTACACGTTCACCGCTGGTTTGCTAGGGGAGACATTGGTACAAGTAGTTTATCTTCTACTGCTAGAAGGACAGGAGCGCAGGCAGCTTACTGCTGTTTCAAGGGAAAGTCTGTGCAGAACAGGGCGAGAGGACTTCTGCAAGGACAAGCCCTGACGTTCCTTCCACTGGTTCACAGAAGCACAGGAGGTGACATAAATTCATGTGGCAACCCTCCCTTGAATACTCCCAGAGTCCAAATCCTTCCTTTGGCATTTCCAAAGCAGTTGAAACCACCACCAGGCATTTGAAGTCCCACAGATATTTTGCCTACCAAGGTAAAAGATGATGTCAATCGTTGCCCTGCTTTTGAGCAGCTGCCTGCAGCCCAGGCTCCACCACTGGTCCTCTACTCAACCGGGAAGATTTTACCAGCTACAAAATGCTGTATAAGAGGCAGGTGTTGCTGCCATCCTCAGCAGGCACCCACCTTCTTGGTGGGCACTGGCAGCTCCAGGCTGTGCACCCAGACTGCTGTGACAGCTGTAAGAATGCTACTGACTGGGTAGCAAAGTGCCAACAAGCACAAAAGCAGGGGGATATTTCATTTTATATAAATTTTACCAACATTTAAATGCACCTGAGAGTTCCAACCCATCCCATAACCTGCACGCAAGATTGTATGAAAGGTGAAGGGAGGACGTTAATTGAGCATGGGTAAATTCACCTAAGAATGGAGCTGGCAAGAGTCTGGGGGTGGCCTTGGCCAGAGACTGTGGCACACGTGCAATTTAGTCCCTTGACTTGGCCACTGGGACTGTTTGCCCCCACAAGCTGCTCTGCAATGGGGGAAACAGTCCAGCTTCCACCCGACGCTGAGGAAGCAGAGGGGCATGTCGTCCAAAGCGCAGCCCTTGCAGGCAGCCTCAGAAAGCGCCCAGGAACCTCTAATCCACATAAAGAGTATGCTGGATTTGGGGAGGATGGAGACAACAGCGGTTCCGGTCCCCTCCAAGAGTTCACAGTGTGATCTGCAGAGCATGCCAGGTTTCCGGATGGGAAAGGGAAAGGCGGGAGCCTGGCTCAGTGCTGGATCCCAAAGAGCATGGCCTCTTCCTGGGGCTCTCAGCCATCGGCCTTATGAAGTAGAGGGTTGCTGTTTCTCCTGTTTGGCGATGCCTGCAAGCAGGACATGGAGACACACTTGGGAAGCCCAATGCAGAGGCCTCTCCGTGAGCGTTCTGCATTTCTGGGGCCCCTGGCCAGCACCAGAAAGGAGGCAGAAATGGGTCCATGCCCTGAACTCCCACCAAGGTGACAGCCAGGGAGAAAACCCCTGACAGGTTGTCCCACATAACAAACGAGCAGCTAACCACACCGAGGTAGCAGAGGTCTGACCATTGACATTAAGCCACACAAAGTTGGTGCAATAAAACTGAGATGAGGTGATAAGCAGCGAGCAGTAACAGCAGGAGGACATCTATTCCTCCATCCATTAATCCATCCGCGGTCTGGGTGCTCACAGTCGTCGGTACAGGACTCGGCACAACAACTGGAGCCGGGCTGTGACATTAAGGACTCCCAGCCAGGGAGCAGAGGCGAGACAGAGCCCCGCCAGAGGCTCACCCCCACAGCTGGGGCCATCACTGGAAGTAACAGGATTAGCAGAGAGAAGAGAAAGCTTCCAGGCTGGCAAGGAATAAACGAAATGTGTAAGAAGTTCAGGCCATGCCTTGAAGCAAGTTTTGAGCATCAGAAGATCTTTTCAACAAAAATGAGAATCCAATATTTAAAAAGAAAAAAAAAAAAAAAGAAAAGAAGGAAAAAAAGAGTTGCAAGAACCCGCTCAGCTCTCCCCCAGGAAAACATGTGCTGCACAGAGCAATTCTCAAACACAGACACCAGTCTCGTCCTCCCAAAACCCGGTTGTAAAGCTAACAACTATTGCACTATTAAAGTGTCAGATAAGCCAGGCAAAAGCGCCAGCGAGACTCCTGGAGCTTCAGTATGCTCTGGGATCACTTGGGCACATTGGGTTTTACTCCGAACGTATCGAAACCTATGAGGGCTAAGGCCAGAGGTAAACATTATCAGGAGTTGCTCTGCGCTCCTCCAGGAACTACAGCTGATCTGTTTCAACAGAAGGACAGGCAGGAGGCAACGGCGCCCATTTCGGAAAGCCACCTACTCTCCCGCAAAAGACTTCAGGGAAACGCAACATTCATTACAAGCCTTCGACAATCGTACAACTGCTTTCAGTGCTGAAAATGTGCGGCTTGTTTCCAATCTAATGTTTTCCCCATTTTGCTCTCCAGTCAGCAAGTCGTGCTGTGGCAGCTCCTCGCGGGCAGGAGATGCTGCCTGCTGCCGGACGTCTTGTCCCCAGGTGGGTGCCGGCAGCCTGGAGCCCCTCACCACCCAACTCCACCTCTCCTCGCCACCGAGCAAAGGGGCATGTTAGGACAAAAGGAAAAAAAAAAGTGAACTAAAGCCAATTAAAAGCAGAGGGAAAATGCAGGGAGGCAGGATGTCATTACCAGAGCTGGAATTTGGCCTGGGTGCCATGGAGATGAAACACAGCAGATGGTTAAGGTGTACACGGGAAGCACGCGCGCAGCACCTGACTATAGATTTAAGACCAATTAATACAACAAAAGAGAAAACTTGACAAGGAAGCCAGAGACCTACAAAATGAATAAGTGAACCATGAAAAGGGGAGGCTCTCCCATCAAAAAAAAAAAAAAAAAAAAAAAAAAAGAGAAANCAAAAAAAAAAAAAAAAAAAAAAAAAGGCAACAGCAGAGTGTACAATACCTACAGAGCCGTGAATAAACTGAGGTTGGAACAGATGGAGACAGAAACAAACCGCCGTGTGTATTAGTTGGCTACCAAGTAAAAGAGCCGGCGTGGGGAAAGAGCTTCCCCGCAATTCAGGGCGAGAACAATAGGCTCTGGTTCTGCAGCACCCCCTTCCCGAGGTGCTTAACGTCCTTCGTACAGCTTAATTTAAGGCTCACAAGATGCAGCGCTCTCAAAACCAAGATCCTAACAAACAACCGGGAAAGCATATTCTTTTAAATAATAAACCGTATGTCTCTAATTAAAAGAGCCTGGGAACTACACAGCGGAGACAGGAGCCTTCCCTGGCAGGCCATCACATGGGAACAGACCCCAGCTACGTGGCCCTGCCTTGGACCCAGTCCGAAATGGGATCAGGGGATGACAAACAGGGGCTTCCCAATGGACGGTGACTGCCCTGAAGTGGCCACGGTCACAGCCCACTGGGTAAACACTTGGTAAACCCCAGCGCTACCTTGGAGGGACAAAGGTGACCTTTAGCTTTGCAGGCCAGAGCGGCTTTGCATACAAACATTTCCATTGAATTTTATCTGATCACCTGTGAACTGAAGCCCTGGCCAGCTCAGAGATGAGAAAACAAGCAAGGAGACAAGCCAACACGCCGTGGGAATGGGAGCAGGGAGAGGTTAGTGTGGTGCAATGAAGCACAATGAGAGAAACCCCTCGCTACACGGGCATTTAAAATCCCAGCTGCGAAGAAGAGGAGGCAAGCGTTCCAAGGAACCCCAGGCGCTGGCTTCCCAAGGGCCACCCTTGCCATGACACGAGGGCAGCGGTGGGCGCTGGGGAAGGCTGAGCCCGGGCAGCCGCCCCCTCCTCGGGCCGGGCTGGCGGGAGCGGGTGCGCAGCTTCCCCTCCAGATCTGCAAACACAGGGCTGTCCCGCCGCTGTATCTGCTATGTAAATCCCAAAGATAAACAAGTCCAGCCCTGCAGACAACATTTATCGCCCACTTTAAAGGCAGGCAGCTTGGGGCTAAGCCCCCTGAGAGGCACCCCCCACCCATGGCAAGCTCAGTCTGGAAGCAACAAGCTTTTCACAGCATTAAGTCCTGCCTTGAAGCTGGCCGGCCAAAACTTTACTGACTTCAAAGCAGGAGGGCTTTTGCAGAGCCATGGGGTCCCCGAAAACCCTGTCCCCAAAAGCCCTTCCTTTTGTCTGTGCTCTGGGCAGACCCCGCAGCATCGCTGGGTTTGTAGAGCTGCAGGCATGCTCGTGCATCGGCTGCTCCGCTCCTTATAGTGCTGCGGAGACACCAGCATGTTCCCCACCACCACAATGGCTTTATAAAACAACACTGGCTGAGAGGCAGCACCTGCAATGGGCCCAAGCACAGGCACAAGCTATAAAAAAACCTCTCCCCCACCTCTACCCCCACCTGACTCCCTCTGTGGCTTTAAGCAAATCACATAACTTTTCCTCTTTAGTTTCTGCACCTGGGACAGAGTAATATTTACCTACACCAGAAGGGTGTTGAGAGGACTAGTTAATGTTTGCCCAGCGTTTTAAAGGATAAAATATTCTGTATTAATTCCTAGCCGCTGAAAAGACTGATATATACAACTCTCCTTAGGTCCAACAGAAGATTTTTGCTCGAGGTAGGCTTTACTGCTTCAGAAAAGTAGAAGTAAGACGATGTGATATTAACATTTCAAAAAGCGCCTGCAGCACCTGCTGTAAAACCCCTTCTCTTTTGACTACCGCCAGCCTCCTGCTCCACCGCCTGCGTTGCGGAGGTGCACCTGCACCTGGTAAACATTAAAGCAGCCCAAACTCAACACGGGTCTCTGGGGCTTTGCCAGCAGCCCCAGGTAACCCCTTCGGAGGGGGTGCCTTTGCAGGCCCCCACGGCGGGGAGCTGGCCCTGCCTGTGAGATGTCCTCTTATTGATTAAAAGCAGCCATTGCCGCTTCTGCTCAGATTTATCGATGTTGCCTGGCTCTTATTTGAAAGACCGGAGCCAACGCAGGTTTTCTTGCCCTGACAGCTGTGAGCTTTAGGTGGGTTCCATGCAGCGCCGTGTCTGTCGGGGGATGTGCCAAGGGGACGTGCCGGGCGGGTGGGCGTCCCCTGTGCTCGGCCATGCCGCTGCTCGGGTTGTGCCCTTGCAACTGGGTACTGGGCAGAAAGAAAAAGCGATTGCTAAGAACCGGGCTCCGGCAGAGCACCCGACAGTCTCAGCATGCTTTCCAACCCAGGACACCCACTGCACTAGGGAAAATGCATCGCCGCACAGCCCACAAATCAACCCACCCACTGCTCAGGCCCTTTACACATTCCCAGCGTGGCACCAGCACCGCTCCAGCATCGTTGCTTCCTCCCTGTGTGCTGGGCACCTTGTTTCGGAGAGCGAGGACAGCAAGGTGCCACCTCTGCGTGGCGTCACACCCCCAGGCTCATTTCCCTTGGCTGTTTTCCACCACAGCTCGCCCCAGTGCAGGTATCCCATGCTCCACTCTCGCAGGGAGCAGGTGGAAGTGCCAGCAGCCGTCGTGGGCTCCCAGGACAGAATAAGCATAAGAAATTGCCCAGCTTTGGCCCGCAGTGTCTGCAGTTTGCTGGGGGAAGCAAGCTGGGCTGGGCAGGGCTGTGGGCACAGCAGGCACTGAGCTCCCCCCTCCAGCAAACGCTGCGGCCACAGTGGATGCACCTTTGTACATTCATCCCCAAAAGCAGCACGGCAGGGCTGAGCCCCGCAGCAGTGAGGAGGAGGGATGGGGGGCTCACGGAGCCGGCCAGAAGGGGGTTGGGTTTTAACTGCTGGTTTACTGCCTGTCGGCAGAAGTATATGGCTGTACAATAAGGGAAAGGCTGGAGGAAGGTGTTTGAAAATCAGCCTAATCCACCCCCAGACCCATGAAAGAAAAACACCACCAAAGCAGCCCCCCACTGGCCCCACAGTTTCGGGGAGGGGATGCGGTTTTGAAGCCTGAGAACAATGGAGGGACCTTCCCCTCCTTTCTTCTGGCAAAGGTAAAAGACCTCCCTGTGGAGGAGTCCACGCCGGGGAAGCTGCTGAATGAGAAGCCCCAGGCCAATAAAGCATCCCTTTGTGCCTTCAAACAGGCGCTTCCCAACCTCCATCGCTCCCGCCTGCTTGGCAGCGCCGGCAGATCTCAGCCCTCAGCAGCAGGTCACCGTGCAAATCCCTGACTGGAGGCAATGGCACAGCCGTCCCGGCGTGGAGGCCTGTCCGCCAGCGCCCGACTGTGTGCTCCCCACGCGCGGCGGGGCAGCTCAGAGGTCTCAATTTTTCCTTTCTGGAGGAACCCCTCTCCCCCGTCACTCCCTGCTTCTCCCATCTTGCCTGACTTCCAGGATGGCAGGCGGAGGCCGAGGCACCGCAGACGGCTGCTGAGCAAAATCAGAAGCACAGACCGAAACATGACTAATTTCTAACACATCACAGCCTGCGAGTCATTTTGTTTGTGAGCCTAAATCGCTCTTCGCTGCTTTCATACCGGCTTGTTTCAAGGCTGAGTAAGCAGACAGTGGCAGACATGACTTTTGCTATTCCCAGAGCTTTGAAGTTGTACCATTTCCCTGTGGTTAGCTGACTGCATCAGCCGTTTGTAGTGGCGCATTTCGAAGAACTCGGCAATGATGCATAGGTAGCCAGACCGAGCTGAGTTGCAGCTCAGCGTATTCCATTGACGGTATTTCTTGGTGACTCATTAGTTGCCCACCCTCTATTATTCATTGTTTTTATCCCGTCATTTTATTTCAATATTCTTGACAATTTCCAAGGCGGCCCTTTCGCGGACAGAGGTCAAGGGCAACGAAAACAGCTTCAAGCTGTAATTGAAGCCCCTTTCTGTTAAATTAGCAGTGCACAAGTTAAAGTGGATTTTGTGACGAATATCCTTGAAGAGTAAACAATGCCACTTGAAGAGGGAGAAATATGGAAAACCTGTTTGAGTTACAACAGCGTGAGCATTTCATGTATTTATACATGTGGATATACTCATACATATGCAAAAGGGTAAACACACAAACATGCATCTATTAGATGAGGAAAGTGAAAATTCCGGCATTTTGAATGACTCATTTAAAACAGCTTATTACGTAGGTATTTTTTATATTTAAAAATACAGCACTTGCACACATTTTTGAGAGAGAATGGTATGGTTTATTTCCATCCCAGGTTAAACTGCTATGGCATATTTTTTCCTGATGCTCCAGAGTTCCACGTTTCTCGTCCATATTTCTACATTTAACCACTTCTAGTTTGAATGACTGAACATCAAGAAGACTCTTTGCATAGCACGAAGCAGCACAGTTTGAAAGTGTTTACACAGACCAGTTCAAAATCTACTTTTAATTCCAGTCCCAAAAGTTTAGGGCTCGAGATAAATCACTCTTTCCCCTTCAAAGAGGCTGATTGCATTTATGGCTCACTTCAGAGTCCAAGGACCCAGGCTGAGATGAAAGGCCGGGGGCAGAGCGGGGCGATGCCCCACATCCAGCGCCATGGAGGGTGAGGGCTCTGGCAGCCAGGAGAGGAACCGCCAGAGTTGGTTCCCAGCAGCGCTCAGTCTTCTTGGGTAACCTCAGATGTGTCATTTAGCCTCCCGCTGACTCAGTTCCTCATTCGTACTGTGGAAATAGCACCACTTCTTTATTTCGTAGGAGTTTCGGGCAGATAAATACCTTTTAATTTGGTATCGGAATCCGCTCGAGAAGCGTAACTGAAATAGAGATCAGTTACGATCTAAAAAAATGACACAAGCAAGGGCTGGGAGGAAGGAACGAGACGTACAGTACAAAGGCGGGGAGCTCTCTGAACCGAGCTGATTTCTCGTATCACCTCAGGACAGTTCAGAGCGAGAGCCTTGGCTCCCCGTACAGCATGGAAAATTCCAGGGACTGGTTTCCCCTAAGAGTTAAGTCTCGCTTTGTAAATGCAGTTTCCCCTCTTTCCCTACCACACTCGACAGGGCTTTGCCATGAGCTGAAGCACAGGAGAGATGCAGATCCTGGGTTAGGCTCCCAACTGGGCTCCCACTCCCCAGTTGCTCCTTAGGTCCCTTCGGAGGCTCCGCAGTGCCTTTGCCTCCTGGTTACGAAGGACTGGCCGTACGGCCCCCACATCCCCACTGGGGGCTGCTCAGCCACCCAGGGAGGGAGCTGAAACACGGCACCCTCTGTCTCCCCACAGCCTCCCTGTCCCACAAAGGCAGGGAACCCCACCTGAGTCCCTGCTGCACGGGCGTTTGAACCCCTGGGCCGTGCCAGACCTTCAAAACGACATCGTGTTTTGGCGTGTCAGACATCTGCGTGACCCAGATTCTTCCGCCTAACTGTGAAGAGGCTGCAAGGGCAGGTCCCAGCCCTGTCACTCCAGCAAGGTCAGATAGCTCTGTGTCTGGCACCCAGGGCGAGTGGAGCTGGGCTAGCAGGGCCAGTGTGCCTCGCTGCTTTGTGCTTTGCATCACCACCCCATCGCGTTGACGTGGTAACTGCTGCAAAGGGCCGTGCATGGCCAGATGAGTTTTTAAGACAAGTGACCTTGCAGCCCCATCCCTGGCACGAAAGTTTTGCTCCAGGCACAACGTGGCTTACCGCAACCCCCCTCCATCCTCAACACATTTTGGTGGGTGAGGCAGGGAAGGTAACAGTACTTCTGTTTTTTCACAGAAGACAAAGCTGCGGAAGACACCGATTCCCATGGCAACAAAGGCAGAGAAGAGGTGTCCCAAGATGTGATTTGCTGTCACCATACCCACCTCGCGGCAGATAAGGACAAGCGATAGCTCTGAAAGGAACTGTTTCCATGGGGCCCTTCCCAGCCAGCGCAGGCGATGACAGCCCAACTGTCTGCCACAGCTTTTGCAGTGTCGAACAGGTCTGACTAGGAGAGAGCAGCAAAGGCAGCCTGCCTCCTTCTCATCCTCTCCTGAGGTACAGTGCCCTCCTTGCTCCCCTCGAAGCCTGCCTAACCCCGAACAAGCTACGCTGCTGCTTGCTAATCTGCTTACCCAGGCAATTACACCGGGAGAGCAGCCTGCGGAGAGCCACGCTCAACTTCATCCTGGGTTTTCTTTAACCCGTGGAGTGCTACCTTAAGCTATGTTGAAAGCTCCTTAACAGAGCACACATTTATGCTTTGGTAGTGCGTGCTATGTAAGTGCGTTTCCTTCCGACACTTTCATTTATCATACTTCTCCCCTCCCACCCCTGCCCCTTCAGTTCCCCAGGGAGAAGTTAGTGAATTTATGCAGGAACAAAGTCACCTTGAGCTTTAATCCATACCCTAGCAGAAGGAATAGTCTGTCGGCAATCGCATCCACCCACTCTGCAACTGCATTACAATGCTCACTTTGTTAGCACAGCAAGTACTGGCTCCTTTTCTCCTCCTGGAGACAAGCTACCACAAAGGCTGGAGCAAAGAAAACGGACTGGGGACAGAAGAGGGACGAATCTGCACATTTGAGACTGATCAGGTAACCTGAGGTGAAACAGTGGAAGTAGGAAGAAAAGAGCAAGTCTGGCAAACCAAGACCTTAACTTCTGATAAACCCCCCAAAGTGACTCCCTCTCCCTCTCCCTTCCTAAGAAGAGGAGGCATCTGAGAAAACTGCAGTCAGTGAAGTCGCAGAAGACAGGCAGAGATCCTCGTCCAACTGACAGCAAAACAGCAGCCAAAGCAAGTGGCAAAGGAGAGCAGAACCAGGTGCACAAAGCAATCTGGATTTCGCCATCTGGGAGCAAAGGCCAGAGTCCCTCAGAACCAGGGTAGCACCCAGCTGCTGGGGCCATGGCTCCATGTTCCCCCGATGCCGCCCTCCTTCTCTCAGGGAAACCAGCCCTGCCGCTGCCTGAGGGCCAAGATGGTGTTTAAAAAAGGGCCTGGGAGCTCCAGTAGTCCAGAACGGCATCGCAGACGTGCACAGAAACAAAGCTAAGTAGTGAAAAGCCACCTCCAGCAGAGACCCTGACGTTTTGGAGGTGTGCACTAATTCAGAAATCACTTGTGCTGACGCATGCCTGCTGTTGTGGGCAGGGCTCCCACCTTTGCGTCTCTCCTCGCGCAACAGCTCCTTTGCATTCAACAGGAGGATCCGCAGCCTCCCGTTGCCATCTGTCCTACTTGTTGCCATGCCATGATAAGCAGTCCTGGGATGAACCTGCTTCTGAGTGGAAGAAACGAAACATTAATATTCCCAGAAGGATGCAAGAGTTACAGCAGAGGGCAAGGAGGCAGAAGAAGACGTGGATGGATAGTGGAGCTGGTCCCGATGAAACTGCCTCTTGTATACTCCCATCCTTCTGGCTGAACAGCACAGTCAACTATTACCCAATTATTTTGTCATCTTTGGCACTTGCTGCAGGCGAGCGCCAGCTTTTGTCAGCCCAGTGTCGCTTTTCTCTGCCAGGCACCCCAGAGCAGATGAGTGAGTTTCTGGAAACTGGTCCCACCTGACAAACGGGAAAAAGAGCGAGGATGTAGGTCTCCAGGTGCAGAAGTTCTCCGAGATAGTGTTGGAATCCAGGAGCCCAGAGGAATTCACCCATCCTGAATCCCCAATAGTTTGCTTACCACGTTTATAAGGAAAGAAGATTTAAATAGCACATCTGAGTAATCTTATCCCCATCTGCTGTCGTTTCACTGGTACACTCTGGATTATATTGTTACTTATGCGGCCCACAAGGACAAGAGGGGGCAGTGTATGGATTTCCTATCCTTGGCAACTGAGCAAGAACACTAATGGACACAGTCTTCACCAATTTACCTAGAGGTCCATCAACTGCCATCTGCTGCTTTAAAACTATTCCAGAACAAGATAGGTTGTCCCAAAGAGTTGACCTGAGCTTCTGTAATTTCAGTAGAAATCTTCCTTCTCCTGGCAGTAATCTTAAACCTAGCAAGAGAGCCACAAAGCTTGCTTTCTGCCCTTGTGCTCCAGGAGCACATTTTGATTTGCCCGCTGCATCTATTTTCATAGACACCTGCACACTGTTGCAGAGGTGGTCAAGGAAGACATTCCAGGAGAACCTCCGGGGATCCAGATGTATGCAGACATAACCACTAGCACAGGAGAACCAAAAGGAACATTCACAGCAATTGCCCAAATTCTTCTTTGCTTTACTGTAAATACTCATCCAAGCAACTTTCATTTAGGAAAGGCTTTAATAGAACCAAGATGCTTTCCTGGGCCTGTACGTAA
Source organism: Burhinus bistriatus (assembly GCA_013397275.1). NCBI lineage: Eukaryota > Metazoa > Chordata > Aves > Charadriiformes > Burhinidae > Burhinus > Burhinus bistriatus. The sequence continues at coordinate 25,044 of VYXH01011347.1, read as the reverse complement.
CAGACACCCCCCAGATCCAACCCGCAAAATGGTCTAAGAGCTTGTATTTACAGCCTTCGGAGAACGGTAGGCTGTTTACTAAAAGGATTAGATAAGGCTTGACAAAGACGTAGGAAGGTGGGCATGCTGTGCCTTAGAAAACTTTTGCAATACAGAACCCAAAACATCCCCGTAGGCACTTTCAGTTAGAAAAGAAGGGAGGAGAAACTGCAAATAGGTTTGGCAGAGCACTTTGGCTGCTGCTGGATAGAGGACAAAATTACACTAGAGTAACTGATCAGTGGTGGTCTGAGACATCCCTGAAGAGCTAGTGCTTTTATTGGCGAGATCTGTGGGACTATCTCGAAATAGATACTTTCTCCTTTTATCTCCTGGAGAAAACAATAACCCTTAAAACATGCTGCTGCTTCTCCTCCCCCTTTCCTGCAGAAGGGAAAGCTGCTCTTCTGGGTTTGGTGAGGACAAGAAGCACACGCGCTCTCTAAGGCAGCCCAGCACTTAGAGCAGAAGCCCAATTCTTCCTCCGTTGGAGAGCACTGTGATAACTGTCACCAGGCAGGCTTACTTGCCACTGGGTTCCAGCCCTCTGAGAAAACCAGGACACAGTGGTGTTGCTTGTAGGGCATCTATTGCAAGGACCTTCCTTGATGCAGAAAAGCATTACGGAGCTGAGGCACACCTTTTCTTTCATAACCAATTTGGTCAGACAGTCTGTCACATGCTGGGCTACAGCCAAACACCCAGAGATCAGTTCCGAATGCGCTTCCTTTGTTCTCGGAAGTTAAGTAATTCTGGCACTTCTGCTTGCCCAAACATTGGGCTCTGGAGATGGCAGTCACAGTGGTGGTGATGGGGACTGCTACTATCAGCATTTTCAAATAGATACTCAAGCAAAGCTCTACTCCTTAGAACACTTCCAGAGTAGGCTGGAAAGTTCCTCATGAGTAGGGGGAAAAAAAGTGACAGAAAAGGGCTCAAAATACGAATTGTTACTCTTCTTGAGGAATAGCATCATAGCACCACCAAACTACTTGGAGTTGAGGGACCAGAACCTGCAGGCATGGGGGTTTCTCCAGCAATCCAGTATTGTGCTCAACTCTGAATTTACAGCAAACTATAAAACACAAAGACAATTACGAAGTTCCCTACTGTGTCCATTTAAACACAGCTAAGTGTAGGTGTGGAATTGTGTTTAAAGAAACAAGCCACAGCAGAGAAGGCACAGCAGGGCCAGCAGCCACATGGCACATTTAATTTCAAGGGAATAACACCTGACTTAACATGCAGATCAACAAAAAAATAAATCAAGTATATGTTCTGGCTTCTTTATCTAAGACCGTTAATTACAGGCTTATGGGCATCTCTGTTAGGGGACTCTCACAAAGCTTCTCGTGAGTCTGCCCAGGAAGAGTGCTGAACCACAGCATGCAGGAACACGGTCCCCTTTTAGATTGGGATGAGGGTTTGGTTTCAGTGCTAGTCAGGGCCCAGGTCTTCACAGCAGTTGAGTGAAAAGCAGCTGTTAGAGCTAGGCCTATAACGAGGAGGAAGAAAAGTACGCTCAGCAGAACTGCATTGAGAGGAGGGGAATAAAGCACACAGAAGAATTAGTCCAGATCAAGTCAAAGTAAGTTTATTCATGTGAGATCAGTTTGGACATGATCAGATTGAAAACCTTTTTCCATCTGAGCACTTTGAGGAAATACACAGAACCAAAAATCCAAGACAACAACAACAAAACAATCCTGAAGTCGTAGGCACGCCTAGCTAATTGAGGGTGGCCTCCAAGCATTGCCACACACTTACATGTGAGCTGCTGGGCAGCTTGTGTTTGCAGTGCTTACAGCGCATCTGACACTTCTCAAGAGGGGACAGAACTGTTTACAGGAAACCATTTGTTACAGGGGCCTGCCTCTCCTCCCCTCCCCGGCCCCAGCGACATCCCCTTCCCACCCCACCTTTCATCAGAAGCTTATCTAGCGCCCAGACTGCCGGCCAAAAAGCTCATCCAGGTTGGAATTTGAAACCACAGATTCTCAGACACCGTGGCTGGGGCAAACGGTGCCGCCATCAATTTTAGAACCAAATTTCAGGGAGGTTTGATTCTATTTGTACAGGGGCTAATGAGTAGCTTGGGATGTGAACACTAACCCCAGGGCATAATTCTGAGAACAGGATGATAGATTCTCAGCCTCCTGCTCTAATTATACAGGCAAAAATTGGAATGGGAATAAGAAGAGACAAGAACAGGATTCAGGTCCCTCATCAGCTTAATGGCATCACTTTCCCAAGCACTGAAATTTTTTGAGGGTTAGCAAAAAAATGCAAGAATCACCTCTACCAAGAAAGAGACTCTCTCTCCAAAAAAAGAAAAAAAAAAAAAGTATAAAATGGAGCAACTGAGTTTCACAGGAGGCAAAGCCGTGCACAGAGCCACCACTGCAAAAGCAACAATCATCAACCAACCATTCAATACAGTAGAACCGTAAGGCACTAATAATGTTCCACTCATTACAACCAACACATGACTAAAAATTGACATTCATAAATTTAAAAAGAAAATAAAATCACTGTTCATTTTAAAAAGGCAACTTTTCTCATTTAAAAAGTTTCAAATTTTCAGCTCCAAGAATTTTCCTGCCCCCAACCCCATCCAGGCATCACTGACTAGTTAGATTGAGTGTTTGATCAGAAATTTTGCTGGTTAACACATACCTATTACCATGAAACATCCCAAGGCATAAGCAGAAAACAATTTGTTGAAAAGTTACTGAATGAACCCATTAACATCACCAACAGATGTTAGAGGTGTCAGTCGGTCACGCTGCTCACCGCAGCACTGTAAAATACTCAAATATCACCATGCTAAGTGCAGTCACATGTTTTTAGTGCTGACTTACATCTACGTTTCTCTTCAAGATACAACTCAAGCTCTAAAACCCTGGAGCTTGAGGTCCCCTACACAACCACAGGCAGGGGAGCACAGGGGAAGCCAGCAGCACTTGCCTATTGATGCTATTCCATGAGTACACTTCAGTCCCTGTCTGGAAGCCCATGTTCAAGAGCAGCCAGGTCCCTTAAATTCCTTTAATTCCATTCTGGTTCTCCTTTGCTGGAGATGAGCAATTGCCCAATGAATATGGAATCAGTGACACCAGCTTCCTTCAGAGGGTCACCCGACAGTTCCATTTTTGTCCGTATTGATCAGAGTCCAAATAAAGCAGTAGTGAAAGTATTTGTGTCCCATTACTGATCCCCAAAGCCATTCAAGGATCCTTTAGACACAAAGGATCTATTAAGGCTTATTCTCAGAGATCACAGTAAAGTATTGCACGCTATTTGTCTGCTTAAATAGTTAAAAACTGAAATCTCATTTCCCAGAGATTAGTAATATTATTATTTAAAAATGGTAAAAACAAATAGGGAGGTAACTTCTCCATGTGAATCTACTGGAATATGTGACAGTTAATAGCTAGGGATAGCAGAGGTCCGTCTGTGCAGAGATTTAGCAACAGCATTTTTTAAACAACTGGACAGCGCAAATTCCAAATAATTATTTTTGCCCTTTCTAAAAGCTAAAGTGATCATAAACTTAGACTACCCATGAAATGCACTGTATGATTTCACCTGCACAACAGAGCATCAAAATTCATTGTAAGACAGCCTCTCCACCGTCAGTTTTAAACAGTCGACCTTTGGTCAGGACATCCAGAAATAAATAAGAAAGGGTATAGCAGTGAGACCACCTAACAGAAGACCCTAGTGTGACTGCTGACGTGGAAGAGTCTGGTAGGCTGGGACAATCCGCCAGTCCCATGGATTGTCTAGCTTAGGTCAGCAGCTCCATGATGCAGGTGGTCTCAGGATGGGTATTTGGTATTTCACCACTGAGCTCGCAAAAGCGGGTCAATCAAGTCTTGCAGAGCCATTTTGAATTAGTCCAAACCTGGAGGATGTAAGAAACAAGTCTCCCAGAGTTTTGATTAGTGTTCCAGCTGTCAGGTCCATACAACAGCCCTTCCAGCAGCAAGCAGAAGTCACTCAGCCAGCATTCGCAGGTGCCGCTCATGCAGAAGCAATTTGATCTCCCTCACTATTAATGGCGAAATGAACAGGACTGTTGAACTCGTCTGTGAAAAGAAGCACATCCAGGACAATTAGTACAGAGCAACCATAGCTGCAGCCATCCTGAGCTCCAATGTCCATTCAAGGCCTCCCCAGAAAGACACAGGCTGAGAGAAGCGATGACAAAGTGGCACAGCAGACGGAAGGACTGAGCTCATATGATTTCAGCTGTCATGATCATCTTTATGAAAAGAAGATGAGCTCTTCACCTCCTCAGCGGCCTTCCTCCTAGCCACCTCTGCTGCTTACCAAAGTGGCCTTTTCCCTTATCAGTACAGATGCAAAGACAATTCCTGGCACTTCCAGCAGGGAAGAATGGGTGAATTGTACAGCATTCATCGCTGTGGCAATGCTGAGATCAGAGCCTGAACGGTCTTCTCCCCCAGTGGTCTACCAGGGCAAGGCATTTTCATTTTATTTCAAGATCCTCATTACTCCTTCCAGTAATCTTCAAGGGCTAACAAACAAGCAGCTTAACTTCAGCTCCCTGAAAATATTAGGAACTACATATCATGGAGATGAAGGAGGCAAAAGGCCTGCCTTGGAAGTCAGTCAGGTGGTATGAGCTTTAGGAAATGCATATTTTAAGGCAAGTATTTTTGTGCCTCTGCCACAATCTCAGTTGCTATTGGGCAGCGTGACTTTAACGGATCCAAAATGAACCCAGTTGATTTAGACACCCTGAGGCAAAGGCACACTATAGGCAACTTTGAGAATGGCATCAGAGTTCACAGCTGCTGCAGAAATAGACTGCATGTCTAAATCACAATTTTCAGGTTCTCACAAAAACTTTCAATTGCAAATTGAACTTTGACAAAGAATTTTTTAAAAAGGTGATTTCTTACCATTAGAATAAAGAAATAGAAAACCCACATCCATCCCAGGTTCTCCTGGATCAAAGACACTAGATACTAAAAAGAAAGGAGAAAAAAAATTATTCAAACTGGGAAGTATAAGCATGACTTTCAGGCATTACTCTTCCATTTTCTAGAATTTGTGAGCTGTTAACACTCCATACAGAGCTGATCACAAAACCTTCCAGCTGATCTTTTCCCGTCAGAAGAGATGACTCAGGACAGCAGCCTTTCTGTATAAAACCCACAGTCTCAGCAAAGCGGAGATACCATCCTGAACCTTTACAGTAATTCATAGCAGCATAAAGACAGAACAGAACTACAGTTTCAAAGGGTGACAAATTGACTCCGCTGAATACAAGGTTTTTGCACAGAACACTGGGACATAAGTGGATGTAAGTACTCTCAGAAGAACTAAAAGCTCTAGAATGGCTTATAAATTACCCAGGACGCATTTTCAAGAGCTGTGCAACCACTAACTACTTAACCCTTCATCATAGGCAAGATGCTTGAGACTACAGGCTGTTCTGAACTGCATCCTAGTTCAATAGGACTACATAGGCTACAAAAGAAAATTGTAATAAATCCATTAGCTGATTTATATTCAGATGCTGTACAAGGGCCTCCCTTCTTCTAATATAGCCGCTACCGGGTATATTAGCACAAAACAGGAACTGAATTTCTAACACGTTCATTGTGCATTTGCTGTTATTCACACGCCCCCAGAATGACATCATGGTTGTCTCTGTTGAAATAAATGCAATGTTAGAATGGGAGGCAGGTGGAATTTTTCAGAACTGAAGACCCAATTTTTATGATGACGTAAGTTTGAATGGTATGTGTGGGGGAAGACAGAAACACTGTAGACAATGTAAGAACATTGAGCGTAACAGTGCACTTTAAAATGTCCACAAAGCACTTGTAATTTTCCATGTTTAAAGGAGATAAGCAGCATCTTTCCTATGAAACAGACACTGAACGACTGTATTTATCACCACCATCAATGGCAAAACCAAACCCAAATCTCTTTCCAGAAAGGAAACTTGTATGCCTTGCTTGTGTTCTTGGTATTTTACCAGCAGTAGAGGATGCCTGGAATAGAACTGGCTCCAATCTTTCTACTAAATCCTCCCCTCCCCAAAGCATCACTGTGTTCTTCCACATAGTTAACGCTTGTATTTGAGAAGAAAGAATGGGCACAATGTCAGCTTCCTTTTCTGCAACGGTCTAATCTTCAGACCTCTGGCAGCATACTGTAAGGACTACTGAAGCAAGTGGTGCTGGATTTACAAGGTGTGAAAGACATCCATAGATAAAAAGGGGAACCACAAATAAGAGCAAATTTTAAATTACTTTATAAACACTATAACATTCATAATAGGTATTCTAATTTTACTTGGTTATACAGGTAAACTTTTCTGTAAGCAATGGTTTTGCTATTACCTTTGAACAAAAAATCCCGAACAAACTTCAAAATATTTTATTTTCACTCTTTGTGAAGCTGACCTTTACTTGCATTTTGGAGTTCAGGATATGAAGGTCTCTAAAATTCATTTGAATTATGAAAGTGCCATGTGATTAAAACTACAAATACTTAGTTTAGTTCTTAATTAAATTGCTTCCACTGGAAGCTTAACATACACGTTCCCTTGGTTGTTTCTTAAAAAAATAAATATTTTTTTAAAAAAAAAAACAAACAACCCTCTCTTTCTCTCCATGCAACTTTGGATTGAGGAATGAGCTAATATCTCTAACCACAACAGACTCTTTGCCTCCTTCCCCAGATCTCTATTTTCCTTTGGTAGCCTCACCTGGCCCACTGCAGCGCCAATACTGCCAGTTCCATCCACAATTCCCGTAACTGTTGCCAGAGCCTCGCTGCTGCCTTTCACCAGATCCTGGCGCCCCAGGTCAGCAGAAATTGCAGAACTGATCATGTTAGAAGGGCCTCCAATGAAAAATCCTGGAAATTCCAAGAAAACGGCCTTGGTGCAAAACAAGCATGAGGACAGATTCTCAACACATCATCTTCAAAACACAGATTTTTCCACCAGGCAAAGCTCAGGAAAAGGCTTAAATCTAGGGACACTGATCTTAAACTAATTGTAGGTAGAAGCGTACCCTCACAGCTGAAGCATACGGTCATGGCACACCTTGTATACCTGCAGGAAGCACACAGAAATTGCCAACAAGCACATTTTCATCCAACAGCAAAAACGAGGTAATTAGCTGTGGCACACTCTGCAAGAAGGGTCAGGACAGAAAGCTACTGTTGAACAGCACGCACATACAAACTTTCAACATGATGCAGATTTAGACACATTTCTACTTTGGAGTAGTATACCCCTACACTACTGCCTCAGTCTCCAGGGACTGGTGAAGGAGATGGAAGGGGAAAAAATGCAACAGGACAGAGAGTTCTGAAGTAGGAGTGTTTGAAAAGAAAGGCTCTATTCATGCAGGCTAATCTTAATTCCATAACACAGCAGAGTATGTCTGGTAGCACACAAAGCTTGCGACCTCCCACAGTACACAAGGCATTTGGGGTTCTGACAAACACCCTCAAATCTGAGCTGCAGCTCATGACTTTGCCAAATATATACTTCCTCAGATACCAGATCACTGCTAAGTATTTTGGCATAAATCTGTCCTCATCATACTGAGCCAAAGCAGACCTTTTTAGTTCCAAGCCATTATTCTATACAGTCTATATCCTATACCTCCCTCTGTAAGGCAGTTTTCCTAGAGTAGTATTCCAAAAGTAACAGAAATTGTGCCTCAGCTTTTACTCTTTCTGCAAAACCTGCAGAGATGGCAGCACACACAAATGCATTACCACCACCTGAGGCTGGTGTTACTGATTTTTCTGCAATGTCTACTAGCATAACAGTGGCATTTGGTAAGATACCTGTAATTGCCATGATCACAGCATTGATAGGTTTGCTGTTTGGAGAACCTGCAAGAGAAAGACCAGACGAGTGTAAATAAAATAAATGAACTACAGAAAGCCACTTACTTAGGATCAGAAAGAAGCATGCAAACATCCAGTTTGAACTGCCTGTTCAATTAGCTATGTAGTGACAACAGTAACTTCTGTTTGACTAGAGACAGAGATTAGTCTTACTGCAAAGGCATTTAGAGACTAAAGACCCAGAAGTTTCCCAACAGCACTTTACAGTAGAAAAGTCACCTTTGCCATGAAAATCTTGTGCCCTATTTAGATATCAGATTTGCCTGGCTCTGGGTTCCAGCCCTTGTTATGCCTCTTTGTGCAACACAGCTCGCATTTGCTCTTCTTGAAAGTCCATTTGAACAATAAGAGAATCCTCCCTCTGTCTCTCTGCGGAAGTTAAACTCGTCTCAAAATCTCCCACCATAAAGTATTCAGCACTTGAATCACTCCTTCCACTCATCCTGAAGTTTCCAAAATCTTTTTTAAAATACAGAGATTAGATCTGGAGGTAGTAATCCAGCAACTGCCTAAACAACGCTGCACAATAAAGTAAAAAAATGCAAACCCCCATATCCTCCTTGCAAAGCCATGTTTGAGCATTTACAGGTTCTGCTTGCCTTTTCAGGAACAGCATCATAATGTGGACATGCAGCTGGTTTTCCACTGCAGTCCCTCGGTACTTTTCAGACACTGTTTTCCCCAATATCTCACTTCCAGGCATCACCTGAATTCCTTACTCACCACTTCCACTTAGGGCCCACACATGGTCAAGTTACCATGCGTAAGACAAGTTGCAGCTCTCTTCACATATTCTTAGGCCATTATTAATCTTACATGCAGCACACTATGTGCATAAAAAGGTTTCCTGGTTTGGCTGATAGAAATTAAATTATCACATCGCAGTAACTTTGTATTGCCTGTTTGAGCCTTCTGTATCTGGCTGGACAGTAGTGCACGTTGAGTTAAGCACAAGACACCTGGACCTCTAGCTGCTCTGCTATCTAGTACAAATTTCAGACTTTGTCAGCAGTAATTTTATATTTGCTTCCAATTCACTTTCAAAAGTAATGAGTTCGCACAAGAGCCTACAAAACTCTACCAAACTCCACCAAACCCAACCCTTGCTATTTAATACCTTATTGACCTTATTTTGAGACTGAGTAAGCCATCATGCTTCTGAAAGGCACGCTTTACTATTCGTGTCCAGCTCTGGCAGCTATTTCTGTCCACAGATCTCAAAGTGTTCTATAAAAGCCAGTCCCTATCACCACCCCATTTTGGAGGAAAACACAGAGAAGTGAAATGACATCCCAGTGAGTTAAAGCACTCTGGTACCATAGGACACCATGTCCGAAGACACAAAACCGTTACCCTTAGAAGAGCTTCATAGATGTTTCATAGAAATGAGATCTGCCTATCTCCTTCTACTCAGGTTTCCTGACAGACTCCTTTCAATAACCAATCACCAAGAACTATATCTATTATAAAAGAGACAGAAACTCTTCAATTTCACCACTTAGAGAAGTGTAAGTGGCGAAGCCTAAGAGCTTCTGTCTCTTTGCAGCGTATATATACTCCAGCACAGATCTGTCCCCAGATTCTCTTTCCTCTTACTATAGGGATGCACCCGAGATTTCCTGCTCTGCCAGTTGTGGTGTTGATACAATGCCAATGCCAAAAATCTCACGGACACTGGAGAAAGATCAGTACCGTAACTCATCAGTACAGGGAAATCCAACAACTCAGCTAATTCTTTTCCACCTTACTAACTAGAGAACAGCTTTCTTTCTGTGCAGTGCCACACTTCAGGCAAAATACACCATCCTGACCCAGACGCAGTTTCAAGACCAGAAAACATAACTAGAATAGGCTGTGCTCTGGTTCTCTCCAAGAAGTACCGAATGAACCTCTTACGACTGCAGCAAAAGCATACTCACGGCTGTATCCAAAAAGAGAGCCCACAGCAAAGAGCAGGCTAATTGCTAGCACTGGGGCTCTCTTCTGTAGTACATCGGAAATCAAGCCCTGGATAGTCCCACCTGCAAAAAAATAAATCATTGTCAGGCTCAGGATTCTAACATCTTGAACAAAACTCATTTCACTAACTGCAGTGGCCTCTTGCCTTCTCACCAATACAGATTTTCTCCAATCCTGAAAACTAAGTCTCCTGCCCTTACTGCCCCAGACTCGGAGAAAACAGTAAACTTAAGCAGCTCAGATAGAGCAGGGAAAACTACTCATACTGCTTTCCCAGGAATTTATTACTTCTTGTTTTTTCCTGGCACACAACTAGCTAGTGTTCCTGCTTTCGTTTTCCTTCCCCTTCCCCTATAGGGGACAGCTCTAGGATCATCACAACTCTGGATGTCAGCAAGCTTAACATTGCGGCTGGTTTCTTTAACAGAAAGCGCAGGAAAAGGCAGTTCTTTTTCACAGGGAAGCATTAGCACACAGGGGCCTCACACTCCCTGCTGTCTCACCTACTTAGAGTAGATGCAACTAATTGCAACAAATGCCGATGGCTGATAAAAATCACCTTATGTATCACTGCTACCTCTTGTAGGAACTGCTCTGCTGGTAAAAACTAGAATGTTGAGAAAGCTTAACATAGAAAAGGCCACAGAGGCAAAAAACCTGACCCTGAACAGACCAATACAAGGATGTCTATTCTAGGAAAGCTAACTGGACAAGGTAATAAAGCAAGAAGCTGAGCACAGGAGAGTGGAAGTCTGAACACATATACAATATGTTCTTTATTCTGGAGGAACAGGGTCAGATTTTGCAGCCAGCAGAAACAAGTGAAATTACATTTTATTTCTGAACATAACACAGTTCTGCCGAGATCACGCCGAGTGTGTTCTTAAAAATACAGGACAAAAGGGACAGTACCGAACCCAGTAAGTCCAGATGTAAACTCTCCCTCAAGGGTACCTGTCAGAAAGGAAGTAGCAAGCAGCAAGGACACCATTTTGTACAGGGCATTTTCAAGAAGTCCTAGTGAGTAAAGAAAAATGCCTGCTGGGGGTAATGTCCAAGAATACGACAGTGCCCTTTAAACTATATGTAAACTCTTTAGGGGGCTCACTTACTCTGTGTTTTAGGAAAAAAAAAAAAAAAAGGCAAACAGCCAAGCAGCCACATACATAACTAGACTTTTCATATATTCAGTAAACAGCTAGATGCCACTGAACATGACTGCTCTGAGCCATCTTACATTTTCAAATGCTAGCAGGGCAACTGCAGGAAGATGTCATTCACTCGCTCACTCACCTATGATTCCTCCCACATCATACCAGATTGAGAGCTGGTCAGCTTCTGCTTCTTTCCATCCGAAGTTGTTGCTGAGGTAGAAGGGCAGCCAGAAGAAAAATGAGTAATTCACAAGTTTCAAGCAGGCATAGGCCAAAGAGTACTGGAATAAAGAGAGGGCCAGCAAGCAGTTAGCACTTGAGAAATGCCAACAGTATTTCTGCTTCTTCCCATAAACCTCAGTATCCAGCTAAAACTTTCAGGGTGAAGTGCTTCTGCATTTCATGTAAGAAAGCACCATTATGAAAGCTTAATGCTGAACATCAAAGGGAAGCCAGTAACACAAAAATCACTGTCAAGAAGGTTATTTTCTTTTCACTGAATGCAACGGGTTAAAACACTTTCAATGTAGTCTTGAGAGGAAACAACACCAGGCTTCAAAAAAATGAAGGAAATTTAATTCACTTTCTGAAGAGAAGGGAGCCAGCCACGTGACATGAAACAAGCTTGAGATTTAGTTATCTGTGCATCATGCTGAGAAAAGTTATGTGAAGTAGTTCCTCTGTGCTATCTTTTCCTGCTCAGAAGGCTCATCTGCTTACAGCACCAGAAGAGAAAGCTTTGGTCATAATCCCCACACAGGTATTCCAAGACACAAGATGAAAGATTTGGCCGAAGCCAAGCACATGCTTCCAAACCCAACAGCTGAGACAACCTCTTGCTTTTGGCTGCTGGACTCAAGTTCTCCTTAGCTAGCAAGGGATCTCCCTCTTTAGAGCTTTCACATGAGTGGCAAAGATTCGTTCTCTGGTATTGCTGGCCCAGCATGCAGAGGAATGAGACATACTATTTCAGTAAGGCCTCCTGATAAACACTGACACAGTAGTTCAGGAACCCGTATTTGAAGACGTAAACAAGGACGAAGGCGGAAAAAGCAACCTGTTAAAATCACAGCTTTTGAGACTACGTATATGTGTACACACACACCTGTCTTTGAATTTCAAAAAGAAGATCTTTTTATATATTAAACTCCACAAAATCATCTCCTCTGAATTTGTATTATTTTAATAAATACATCCTTTTTAGCTGTATTATTAATGCTTGAGGACACAAACTAATCTCCACCATACATGTAACGCACAGGGATGTTTGGTAGAGTTCTCCTGCCTCTGGGTGTGAGAAATGCACTATACGAAACGATATTTATTACAACGTGCTTAGAAACTGTCTACCAGATTGTCGAGTGATTAAACATTGAATTTCTAGAGGCTCAGGGGAAAGCTGTCTGCACTAAAACTCTTCCACCATATCACTCAGCAGGAGAAGAGAGGAACTACAGAAAAAATATGTCAAATAAAGTCTTTGTAGAATCTTGACAAGGCTTTGGAGGTTCTCTCGGTATTTGGTCTCTCACCGGTCTGACATAGTGTCCTAATTTGGCTGGGCATTGATCTAACATGAGATAAAACTCACAGACTCAGAGGTGTTCATGTTGTTGCGTTAATGCATAGAACATGTCTTCAAAATCCCAAGTACAAAAACAGCAACATCAGTTGCTCCTTATGTTCTGGCCAATGAAAAAAAGTCACACATCAACTGAGGCAGCCTCCACCACTAAGAAATTTTGCCTAAAGGTTCTTTGTACATCAGCCCATTCTTAGCACCACCAAAACAGAACCCATAGTTTATACAGCATTTAGCCATATTAGGAAAGAACTCAAGATGGGTATGCTTTCTTTTGCCATCCCTCAACCACCGTCTTAACAACAGAACTGTGGTTGTTCAGCACTTTACACACTGGTGATCCACCCATCCCTTCTAGATTTTGCGTTGCCTTAATCACAACCAAGCGCTTTACTCATTAAGGGTATCTGACAATACTGTCTGTTCAGCAGTTCTGCTTCATGATCAAATCCAGACAGTTCACACTGTATTACTGAGCCAGCCACCCTGCCCCCTTTCTTGTACTGGTTCTAGTATTCAGGGGCCACACAGCCCACTGACACAGAAAGTTAACATTGTTTTTTAATGGCAGGTTAATTTTTCAGCTGGACCAAGTCCATGAATTGGGCAATACTGTTGATGCAGAAGTACAAGTTCTCACACAAGGGATGAGGATATGTGGAAACCACATCACCAGGCCTTGTTTCGAGTTGTTTATAAAAAACCCCGCCTGCTTTCCCACACATTACATCATGCTGATTAAGGCTTTTCAGGCCAGTTTTCTGCTTTAAGGCAACTAAAAAAAACCCAAACCCAATGTCAGTGCCACAGTCCTGTGCGATGCTCAGCCAGCAGTGAGCATCCCATTCCTCAGGGCAGCGTAGCTACCTTACCAGGAAAGCATCTTACAGCCACCTTTGCTTATGGCCTCCCTTCTAGATTCAGCAGCAAAAAGGGCAGGATCTCTGCTGCCATTAGTTGGCTCATTACATACAGTATATGAAGCAGGAGTCCGATGGGAAGAGCAACATGCAACCAGATATCCGGACAGTATTATAATCCATGCGCACAAGGATAACAGTCCCAAACCCAAGGTTTTAACAGCATAAGATGTCATATGTCAACAACTACAACACACAGTCAACCTATTAACAATGATGTCAACAAACGCTGAGAACATAAAAAGTCAGCTTTATGTTTAACAACATAAGTGAGATCTCACTCAAGAATCTGTGTCCTCACCAGTACTACGCCCGGAAGGCAACAAGCCTGGAAAAAGCCAATGGCCTTTGGCTGGTTGTCAGTGTCAGTTGCTTGAATAGAGTAATTCCGGTCATCATCATCTGCATCATCATTGCCCATTAAAGGTCTGTTAGCATCTTCCTCCACACTGTCGTCTTCATCTGCTCCAAGCTCAGGGAGGCCTAAGTTTTACAAGGGATATGCAACAGGAAAAACAGACCACAGCCTGTTCACCCTCTCCCCACTCTAAAGCTATGCTCGCTTCTTTTAAGCAATTCTCTCGTCTAGCAATTCCCTTGCTCTCCCATACCTCCATCCTCCTTTGGCTTAGAAACTCTTCTAGATGGTGTTCTGCAGTGTCGCCAGTTTCTACCCTTTGTCTTCTAGCGCTCTTGAAAGTATTGTGTCTGATCCTGGCGTCGGCTTTGTCTGTTCTGAGTGTCTGGCCATTAGTTGGAAGACACAACAAATTAGTGCATTTCCCCCCTTATTTAGTAGTTGGGATCCTCGGACCTGGCTCCTGTGTACCACTTCCCTTGAGCATGGAGACTGAGTGTACCAGCAACTACTCAGACAGCTGCTGCCTGTTAACGCCTCCACTGAAATGGAAACCCTAGAAACTGCACTGCACTTTCTGGGCTGCTGAGTGCTCTTATGAGCACTCTTTATGGTAGTTTTAGTGCTACCAACTTTATAGCCTTTGCAGGCACCTGGGAAGCCTCCTCCATGGCCCTGTCAAAGCCCAAAAGTTCTTTTGTTTTCCCGTTACACTTTGGCTTGCCTACCATCTTCTCAGAGAAGGACCATATCCAACCTAAGAGCTATTTAGCCAGCTGCAGGAGACCTACAGACAAAAAGTACTTTCCCTTCCCACTACACAGTTAAGGCTTGCCATAGTTTTCTCCTACAGTAGACTGTTATCAGTTTGCCTACTATTTCTTTACAAAAATACTGATTTTCCAGGTGAAGAAAAACTGAGAATTAGGCACATCCTAATGGACAAGGTAGAGCCAGCCTGTTTTATTTTGCTTTTTAGAATATCCAGACCCTATACACATGACGCATGCTGGCATTTAGTGTGATCTTGGTGAGTAAAGCATTTGCTCCATAAAACACACTAAAGCGCAACACCATTTTATAAGAGCCCTAAGGGTAAGCCTTGTCAGAATGAGCAGTACTTTTAGTACTACATGGAAAGCTGCAGATCTGCTTTCCATGAAAGGACTGAAATGCTACAGCCCTCTTCTACTTACCCACTTCCTTTGGTGATGTCAGGAGCCCAAAGAAGACAATGACTCCTCCAGCAAATTGTACCGAGGCAGTCACCAAGAAAGCATACTGAAGATAAATAAATAAAAAATTATTTTTTAAAACACTTTGTCACATAGACTTCCCTGACTAACAAGGGTTTCTTTACATTCCACCTTTGTCAGAAAGTAAATACAGCTACAACAACCCAGACTACATCCATAAAACTTGGAAATAAGCAATCTCTGCATCACCTGAACAGACTTGATTCCATCTAGGCTGAAAGACTGCACTGAAACAGCTGTTTTAGTATACTGAGGTGACAGCAGTGAGGAAGGAGCTCACCCAAAGCAACCACAGATGCAGCTAGGGGGACTGCTCAAAGAAGGGTCAAACACTAAATTCGGACCAGGCTGCTCAGGGCTTTGTTCTATCAGGTCTTGAAATCCTCCACAGACAGATCCTGCAGGCTCTGGCCCTTTGTCCCAATGCTTAACTGACTTCATAGCAAAACAGTTTTCCAGACATCCCGTTGGAACCATCCCTGCTTCACTTTATACCTATTGCTTTTTAGCTCTCTCACCGTGCAACCCAGGAAACAGTCTGGCTCTGATTTCTCAGCAATCTTCTCACAGGCTTTGGAAGGCTGCTATTTAGTACCCTAAGCCTCCTGATCTCCAGAGTGACAAGCTCAGCCTTGTTAGCCCGTCCTCATAGGTCATGTGCTGCAAGATGCGCTGGTTCACTTATATTCCCTGTATTCAATTGCCTGCCTGCCACATTACAACAACGTAGCACATGCCTGGCCTCTTCCCAGTTAGAGAAGCTATGTGTCTGTGCCTGCCAGAACATCACCAATATTCAGCAGCAGTGACTTCAGTTAAGTAAGAACTTGTGATGGATGACTCTGAAGAGCACTTTAGGCCACCCAAATCAGAAGAGGGTATACTATGACACTAGGGCTCTTCAGTAACATCAGTCCCATTTACAGAGAAGTCTCAGGCACACTTCCCCCAACTTGGCAGGGTCAGGAATGGAATAACCTTTCTATTTTGCCTACTGCTTGCTACCACAGAATTCAGGAAGAAGAAATGGTGGTGGGAGTTTGTTACAGACCCCCCAATCAGGACGTAGAGACTGATGAAATATTCTATAAGCAGCTGGCAGAGGTCTCGCGATCGCTTGCCCTTGTTCTCGTGGGGGACTTCAACTTCCCAAATGTCTGCTGGAAATATAACACAGCAGAGAGGGAACAGTCCCGGAGGTTCCTGGAGTGCGTGGAAGACAACTTCCTAACACAGCTGGTGAGGGAGCCAACTAGGGGAAGCACCCTACTGGACCTACTGTTTGTTAACCGAGAAGGCCTTGAGGGGGATGTAAAGGCTGGAAGTTGTCTTGGGCAGAGTGACCACGATACAGTAAAGTTTTCAATTCTTGGAGAAGCAAGGTGGGGAGCCAGCAGAACGGCGACCTTGGACTTTTGAAGGGCAGACTTTAGCCTGTTGAGGAGCATGGTTGAGAGTGTCCCTTGGGAGACAGTCCTG
>VYXH01011346.1:270786-308648 GCA_013397275.1 Burhinus bistriatus | reverse complement strand
GTTTCCAGGATTAGGTGCTCCATTAACTTCCCAGGGATCAAGATGAAGCTGACTGGCCTGTGGGTCTTTCTTCCTGCCCTTTTTGAAAACAGGAGTGACATCTGCTTTCCTCCAATCATCAGGCGGTTCTCTCAATTGCCATGAATTACTGAGAGTGGCCTCACAATGACATCAGGCAACTTTTGCTGCCTCACGTGTGCATGCCATCATGGCCCATGGACACATATGACCAGTTTGCTCAGGTATTCCCTGACCTGATCATCTTCCACCAAGAGTCTACCTTCCTTGCTCCAGACCTTCCACCGGTCTCTGGGGCCTGGGATTCCTGAAGGTCCATCTTGCTAGAAAATACTGAGGCAAAGAAGGCGTTCAGTATCTCAGTCTTTTCCATGTCCTGTGTCCCCTGCCTCATTCAACAGAGTTCATGTTTACCCCAGTCCTTTTGTCACCTATGTATTTATAGAAGCCCATCTTGTTGCCTTTGATATCCCTTGCCAGGGATTCCAGTTTCAATTCCAATTGTACTTTGGGCTTTCCTAACCTCATCCCTGCACGCTTGGATAGCTTCTCTGTATTCCTCCCAGGTTACCTGTCCCTGCTGCCACGTTCTGTACACTTCTTTTTTTGTATTGAGTTCTGCCAGGAGCTCCTTGTTCATCCATGCAGGCCTCCTGGCATTTTTGCCTGACTTCATTGGGATGGACTAGACTTGAAATTGGAGGTGATCTGTGAATATTAACCAGCTTTCTTGGGCCCCCTTTCTGTCCAGGGCCTTATCCCATGGAACTCTACTAGGCAGATCTTTGAGGAGGCCAAAGTCTTCTCTCCTGAAGTCTGGGGTTGCGAGCTTCCTTTTTGCCCTCCTTCCATTCACAATCCTGAACTCTACTATTTCATGGTCACAGCAGCCAAGGCTGCCTTCAACCTTCACATCCCCAATGAGTCCCTCTTTGTGAGTATGAGGTCCAGCAGAGCCCCTCTCCTTGTTGGTTCCTCTATCACTTGAGTCAGGAAGTTGTCACTGATGCACTCCAGGAACCTCCTGGACTGCTTATGCCCTGTTGTGTTGTCCCTCCAGCAGATACCAGGGTGGTTGAAGTCCCCCACGAAGACCAGGGTCTACAAACATGATGCTGCTTCTGTCTGTCTGTAGAAGGCCTCATCCACTTGTTCTTCTTGGTCAGGTGGCCTACAGCAGGCACCCACTACAGTGTCATCCATACCGGTTTGCTCTTTAATCCTCACTCGTAAGATCTCAGTTGGCTCATTGTCCATCCCCAGGCAGAGTGCCATGCATTCCAGCTGTTCTCTTTATGTCCTTCTTCACATCTTCATGTGAACGGCAACTTCACGTCCTTGTCTTCCTGGTCTGTCTTTCCTAAAGAGCCTGTATCCACTGCAACATTCTAGTCATGTGAGCCATCCCCACCACGTCTCCACGATTCTAGCAAGATCATAGCCCTGCTGCCTCTAACTTATTATGTTTATTCCTCATGCTGCATGCATTAGTGTACATGCAGTTCAAAAACGCACCAAAGCCTGCTCATTTCCCAGAAAGGGTTTGAGGGATTTCTCCATAATGGTGCCTTGTAGGCATTTCCTTGCATACATGCAAATACTGGAGGTGAGTCTACTTGAACCTCGTTTTGTTGATTTTGTGACTTTTCTGTCACATCACCCCAGGCCCTTTGCCCATCAACTATGACCGTCACTCCCTCATAGGGCTGCTGGTAACTCTCTTCCTCCCCTGTCATTCCTTGTTTAATTTCAGCTTGGCTTATGGCACTTCAGAAAAAGGCGAAGTCACAACATGGCAAAAGGGCTGAACAAAATTTCCTTTTGAACTGGAGAATGAAAGCCAGCGACCAAGAGAAGACCTATTTTTTAAATGTACGTAGGCCACAATTTTTTTGATTACTATATACAAGCACACTTACATAAAAGGATGAGTCTTGGTGATAAGACAGAGCAGGGGATGTAGAATCTGTAGCTAGCATGTATTTTTGCAAGTTAATTTAGCAAGTAAATAACTACGGATTTTCTTTAAGATGAATTACGATGTACAGAATCAAAAGTAGTTTTTTAAAATCCTATGAAATCTCATTTACAGATAATATATTACTCCTCTAATTTAAAAATTAATCATGTTTCGTATTTCTGGACAGAAAGACCAGCTTCAAACTAGTCTACATCTTTACCCTTTTTCATAAATATATGCCTATTTTCCCTGGAACTGAAATCTTCTCAGCAAAAAGAAATAAAACTTCTTCAAAGAAAGGCTTACAAACAGAAACTAACGAGCAACTACCAGATAAATGCACACAAATTAATTAGGAAATAAAACTAACATCTTAGAGGATGAGAGAAACAAGACTAGCAAGGCTATACCAGAAACATATGTAACCGTACACGGTGTATCTTATGGTCTTTAACAGTGTCATTAAAATTGGAATCCATGAATTTTCTGGGGAAGGTATACATCACATACTATTTTAGGCCACATACATACCAGAGTGTATGGCAAGAGAGAGTAACATCAGACATATTTAACAGTATTATTTCTATTCTGGTATTCCCGTAAGTATTTTATGATGGTTAATCCAAAGATGCACAGCCATTACAACTGAATGAGAATTTAGTTTTGCATAGGATTCTTCTTTTAATTAAAAAAGAGACTTCAATCTCAACATGCTTATTTTAAATGTATAACCTGTTTTTGAACGAGTTTCTCTCTGTGGTTTATGCATGAAAGTTGGTCTAATGAATACTAGTTTTATGAAAGAATATTTATGGCAATGGCATGAGGAAAAACGGTGATTCTAATTAAGTAGGAGTTCATTTTTATTAAGTACATTTAGGAAAGTTCACATCAGGGAAAAGCTTTTGATTCCATCAACACCTTACGTTTTTGTAAAACCAACTGTGTAACAGAGCCAACACATTACAGGTGAGATCAAAACCTATTAGGGAAAAAAATATTTTTTCCTGAATCTACTTCATATGACATGCAAACGCTATTTTTCAGTGCTGAAAATTATCTCTCAAGTTAAACATGAATAATTTTGATATACAATGAATCAAATAGAAATACTAAAAATAAAAGAAAATTGGCGTGACTGGAATTCTTACCTATAATAGTAAATTTAAATATTTTAGATGGTAAAGGCCTTCCTGCATAAGTGTCTGCATTACTTTCATTCAATACCACTTGCAGTTTCAAAGTGTAGTTCCCAAGTTTCTGAAGATTTTCTAAAGAGAAATACAAATAAAATTAGAAAATAAAAAAAGTATTATAATTAAACTGAAAATATTGCATATGTGAACTTACCCATTTTTTTAAACCAGTACGGCCATTTGCCTCCATGCTGACTGATGTGGGAAATTATTTCTTTATTCCCAGTAGGTGCTGAAAAACAAACAATTAGCTAAATGTATTTAGATTTCATACCATAATTCTTCACCAAGTATTACTATCACTCATTACTAAGTATTACTATTACTTCTAAATTTAATAAGTATAAATTCAACTTCACAATTATCACAATCACAGCTAAAAAATTAATTCCCTACCTAATCCCATTTTAATTAAAAATTGCTAACCTCAGACACATTAAACTGAAAGCAGCAGGGTTGTAAAGTTGAATTTTATCAGCTCTTTGGTTATATGTTCCCCGTTAAGTCTGAGCAGTTGTAGGCTGTGCACTCCACACTGGCAACTGATCAACTTGACAAACTACCATAACAAATTAGCTTAAATGGAAGCAATGGTAAAAATGTGCAGTTGACTGAACATATAATCGAGGAAAAAAGAACATTCCTCTTTTTCCTCCAAATTATTGCATCTGTCTTTAAAAATACTTCTGCAGCATTAAGGCACATCCAAAAAGAGAACACGTTGAAACTTCGAGGCAATTTTTTAGTGGCTGATGCTATAACCTAAGATAAATACAGGAGTAACATTTATTGTCTGAAACGTCAAGAGGCATTAATATATTTGTTTTTCAAGATATAATTTAGAATAAATACAGAATGTGACTGCAATGAGACTATACAGAATAAAAAGAAATGCAGTAAAAAATATATATATAACAGCTGTCATCTTTCTTAGGTGTATTTCTTTGAATGACTAATTCTGAAGTATTGGTGTTTTGTAGTAAGATCTAATTCAGTTTTCTATATTGGGGTTTTTTCCACCTTTAGTAGTTACTAATACTGAGAAAACGGACCTTCTTAAGCGGGTGCAGTGTTCTTACTGCAGTGTCAACTGCTACCAAGTTAACCTGAAAGTCTCTCCGTATTATGCAAGATGCACACCTGGAAGATGCACACCTTTCTTCTTGTATTGCCCCAATACAGATAATCTAAGGCAGAACTCTATCCACAGGAAGCGAAGAAAGTTAGTACTTCTGTGCACAGTGATACACAAAACATAACAATAAAACAAGTGGGATCCTGGGAAAGAACAAATGAGAAACCCCTGGCTTTTAAAGGCAGGATTGTTATGTTCTGATGTTATCTTCTGAAAGAGGAGACAATTCCAAGAGTAGCTCTGCGCAAGGAAGTTATCAGGTATGTCCAATGCTGCTGTTGTGGTCTCTGTGATGAAAAAACATCCTGATGTTTTATATGAACAACAGATTAAATTATTTCATTAGAGCCACATGCAAAGATTTACAACTTTCTTGGGAATGTCTCCATTTTTTCCTTTGGTAGAGGAAAAGCCCTTCAAACACTTTGTATTAGATGTGATTAATGAACTCCCCTCTGTTGTTTTGCTAGAAAGCACCATTAGGGCTTCCTAACTGCCATGTTCTTTTCTTGACACTTCCACAAAAACACATTTATGAATATTACCAGTATCCCTACAATCACTGAGATACAGAAGGCTGCACTTGGTACAAAATACGTGTACCACAAACAGCACAAAAAATTAAGTTTTTATAGACATGGTAGGGTTTTGCGAAAAATACAAACTTGAGGCTAGTTTATTTTAATGTCGTTATAGGTAACAGATAACTAAATGTCCCTGCTATGGTATAATATAAATCCACAGAGGGTACAGATACAGGAAAAATGTCTGTCATTTTGTTTCAAATGACATATTAATAGCTGATAACCATAGCCTTCCTGAACTGGGAGAATTCAATGGTGCATGTGAGAGAGAGACAGACACATCTGAACGGCATCTCCTGTTGTGGTTTACAGGACAGAAATGGCAAGGTAACTGCTTGGCCAGAAGAAGAGTGAACTAAGTTCTAAAATAAATACTTCAGTGATGAAAACAGTTTGCTGAAAAGCTCAAAAACCTGAAAAGATGCCTCACTATTGCCACACATTGCCACAGCACCTACCTGAGTATTTTAACAGACGTACTTGCAATTTAATTGAGTAATCAGGAGTGATTTAAAAATAATATTCTGAGATAAAAATGCCTATTTCTCAGCCTCACCTTAGACAAGAATCAGTCAGGCATGACTTTGAAAAAAATTTACCCAGAACCCATATCCCAGCTGTCTTGCCAGCTCTCGCTTCCCTTGTCCAAATCCTGGACAAGGTGCTTCTGTCACAGCCCAGACCAGAAGTTTCTCAGAGCGTAGTTCTCCTGCTATACCACTCTTTCCTTTGGCAGTTCCCTTCATCCCCACTGGACCCCTTAACTTTATTACTTCTCTCAACTCTAATTCAATTCAATTCAAAACCCTAATTTTGAATTGAACCTCTTATAAGGCTCCACAGTAACAGACCAGGTAAGAAGTTTCTCATAGCTCAACTCTCTCGGCAGTCCACAGTATATTTTGCTAGGTATTCCAGTCTTCGAAAGAGAAATGGAACTTTTCGTACATTATAAGAAGTTTGCTGCTGGCCTTCATAAGGGTGTAACCAGTTCAGTACAAATGAGAGCTTTGTATTATAAGACAGACTAGGGGTCTGAGTTTGACAGGTATGCCATGCCCGAACTGTCACTTACAGGACTTATTCACTGTTCTGGTGAAGAACAGGGAGATTACACTAGTGATTTGTAAATTAACTAGAGACAAAAGTCAAGATTGGAAGCTGTAAAAACAGTTAGAAATACAAATTTCCATCGATGAATCAAAGTGGTCAGGAGACATGAAAGGTCTGAAGATACACTTTTAAGTGATCAGAGGCAAAGGGCAAACTTAGTTTTATTTCTCCTAACAACACTGACAAAACACAACAATAGAAACACCATACCTCTTTCAAGTTTATACATCCTGAAGCCAGGATGGTCTACCTTATTTAAGATTGTAAAACACTGATTTGTGACCCAGGCTGTTGGCAAATACAATCTGATAATCTGTATTACATGCACATGTTTTTTCCAATTCCAACCTCTTTATGCCCCAGAACACTTACTACCTTGGAAAAGGGACATGCACAGCAGACAGTCCCCATGCAACAAATGCCATTAAACTACCACATGTAATCTTACGACATGTATACTAAACTGAAGCTAAGATACTTCCATTTGGTTTCCTTTGACATATATCACTTCAGTAACCTCAGTGCTTCAAGAAAGGTGTTTTTATAACTTATCAGATAAAGGAACGGGTTTTTCCTATGGTATATGGAAAGAAACAAGGTAAACAACATTTTAAGTTTCTATAAATTTCAGATATGTTTGAAATGTGCAGGATTGGAGTTTTCAGAGAATTTATTGTTCTAATTCTGTGTTCAACACATAATTGAGTCATTTCAGCTGCCTTGGAGATAACACAATTCTTCAATAAATGCAGTGTAAGAATATCAAGCGAAGTACCCATAAAACTGAAACCACAAAACAGTAACACACAAGAAACTTGATTTTTTTAAAATTCTGATGTGACTTCATGTTAGACAGAATACAAGTCTGGTCCCTACTTTTATGCAGCTCACGTGAATTGCTATGTTAAGTACAGAAACATTATCCATTTTAATCATGTTCTTACGGATATTAAATAGACAGCCTGGAATTGATAGGCCCTTCTAACATGTGACAGAAGATGTAATTATAATATAGCATTAAGACCTTAAACATTTGGCATTGAAGCAATTGTCATTTCAGGAAATGTGGCTTTACAGTACTACATGCTCTGATGGGACATTGTCCTTAAAATTAACAGCTATATCCATCTATAAAATTATAATAGGTATTACGTATATATGCAAAGAAATACATTATGCATTTCTAAAATAATAAAGACTCGGTTAAATATACTGAAATACTTACAATGTAAAATAACCTTGAGTTCAACAAGAAGTTTCTTTGAACCTCCATGGCTTGTACCTGGAAGTTTTTGCATTGCTTCTCCTTTTTTATTCAAAATTTCTATCCTCAATGCTCCTGTATTTAAAAGGAAAAAATGATGGACTTTTAAAATATGCTGTGTATTGTAAGTGATTGGAGATTTCTGTATGCTTGGTTTTTTAACCAAAGTGCATAATATATTTTTAAATTGACATTTTACTTTTTAGTATTTGGAAGAAAAATCATACCTATTGGTGTACCAGCAAATCTTGTTTCATTTGGTAACAACTCATCTCCTTCAGGCCATGTTACCGATAATTTGTCAGGAAGTCTAGTGAAAAAGAAAGAATGAACAGTTTTTCTGTGAGTTAAAAAACAAGGCAATTCATCTTTAAGTAGAATATACATGAAACTATTTTTTGGGGAAAAAAACCCCTCAAGCCTGAACTATTTCTTCTTGGTTTAGAGTTCCTGGTTTTTTTGTTTCTACTGAAACAGCTGACTGCTTTCCCATTTGGGAATAAAACTGAACTTTTTTTTTTTCCATTCCTGAAGAAATACTATAACTTTATTAGGAACTCCACAAGTAAATACTTAGAATTTAGAGCTTACCTTGCCATTTCATCCTCTATGTATTTTTTAACAGCTTTGTCAGACACTGTTCTGTCAAGTTTTGAGATTGGAATAGTTTTCATTTCAGCATACAATGCCTGAGGTTCCTGAAAAAAAAAAAAAAATTAAGTGCAGTTATAAATAGCCAAATTATAATACGTCAGAGAAGAAATACCTCTCTATTAAGGAACTAGACAAGTAGTCACAGACATAATGCAATATGCTAACAAAACACTACCTGGTGACACCACAAGACACTGTTCTAAAATTTGCTGAAATCACGAGGTTAAAAATGGATGCACAACATACTATTGATATCAGCTGTGATACTCTATTTCATATGCAAATTTAAATACATCAGATCATTGATCATGAATAATAATTTGAATATATTTACATTAAAACTAATGTAACTAAGCAGTTTGATTATTGAATTTGATTGCTGAATCTCAAAAAACCCCCCATAATTTTCAACAGTTATTAAAAAGTTGTCTCCCTAAGTCTGACCCAGGATTATGTTTAAAGATTCCAGAGGCGTACTAGGGGTGGGAATCCTTTTTGTATTTGTCTTACCAAAGCAATTTGAACCTCTCCTCCAGTGGCAAATATATCTCCATCATGGTCTCCATACAAAAAAAATTTCTCAATACTTCCATAGAATATTGGAAGAGTCTTAACAGTTTTCACCTGTAAAGAGAAAACAACAATTAATGTCAATACATTACTTCTGCATCAAATGTATAGTATTTGCCTTTTATAGGGTTCAAATGCTCTATTACAAAACAAACAAACAAAACCCCAACATCAGTGAGCAACTAACTTACCAGCTGTCCAGTTTTGTATGTTTTCCCGTCCCACTCTATTGCAGCATACGTTGCCCAAGGGCTCTGCATTCTTTTGGATGGTAAATCAGTACGTGTAGTTATTCCTTTAAAGACTGTGAATTTTATCTGTTTATCATATTTTTCATGACAGTCTTTGAGCCACAAAGCAAATTCTCTGTCAATTTTCATTCGCTGCTCCTATAAAAAGATTACAAAATAAATACATATTATTAATGTATTACAAAATTTAAATCTGACAACTTCAGAAGCATGAACAATTATAAGAGTACAGCAATACTGTACTCAAAAAAAAAAAAATATTCTTCAGCTTGGAAACACTACAAAATTCTAGGAAAGCTATACTTTAAGCCAGAGAAAGTGTTTCCCCCAGCACTCGTATTCCTCTATGAAGAGCATCTTTCCACAAAATCTGCCATATAACAACTAGATAAAGTAATTGTTTAAGAAAATAAAAGGAAAAAGACTAATTCTTATTTTTTCAGATCTAAAGAGTCAGCTTTACTACTCACTAAAACTGACAGAAGCGTCTACTACAATGTTCTGCAACAGTGTCCAAGGTGAAAGCTCTTCAGAAACTGGGCAATATTCAGTGACACGAAAAAATGACCAGAGAGTAAAGGTTTCTATATCATATGCATTAAACTTTGCCCAGAAGAAATACTTAACAGAATAAAATTATTACCTGTCCATTGAAGATTCTTGTGAACAGAGTATTCTTATCTTTTAACTTCAGCTCCAGATCCATGAAAGTGAGTTTGTTTGTGCTGACCTGGAACTTATCATTGGTAAATAATGCACCAGAAATTCTGTTGTAGCATTCAATTGGTGCCAATCCTCTCTTCTTTGGAGGAGCACACCAGTCAAAACTTAAACAAAAGGAGAAAGACATTAGAACCCTTTTTGAAAAAGAGATTATAGAAACACTGGTTTACATTGTAGAAACATCACCACTTACTCATCCACAGTTGTGTATGGTATTAATCTTCCATTCCAAAAGCATTCAAAAATAGGCCTTTTTCCTCTGGCACCCTTTTCTACTATAAAGCAGTCGTCATCATCATCATCGTTTAATTCTCGATTAAAATGAAGACAGTCTCCATGAATACATTTCTTTTAACAACTCATAAAACATTAAAAACCAGAGCAGTATAAATTCAGGATTATCTATGCTTAGTAAGTTAGGCACAGTAACAGTACACATGATATCAAGCTATGTATATACAATATTAGGAATTTTTCTTTCTGTTTGAGAAATACCAAGCAGAAAAACCTAAAGAAAGCTAAGAAAAAATTTTAAATGGGGATTGAATAATATTACCGAATCTGCACATTTCAAATTTGAATAAATATTACTTTTTCCTCTTAGTTTCAACTGATGTTCTTCTAATACCACAAAATCTTGTCACAATTAAACTCAAGATTTGTTTTGTCAAAAAAAAAAAAAAAAAAGAAAAAATCATGAGCACAAATAAAACCGTAGCATCTGAGAACTCATGAAGACTGGATAAAACAAATTCTACATTAAGGATTTAGACTACATGTTGTTCTCTGTGGTACTCCAGTGTTAGAATCTATTGAATCAAACTGCTGGTGTTTCATTACTTTCCTGGAGGAAAGATCTAACACAGGCAAGTGTAAATGTTTCAATCAGACTGCATTCCATAAGAATTTATAGTAGATGGCGTTATGTCAAAGATCAGGTTTACATGAACGAGTTACCACAACAGCCAATTTGTTCGCAGGATTTGTTCATCCAAAAGGATGGTAACTTTTCTGTTCTGCCACAACCCAAATTAGATAATAATTTACACTTCAATTTAAATTGTTCTAGTTTCTTCTTCATTAAAAGATTTAGAGTAGTAGGATTGTCTATAATAGGACTGAGAAGCAGCAAAACATTTCACTCACTTGATGGAAAACATGGATCATCAGGGTATGTTTCTTTATCATACAGGAATGGATGATAGCGGATGATGCCTTCCACTATACCTTCTCCTTCAACATGTGCCTTAAACTCAAAACTATCTGCCGCAGTGTTTATATACAATGTCTGCATGTCATCTTTGATCTCCCTAAGATTGACAATCTTTGGTACTTTTCCTTTTTCGAACATTGAAATCTGGAAAAAAAAAAAAAAAAAAAAAAAAAAAAAAAAAAAAAAAAAAAAAAAAAAGGTTGATTTTTCTTAGACCAAAAGACTACCGTAATTAGCATTTGTGACATTTATCTTAATTATTAGCAAAATGCATTAATTCCTATGCTGCAGCAATAAATAGTATTACTTTTAAAAAATTACATTACATACATATCTTAAAATGCTGCCATAGTTCAAAATCATGACTAAAGAGAAACAGACACAGTATGAAATAAGATGCCATCAAAGAAGAATTTTAAATATAAAACCTCTCACCTGAATGTCAATGTTGTTGAAAGGGCTTACTTCTTTTGTCACAGCATTAGTTTCATTTCCTTTTGGTCCATGGATATAATAATGATAGATATGTCTGAAATACATTTTAAATGAATAATAAATCTCAGAAAGTGGAATTCAAAAATGGCACATTATAATTTTTAAAAATCTAAATAAACTCATATTTCTATTGAAATATAACTGGTTCATTGTGTTGTTATAAATCAACTCCATGACAACATGTATATCTGGTACAGAAGATTTACTAATGGGAATGAATGACTCCTTTTCATTCCTTTCAACTCTCATCTCCTTCACACACAATCATATTAGAATCTTTTTTTTTTTGATAAAATAATTAGAAACATTACAAATTGGAAAATAATACATCAGTGAAAAAAATTATGATTGTTACATGGTTACAGATCCTTCACATCAAAGTGCAAACTAAGAAAACCAACGTAATTTGTTCTCTACTCCGGAGATTAAAAAGAACTAGACTCAAAAAGCTTTTCACACATTGTTTCTATCAGTTTTGTACTGGTCATCTAATAGTAACAGAAACGTTTAACACACAATAACTATACTTAAGTTCTTTACAAAAGAGTAAAGATACCTCATTTGAATATAGGCAGAAGTCATGTATGTAATCTGCATATTAGAAATAATTTTTTTATTTGTAAACATTATTTTCTAATGGCACTCGTGCTCCTTTAAGAAACTCCAAAAAATCCATACCATTAGATAGATTAATTATTTTCATAGAAGTATGAAGTCTGAGAAAATTGAGGAACTTCATTCCATTTTACTTCAGCTTTTTAGCAATCTAGCCAATTCTTCCAACTTCAAAGATTGAGTCCTTAAACCTCAGGGTGGTGGTTTGCAGAAAAATGAGATTATACAAGTCAATGGGACTGAATGCATGAAGGAAGTTATAGAATCATAGAACATTTAGGTTGGAAAAGACCTTTAAGATCATCTAGTCCAATCATTGACCCTACTCTACAAGGTCTGCCACTAAACCGTGTCTCTAAGCACCACATCTACACGACTTAAACACATCTAGGAACGGTGACTCAACCACCTCCCCGGGCAGCCTCTCCCAATGTTTGATAACTTTTTCAGTGAAAAATTTTTCCTAATGTCCAGCCTAAACCTCCCCTGGCGCAACTTGAATCCATTAAGTTAAATGCACCAGCAAGTGCTTCTAATCACTTTGCTTCTGACATCCACTGCACTAAATGCACTATGCACTGCAAGGAGAAATCTTGGTTCCCAGACAAAAACTCCTCATGGTCTCATTGCTCAGGACTTTAAAGCAGACTGGTATGTCCAAACTGCTTAGCGTTTTGTCTGCATTTCTTCCAGACTTCAAAAGATGCTCTCATGGCCTTAAGACATAATTATTTTGGAAGTTCACGTGCCCTCCATCCACTTCAAAGCATCCAAAACAATATGAGCACTGTGCTGTAGCCCATTAAAGCAGAATGAAACTGGTACCATCCATGTGTGGCAAAAGACATGGCAGAAGGGTATGTGGAGGTGTTTGAGGAGGAAAAGGCCATTTTAGCTGAAACCAAGATGTGGGACTGTGTAGCACTAGGAAGCTAAATCTGATTGGTTTTACTGTAATAGCTACAGGGCATATACTTCAATAATTGCACCCAGGTTTCATATCAAATGGAGGGAGTTCTTTCACTTCAAGAGATCACTGGAATGAACTAACACACACCTAAGTGTGGGTGTTCACCAGAAGAGCATGTAGAAGCTAAGGAGGGACCTAAGTTATTTGTCAATGTAGATGTACCCTACATTTTCATGAGTTTAAAAAGGGTTTCAGCCACAAGTTCTTACATGCAACACTGAATGCTGTTTCATAGAGTAAGGTATTAACTAATCCTCATATTAAGTATTACCTATTATTATTAGATTACACAAAAATAAAATTATAGCTTGAAAATCAAGTTCTATGGTTTGCCAGATTTCAAAAGTAGGCTATGACTTCATAGTTCAGTTTACGTTCACAAATAGAGCCATCAAAGAATCATAGAATGGTTTAGGTTGGAAGGGACCTTAAAGATCATCTAGTTCCAACCCCCTTGCCATAGGCAAGGACACCTCCTACTAGAGGTGCTCAAAGCCTCATCCAGCCTGGCCTTGAACACTTCCAGGGATGGGGCCTCCACAGCTGCCCTGGGCAACCTGTTCCAGTGCCTCACCACCCTTATAGTGAAAAATTTCTTCCTAATATCTAATCTAAAGCTACCCTCTTTCAGTTTGAAGCCATTACCTCTCGTCCTATCACTACATGTCCTTGTAAAAAGTCCCTCCCCATCTTTCCTGTAGGCCTGCTTTAAGTACTGAAAGACTGTTATAAGGTCTCCCCAGAGCGTCCTCTTCTCCTGGCTGAACAACCCCAACTCTCTCNTCCACACAGCTTGGTGTCATCAGCAAACTTGCTGAGGCTGCATTCAGTACCAACATCCATATTGCCCACAAAGACATTAAATAGTACCGGTCTCAGTACTGACCCCCGAGGAACACCACTTGTCACTGGTTGCCACTTGGACATCGAGCCGTTGACTGCAACTCTTTGAGTGCGGCCATCCAGCCAATTTCTTATCCACCAAGTGGTCCATCTGTCAAATCCATGTCTCTCCAATTTAGAGAGTGGGATATCACGGGGGACAGTGGAAAATGCCTTGCACAAGTCCAGGTAGATGACATCTGTTGCTCTCCCCTTATCCACTAACACTGTAACTTCGTTGTAGAAGGCCACCAAGTTTGTCAGGCATGATTTGCCCTTAGTGAAGCCATGTCGGCTGCCACCTATCACCTCCTAATTTTCCATGTGCCTTAGGAGAGTTTCCAGGAGGATCTGCTCCATGATCTTGCTGTGCACAGAGGTGAGACTGACTGGCCTGTAGTTCCCTGCATCATCTCTTTTACCCTTTTTGAAAATGGGGGTTATGTTCCCCCTTTTCCAGTCAGCAAGAACTTCACCAGACTGCCACGACTTCTCAAATATGATGGATAGTGGCTTAGCAACTACATCCGCCAGTTCTCTCAGGACCTATGGATGAATCTCATCAGGTCTCATGGACTTGTGCGCATTTCGGTTCCTCAGCTGGTCTCGGACCTGGTCTTATCCTACAGTGGGCAGTACCTCATTCTCCCAGTCTCTGCCTTTAGCTTCTGCAACGTGGGCAATATGGTCAGAGCCTTTACCACTGAAGACTGAGGCAAAAAAGTCATCGAGTACCTCAGCCTTCTCCATGTCCTGGGTGACCAGGTCTCCCGTTTCATCTTAACAGATAAGCCCACACAATTCACAGGTATCACAGACTTCCACATTTCCAGGCTTTGCAGGCCCACCGACGACACTACTATAGTACTGAGTTGTCAGTATCGTATATCGTTCTACCTCTTAAACTGGGATGTAGTAGCAGCTTTTTTTTGTTGTTTAAAAATAAAAACCAACACCACCCCCCCAAAACAAAAGCAAAAACCTCAAACTGTAAATACAAAGCTAGATATCAAGGTTAGGAGCACAGCTGTGAGAGAAGTAACTTATCAAGTTATTAATAATTAAATATCTAATTATTACATTCATAATATAACTATTAAACAGAATAGATTCTTAATAATTAGATTGGATAATTATGTATCCATTATCAAGTCACATTGAAACTGATGTTTGTAAACATCTTTGTTTGGATGGGGGGCCCCATTCAGCTGTGCTAGTTTCTGTAAAATCAATTAGCTAGGAAGACTAATTGTGTCATCAACAAAATACGTATCAACAGCCTTAACAGGAATACAGCCAATTACTAAGTACAAAAAGGAAGTAATTCATAATTATCTGACTTTGTTAGTAGTTCACTTTTCAATCAAATCTTTTAAATCACCAACTTACGCCAGCTGCCTTGTCCACAGATGAAAGTAGTTTTTCAAGTACAGCATATGATCTGGTTGTACACCTGTAATGACAACTGCTGTGAAACTCTCTTTATCCCTTTCTTCTAATATTAGATTATGAAGAAATCTTTCATCATCACTTGTGATGTGAGTAGAGTCAGATGGCTACGAAAAGAGTAAAATAATAAGAGCAGGAATGTAAACTGAATTTCTGAACTCCCACCAGCTTTCAAAGGGATCAAAAAACAGAAAGGAAAATAATATACAGAACACATAATGCTAAGTATCACACAGGATTAATGCATAAAATAAAAGGTTCCAAATTAAAGTCAACAAACTGAGTCTGACATCCCTGATCCAGTTCATTTTCAACTCACTTTCATCACAGCATGTTAAGTGTTCAGTCTAGAAATGCATTTAATACTGTTTAATGTGGCATTGTATGATATCCATGTTCTCAGCCATCAAAAGGAACTATTACGTGCACATGACATAAGTCTTCTGTAAGAAAACCCACCCAGAAAAAAAAATAATTTGCTTTTAAATGGATTGGCTGCTTTCTACAATGGAAATAGAAGTGGAAGAAACATGCTTTTGCTGTCAAAGAGAAACAGCGAATCCTCAGTTGCAGCTGAAATATCCAGTAGTCTCACAGAAACAGATATTCCTGATTCAAGAAAGTACTGATTGTCCTTTTCCTGGATGAATGCGCTTTATTATTATTATAGAAGGCTTCTAAGTTGCATAGAAACACGGTGCTTGACGTCACGCTTCATGCTGGACCAGTAGATAATACTTTACATTTGGTGCATCCAGAAAAGAAGCTATTTTTAATACAAAGATTGAGATCTTTGTAACAATTGCAAATAATCGGTACAACTGAGAAGGTATGCTTTTCCATGCTGTAGTAAATGCAGCTTCATGCCTTGTTTTGCAGGAAAACAGGCAAAAAGGAGACACATCACTGAGTCAGTGAAAGGCTACATCTCCTAGCTAACTGTAGATGGTGCACTGCAGACCATTTTTCAAGATATTCAAGAGAAAAATTCACACATTTAATTTCACATCAATATGATGAACTGGCCTGGCTATTTCAATGATTTGTTAAAAATTCTTAGACCTGAGTTGTGTACCTCCACACTTGTTGAGTTATTCTTCTGTCACTTGAGTGCTTCACATCATCTCTCCCCTCTTTGATATTTACAAATTATTTTTTACCTCTAGTAGAGTTTTACTTGCAAAATTTTTTTAAACTACGTCAGCTTAACTTTCATTTTATATTATCACCACAACTTTTCAAACAGTTGATTGTAACACCTTCTTGAATTCTTTAGTAGTATCCATGCATCTTATTCTGCTAGTTTCCTCCAACTAATGTCTTATTTTCTACTTTTCTATCCTCTACCCTTCCCTTCTAACATCAAATGGGGAAGGAAAGCATTTCTGCCCTCTGCAAGAGACAGATTTTGTCTGCTTTTATTTTCAGTTTCTATTTCTGTGACTCTACCTTCTCATCTCTATTGCATACAGATTAAAAATAAAACTTGTACATTTATGACAATTCATTCTTTGCTGCAAGTCACTGACCCAAGACTGGCATGACAAAACCTTCTGTTCCTTTCAGACCCATACAAAAGGCCAAGAATTCTGGTACAGCCCACCAGACATGGGCTATAATCAAGGTCTGATTACCTCGTCATACATAACACCCGCTTATTACATTGGCACCCTTAGCTTTATCTTTGTCTTTATCTCCTTGCTCAAAAATGTCCACAGAACAGTTCTTTTCGGTCTTCCTCCTTATCTTACAGCTCTTTCCTTAAGCTTTACTTCTTCATGAAAAACATCAGGACTGTTCATTTTAGTTTTCAACTAAATAGTTCATTTCTTTTACAAAATTAGTGGAGATTTGTGAAACCACTGGGTTTTTGTTGATCTGGCTGGACTTTTCTCCCATATGCAGGTTAGTTCTACATACTTCTACATAAGCACAGTTTGTTTCCCTAATTTATTCCTTACTACCTCAGAAAATGGACATTTTTCTTTATGTTTCATACATAACAAAACAATTGTTGTTCTTAGAATGGTATTTTAAAATATTTTTCTTAACCTGATATGTCAAACTATATGGCATTTCTGTCCTTTAAACCAAACTGAAAAAAGAAAAAAGAATCACATACAAATAAAGCCTTACGATACCATGTCTTCAAGTTTCCCATTACTTTCTTTTACACTCCAGAGTGCAAATGATTCATAAGATAAAGATATCACCAGATAAGTATTATAAGACTATTACACAGTGAAATCATGTTAACCTGGGAAAGGCTTTCAATTAAAAAAAAATAAAGTATTAAGGCTATTTACCTTTCTGTTTCGAATGTATCCGCTATATATTGCTTCTTTGTTTTTCTCCTTCTTCTCAAAATCCTCTTTAGAAAGGACAAGTTCATGAACATCCTGAGAATCTGCAGGTTTGCTTATCATCTGTTTTTATTACACAAACAGTATTTAAAAATCAAAATAAGATTAAAAAGGAACATAATAAAATAGTTTAATGCTGTGATTAAAAGGTAGGATAATAACAATCTGATTATGTAAGAATGTTTTAAAATGAAGGTAAAGATTGACATTTACTTACTCTGGCAGACTGTCCAACGAAGAACACTGCTTGTTTGCCTCCAACTCCAAAATATGAGATATCGCTATTTAAACTACGAGGCACTGGCAAAGGGCGTACATATCCTGAATGATCACTGAGAGTAAAAGTGGCTTTAATAAATTTTCTCAAGACAAATGTAATTAAAAAAAAAAAAGAAACTTCTGATCTAAACAGCTTGTATCAAATTCTTCCTGCAGTCACTTTGTTCAAAAATCCATCTCTTTAGACGTATTACAATTGCAACATTAAAATGTAGGTGCCTAAAATTCTTGATGTATTCTTTTAAAAGGATGATGACAGAGTAACTCTTTTTTTAAGTCATCTTATATTTCTGTCCCTGCTAGCAAACCAAATCTTATTAAGCTATACGTGTTCAACTTTTTCATCTGAATAACTCTTTTGCTTATTACTATCTACGTACAATCTTTTTACGCTGAAGTTCAGATGAAAGAGAGGACACTATTTGGCAGGGAGAATCTGATGGAAAAAGAAACTATTACCCTGACCACTTTTCTCCATTGTTAACTCTGCAACAGGGACATGGTCAATAGGCCTGCGCGATAGCTACTGCAGTAAGAGCAATTATACACAGTTTTAATGGTAGAAGGTAAAAGGTAAATCCCTCAATGTTCTCCCTTTGACCATGGCAAGATATTAACTGTGAAGTTGCTGCAAATGAAAATGGATTACAAATCAAGCCTGATCTTTCTGACATCATCCTTTCATAGAAATACTTTTGAGTCAAAATGGGAAATAATGCCAACTAACTATTAAACGCAGTCTTGGAGAGCCTACATATGCCATCAGTAATTAAATTCCACGTCTTTCAAGTCAGCTTTGATGGATGACCAGTCTTACCTAGTTTAAGCAACTAGTAGGATAAATGTCTGGTTTTAAATCATAGTAGTCCCAAATGAAAACAAGGTGTAGATAGGTATCCTGGTATAATTTACAGCTATCCTCCCATTGAATAGTATCAACTCACAGTTTAAACCTGTAGCTTAAATATACTGTGCATTTCTACTGTTACTAAATTCACCTATAGCAATTTCAAAACAGCAGTGAATTTCTTTACAAATGACTAGATGGCCCAGAATCACTGTTTATGCACTTATCTCCACTTGTTCAATAGGTATTAGTCATTCTATTTGGAGATGCTTTCAATGCAAGGAAACCCCTCCTCAGCTACATTATCAACTTCCGCTGCTCCATTACATTTTACACGAGTTTCTCATAGGACAAGCTAGTTAGGATGGAGGCTATGATTCTTATCTTCACATTTACTGTCCTACGCTTAAGGTATTTCAAAAGCGACTAAAGCTCAAGAACTTACATAACTGCTTAATTGGAATTTTCTACACTAGGGTTAAGTCTGGCTGTGCAGGTGGAAGATCTCTTGAGAACAGATTCAAAACTGTAAAATGAATTCATATAAGTAGCAAAACCCATCGTAAACCTCCACTTTCTTCTTCAAATGCAAAACATTTATTTTGCCTAGTCTTCAAAAAATACAGACATCTTCAGGTATAACTTTGCATTATATGGTACATGATTAAGGTACCAAAAAATAAACCAACCCCACAAAAAAAAAAAAACAAACCAAAACCAAAACCAACAACAAAAAAAACCCACACAAAAAAAAAAACCCTAAACCAAAACCCTGTATCCGTTATTCCTGTAGCAGGCTTGAATACACTATAAAATAGTTGAATACACTATAAAAAGCCCTCTAAAGAACATAGAATGCCCCTAACTGCATGTAGGCAAGTCAAAGACAGCTTAGAAAAGGCAACAAGAATAAAAAAAAAAATGTTATCACAAGATCATAACATTAGAAGACCAGTTTTGTGTTATAAAGCTTCTCTATTTCCTACCAACAAAAAATATGTGTCTACGTGTAATAATAGAATGACAGGTTTTAGCTAAGTGTTGGTATAGATATGTTTTAAATGACATTCTGTGAACCTTCGCAGAGTTTGCTAATTGTTATAAAAATGATTAAAACTTTCTAACCTCTCAAAGTCACCTTGTCTTGTAAACTTTGACAATCTATATACAGCCCAGTTGTTAAGCTGTTTAGAAGTCATTCCTCTTCCATTATCGATCACAGCAACAGCTGGTTTTCCTTGGGAGTCATCAAATAACTGTTTGGGGAAAGAAACAAACAAACAAAAAACAAGAAGCATCAGGGGAAAAAAAAAAAAAAGATAATGCAAACTACACCTGAAGAAAAGAAGAATATTTCTATCTTAC
Source organism: Burhinus bistriatus (assembly GCA_013397275.1). Lineage (NCBI taxonomy): Eukaryota > Metazoa > Chordata > Aves > Charadriiformes > Burhinidae > Burhinus > Burhinus bistriatus. The sequence goes on along the minus strand of VYXH01011346.1, from coordinate 288,702 downwards.
CAATTTTATCTGTATGCTCCGAATACCAGTATTTCGGGATGTAGCTGACAGAGAATTGTCAATCAACTCAGCAAGGGCAAATGCTAAAGAAATTGTAGAAAAATAACTCTATTAAAATCTTGTTCTCAAAAGAGAGCACGCAGAAAACAGACACACACTTACAGTATTTTCTTATGAGCAATTAGGATAACACACTCCCTAAACACAGACAAGAGCTAGGCATTGTCAGAACCACATCATAATTATGTAACATCTTGATTTAAAAAAAAAAAAAAAGAAACAAAGTAGCTTTTGTACATATACTTTATGATTTGTTTCATCACTGAATTTCTCATATCACTCTTGATGGTAAGAACACAATTATTGGAATTACCTAGGAACCGTGATGAACTAACAGGCCCCTTACCACAGGACAAACTTTTCTATGAATTTGTATGATTCATATGAATATCCAAAGTATGCAAAAAACTGATTCTGACTTGTTAAAACACAGGAAAGAATGAACTCATTGAAAAAACACTGAATGGAAATATCGCAGAACTTCCAAAATAGAAAATTATTTGTTTACAAAAAGATCACAAAGAAAAGTGTAAAAATGGTTGAAGAATTTAGCGAATAGTAAATACAACCAAAGTTCTGTCAGATATGTGGTAATACACAGCAGAAATAGTCAGCCAAACTACTTGCACAAGTTTGTTGTTTCTAAACATTAACACTTGGAGTCCTTACTTAATTGAAGTTAGGACTACCTAACTTTAGAGAAAAATTGTATTTAGTTTAGGATAACAGCATTAATCTGAAAAAAAATATATCAAGTTTGGATGAATTCACTCTGATTGATCAGCCCTAGTGAACAGACATTTCAATTCAGTCTCTCTGATAAGTTAGCTTTATTCCCTACAATTTGCAACGTTCTTCAGAATGATACAGTTGCAAATTACACTGGCCATACACTTCAGTCTTGCAAAATAAGTCCCTTGAATATTAGTATCTATAACATCACTGAAGCATTTAGTATTTTCCCTCAAGTTGTTTTTGAAATATAAAAACAGTTCTCAGTTTCTCTGCAACTTTCTTCACTACTAACAAGAGGAGTTGAGCACCAGTTATGTGACCCATGCTTACTATTACATATCAAAGAACAATGGCTCTTCATCAACACATGGAACTGGTCAGGCATGCCCTTAGAGATGTACATAAGGAGCATCAGCTGCAGTACACTTACACATGCTCATAACTGCTATTTGCTTTAACAGCCAATTCTAGTACATAATAAACAGAAGAAGACAGATAGCTTAGTATAGCTGTTTTTCAAATATTAGCTATTGCTGTGTTGCAAAGTTTCAAAAATGACTTCGCTAGTGTCTCAAAGACTGAAAATTACTAACACATTAGGAAAAAATACACCAGTAATGTCATTACAGAAGTGGATCTAAGAGTTATTCTGTAGTCCTAATAACTGTAGTCTCCTTAGGGCTGAAGAGTTAGGAACACAAGTAGTACCAGAACTTTTGGACCAGTTTAAAGGCTTTTGTGGTAGCAATATGAACACAGATCAGGAATCCGCCTTTTCCGTGTGTCCCCTGTTGCAGAGTACAGACAAGATCAAGAACTGACTTAAATGCATATGAAAAGTTTCTCACAAATGTCTGAAGCTTGTTCACTCTCTTTTAGAGAGAATGATGATTTAAAGCACCCTAGCAAGCTGCTTTAGCAATAACACGACAGAGGAAAATGTAGGAAAAAAATTTACTTTTCCCTTAATAGTAGTGAAGTTTGCTTTATTCCTAAAATAAAATCAATGAACTTCAAAATGACAACACTGAGATCTCATATGAAAATCACTTCTCCAACTCATGAATAAATACGCTTCAGGCTTTTGGGCAACAGTATGCAGGGAGAGAAAACAGCAAATGTACATCCATGATACTGCCAGATGGACTCAAACAAAAGTTCAAAATGTTTTTGTACTACAGCAAGTTGTCAAGAAACTTGGATATCTAGGCCCGCAGACATTAACAGGCACGACCAAAGTATTTTCCTCTCCTGTGGATATCCTTCCTTCCTGTTTCCATACTTCTGGAACACAAATAAATCTGTGAAAGATGCTGCTACATTTTACATTCAAACCACATTGTAAAATGCAGTATTTTTACATGTGGATGGCAGATTTGACCTTGATACAAAATCTCTGGATAACACAAGAGGTTATCATTGGAGTTATGTACAGGGAAATGATCATAATGTGAGGCAACAGAAGTGGAAAACGTCTTTTATGAAGAAAAGGAGGGAAAAGAAAATGAAATCATGTGTGTGAGGAACTAAAGGAAAACTGAACATACGCATGCATTATCCTTTTTCATCTCCTATTATTACTGTGAAGCCTGTTAAGAGAAGGAAAAAGAGGTTTTCCTATCAAGGGGCTGCTCAGCATTTCGTGGGAGAGGAGCGGTAGCTACAAATTATATGAACACTTATAGGAAATGCAATATTGAATGACTTCGTAAAGATCTTAGGAGATGTAACAGTTTCTTCTGACAAACCAACTGATTGTAGTGATATTTATTACCATGAAAGTAGAGTGAGAGTTGAATTGTTGTGCACATACTAGGGAATCTCTTCAACACAGAAGAGTTACAGTCCTCGTATATATTAATTCTATTTCTTGATTTAATAATTTAAATTTTGCTTTAAAAAAAACAAACACAAAAACAGCACCACTGAAATAAAAACTCTTTAAAAGTGTAATATATTTCTAAACTGAAAACTTGTTTAAACATTTGTTTTCTTGACATAAAACACCATAAAAACAGAAGAAGGTATTTCTTCAAGTTACATTCTAGAACTTGATGATCATGCATCATCTTGCATTTAATACACAAACCTGTTTGTTTAAATGCTACCATAAGTAAAGCTAAATAGATGATACTTGGCTCTGACTATAAAATCCTCTTTTTCTTCTAAGATGAGACTTTTCTTTTTAATAGAGGAATAGGGATCAGGAGTTTTGATAAACAGTTACAGAAAAATGCATACAAGAAACCACAGACTACATACACCTCTTCAAAGCCTAACAGTTCTAATACAAGGCAGCTATAGTAACTGTATGACAGAGGACTAGGTATCTCCATTTTTCTACCCTTCACCTCTCCATTCTTGCAGTACAGGTCCTTGCTCCCAACTTCCAGCTCTCATCATGTTCTTGTCCCACAAGTCTTGTTGTGCTAGTATTAGCACAACAGTATTAATTCCTCATCCGGCAATGTTATATATACTTAAAAAGGGAAACATGAATGGATAGTAGCAAAATTCCTTGGTTTTGCAGCTGAACATCAAATAACAGAAGGTTCTGCATCCACACCATTGCACTCAACACCTCACATCATCTTGACATGCTATAAAATTAACAGTTTTCTTTTGTTCACTATTCTTCTGTCCCAGTGGACAGGCTGCATGTGTTTTGATACTATTTCCTACTTACACGGTCATGCTTAAGTACTTTTTAAATTTTTTTTTTTATTTTTTAAGAAAAGTCATCCAACGTGGTTGCTAAAGGTACACTCCAAATCAAGGCTGAACTGCTCTACAGTTTCAGGAATATACTATGGTCTGACTGTCAAAAGTGCTCATTTGAATCTTGTAAAATTCTGTGACTGAAAGAATGGAAATGCTTCCAGTTAACATGAATCTAGCAATCAAGAACAACCTCCAGCGATGGAGACACTGCCACATACCTGGCAAGGTTGTTCCAGTGACTGGTTGTTCCACTGTAAAAAATTTCTTTCTTATATTGAGAAGAAACCTCTCCCAGTGCAATTTGTACCCACTGCCTCTTGTCTTCTCCATGCGGCTCCTTGTGAAGACAGCTTCTGTCCTCTTGGTGCCTGTCTCAAATCAGGACGCTGCCCTTTAAATGCTGGAATACTGTGATGAGGTCCCCCCTCGAGCCTTCTCTTCTCCAGGGAGGAAAGACTAACTCCTTCAGTCTTTCCTCACAGAGCAGGTTTTCCAGCCCTTTGATCATCTTTGTGGCCCTCCTTTAGGCCCTCTCCAGTCTAGCAGTGTCTTTTTTTGAATTGTGGGGACCAGAACTGGACACAGCACTGCAGGCATGGTCTAACTAGTGCTGAGTGGGATGATCACATCTCCGTATCTGCTAGTAAAGCCCCTGAGGGTGCAGCCCAGGATCTAACTTGCCTTTGTTGCTGCAGCAGTGCTCTGCTGAGTCATGTTCAGCTTGTTGTCCACCAGGACTCCCAGGTCCCTTCCAGCAAGGCTGCTCCCCAGAAACATAAATCTGAGCCTGTACTGGGTTCTTTGGTTATGTCATCCCAGGTGCAAGACTTTGCACTTGTCTTTGTTAAACTTCATACATTTCTTGCTTGCCCACTGTTCCAGCCTGTCCAGGTCTCTAAGATGGCTCTCATTTTTGATGTGTCCATCTCACCATCCAGTTTAGCATCATCAGCAATACTGATAAAAATCACAACAGATAAGTACCTCATTCTGCTGCTTTTTTTCCTCGTTTCTCTTGTAGTCTCCCTCAAATACAGAAAACCACAGCTTTTTACAACAAGTAACTTCAGACTCCCTTGCACCCAAGATCAGAGTGGAAGAAGAAATAACACAAAACATTTGCCAATAAAAAAAAAAATCTGTCAGGTAAAATTAACAAAAAAGGTCAAGCAGCTAGAGATCAGAGTAGCCTAAGATAAGATGCTAACCAACTACGTCAGCATAGCTTCAGCATCCATAATGTATCTTCCAGTAAGCCACAGTGCATTTCACTGAAACATGGACACACAAGCTAGGGGTGTTACAGTATTTAATTTTCAGCAGAAAGAACTACTACTATTCAGCTTGAAGATCTATCAACGTGACACAAATACAATGATAAGGTGTAGTATCTGCCAGCTTCACACATTTATATTCTCCAAATGAACAGCCCCACTGTTGATAACACTTTGCTGTGCAATCAACAATCTTACTGAAATGAAGACTAGAGGGAAGAAAAATATAAAGACATATAAAGACATATAAAGAAAAGGAAAATGTAGGTTTGACAGACACAGCCCACCCTAATCTGTCCACCAGTCCTTACTGATCTATACCTTTGCAGCTCTCCCTTTTGTACTTTATACCCCTTTGGTACTTTGTTCCTGTGTTACTACTTTCTTGCCCTTGGTGAGCATTTTTAATAATTGCCCTGGATGGCTCACAACAGCTGGCTGATCTCCAAGGACCACCTCCTCAAAGAATAAGGGCAGTTGACTCCAATATGCAGAAACTCAAGTAAGTGTGGCAGAAGGCCAGAATTGATGAGTAAGACTCCTGACCAAATTCAAATGCTGATGGGAAGTATGAATAAAGCTGAAGAGGGGACAGGCTGCCCAGTAGGAATACAGAGACACTGACCAAGTGCCAACCAGAGAGGCAAGGGAAGTGATTCTTCCTCTCTATCCAGTCCTTGTGAGACTGAATTCAGAGTGCTGTGTCCAGCTTTAGGCTTCTCTGAAAAAGACACTGGAATACTGAAGTGAGGCCAGAGGAGTCCTCCAGACAATCAGAGAGCTTGAGCACCCGAGATGCAAGCAGAGACTGCAGAGGCAACTGGAATTGTTCAGACTGAAGAAGAGAAGGCTAAGGGAGACCTTATTGTTGTCTTATTGCTAGGAGGTGTCCTGATTTCAGCTGGGACAGAGTTAATTTTCTCTCTAGTAGCTGCTGTGTTCTGGATTTAGAATGAGAATAACGCTGATAACACATATTGTTTTAGTTGTTGCTAAGTGATGTTTACATTAGTCAAGGACTTTTTCAGCTTCCCATACAAGCTGAGAGGGAGCATACACAGGACAAGCTGACCAAAGGAATACTCCATAGCATAGATGTCATGCTCGGTATATAAATGGGGGTTGGGTGAAGAGCAGGAATCCACGATCACTGCTCAGGACAGGCTGGGCAACCAAGTGTCAGGTGGCGAGAGCAACTTGGGTTGTATCACTTTATTTTGTATATTCTTTAACTTTTTTTTTTTTTTTCTCTCTCTTCCATTAGTGATCTATTAAACTGTCTTTATCTCAACCCACAAGTTTACCCCCAACCCCTTTCTCCCTCTTCTTCCTACCCTACTAGGAGGTGGGGTGGAGGGAGTGTGAGTGAGTGGCTGCGTGGTCCTAGTTGCTGGCTGGCGTTAAACCACGACAGGAGAGTACAAAGATGAAGTCAGACTCTTCTCAGAGGTATACAGTGATAGAAGAGGAAGCAACCGACAAAAGTTGGAACATGGAAAATTCATTAGAAAAACATGTATTTATTTTATAATCAAACAGGTTGTGGAATTTCTACTCTTTGGATATATTAAAAACTCAACTGGACTTTGCTTTGAGCAGGGATTTAGATGACATGATCTCCAGAGATCCCTTCTGACCTAAATTATTCTAAGAAGCCATATAATAGTTCCACAGGTCCACTTTTCTGTGAAAAGTTCTTGGATGGCTACTGCAGGTAATGATTACCATACAGAGGCCTTCATTTTCAACAAAGTCAGGTGCAACCATTAATTCAGTGTCACAAGGAAATAAAATAGTAATTAGCTTTTCTTTACAAAAGTCTTGAGCTGAGCTAGAGAGGCAGAAGCATCAAGTTCAATTTAATAAGCTATGCAGAGACAAGGAATGGTCAGGCTAGTTTATACTGCTTTACCTCAGGTTTGTTAGTTTTGTTCAAAAAGTAAAAATAGCAGCCTTAATTAAGGAGAACAGAATGCACATGCCTGGAAAAATGAACTCTCGAGAGTTCATAGAAAATGTGAACAGGAGATGATAGAATCCTAGAATGGTTTAGGTCAGAGGGGATCTTCAAAGATCATCTAGTTCCAATGCTGGATGTCCAATGCTGCCATGGGCAGGGACATCTTCCACTAGATAAGGTTGCTCAAAGCCCCATCCAACCTGGCCTTGAACACTTCCAGGGATGAAGCACCAACAACTTCTCCAAGTTACCTGTTCCAGTGTCTCACCAACCTCACAGTAAAGAATTTCTTCTTTATGTCCAATATAAATCTACCCTCTTTCAGTTTAAAACTGTTACCTCATGCCCTGTTACTACAGTCCCTAGTAAAAAGTCTCTCTCCATCTTTCTTATACACCCCTTTATATATTGAAAGGCTGCAATAAGGTCTCCCTGGAGCCTTGCTTTCTCTAGGCTAAACAATCCCAACTCTCTCAGCCTTTCTTCATACGACAAGTGTTACAGCCCTCTGATCATTTTCATGGCCCTCCTCTGGACTTGCTCTAACAGTCCATGCCTGTCTTGTTTTGGGGGCCTCAGAGCTGGATGCAGTACTCCAGCTGGGGTCTCACAAGAGCAGAACAGATGAGGAGAATCATCTCCCTTGACCCGCTGGCCATGCTTCTTTTTATGCAGCCCAGCATACAATTGGCTTTCTGGGCTGCAAGCATACATTGCTGGCTCATGTCCCATTTTTGATTCACCAATATCCCCAAATCCTTCTCTGCAGGGCTGCTCTTAATCCATTCATCCCTCAGTCTGTATCGATACTGGGGATTGCCCTGACCCAGGTGCAGGACCTCGCACTTGGCCTTGTTGAACTTCCTGAGGTTAACACTGGCCCACTTCTCAGGCCTGTGAAGGTCCCTCTGGATAGCATCCCTTCCCTCAAGTGTCTAACAACTGCACCACTCAGCTTTGTGTCATCTGCAAACTTGCTGAGAGGGCACTCAATCCCACAATGTCATTAATAAAGATATTGAACAGTACTGGTCCCAATACAGACCCCTGATCTCCATCTGGACATTGAGCTGTTGACTGCAAGTCTTTGAATGCAGCCATCCAGCCAATTCCTAAACCACTGAATACTTCATCAAACCCATATCCCTCCAATTTAGCTACAAGGATATTGTGTGGGACCGTATCAAAGGCCCTACAGACGTAAAGACACATGACACCAGTTGCTCTTCCCTTATCCACCAATACAGTCACTCCATCATAGAAGGCCACTGGATTAGTCAAGCATGATTTGCCTTTGGTGAAGCCATGCTGGCTGTCTCAAATCACCTCCCTGTCATCCACATGCTTCCTGGAGGACCTGTTGCACGATCTTACTGGGCACTGAGGTGAGGCTGAGTAGTCCATAGTCCCTGGAGTCCTCCTCTTTAAAGATGGCTGTGATGCTTGTCTTTTTCCAGCCAGTGAAGACTCTGCCTGACTGCCATGACTTTTCAAATATGAGGGACAGCGGCTTAGTGACTACATCTGCCAGTTCCCTCTAGACTCCCGGAAGCATCTCATCAGGTCCCATGGTCTTGTTGTACATTCAGGGTCTTCAGATAGTCTTGAACCCGACTGTCTCCTGTGATGGGTGGGACTTCATTCCCCTAGTCTCTGCCTTGAGATTCAGGGACTTGAGAGATGCAGGAAGAACTATCAGTGAAAACTGCCAGTGAAAACTGAAGCAAAATTTAGTACTTCAGTCTTCTCCGTGTCAGTTGTCACTAGATCCCCCCATTTTGTTTATTGTGGGGGTATAATTTCTTTTGCCTTCCTTTTCTGACATACCCGTAGAAGCCCTTATTCTTCACATCCCCTGCCAAATTTAGGTCCAGCTGTGCCTTAGCTTTCCCAATCCCATCCCTACACTCCTGGGCAATATCCCTATATTATTCCCAGGATGAGGGCCCCTGCTTCCACTACCTATGCATTTCCCTCTTGTGTTTCAGCTTGACCAGGAGGTCCTTACTCAGCCATGCTGCCTTCCTTGCCTGATTTCTTGCACATGGGAATCAATAGTTCTTGTGCTCTAAGAAAAAAAAAAATCTTTAAATAGCTGCCAGCTCTCTTCTGCTTCNCTATATTATTCCCAGGATGAGGGCCCCTGCTTCCACTACCTATGCATTTCCCTCTTGTGTTTCAGCTTGACCAGGAGGTCCTTACTCAGCCATGCTGCCTTCCTTGCCTGATTTCTTGCACATGGGAATCAATAGTTCTTGTGCTCTAAGAAAAAAAAAAATCTTTAAATAGCTGCCAGCTCTCTTCTGCTTCTTTATCCCTGAGGGTAGTTTCCCCAGGGTGTCCCATCCACCAGTCCCTTCAACAACTGAAAGTCCTGACTATACATTTTCCACCTAGCCTCTCTCCCTCAAGATCATGAATTCCACCAGGGCGTGACCACTACAGCCCAGGCTACCACTGATCTTGACCCTTCCAATAAGTTCCTCTGTGTTGGCGAGCAACAGGTCCACTAATGCATCTGCTCTGGTTAGGCTTTCTATCACCCAGATTACGAAGTTATCCTCAGTGCTCTCCAAGAGTCTTCTAGACTGCTTGCATCTTGCTGTGCTGATTTTCCAGTGGATGTCAGGGTGATTGAAGTTCCCTAGCAACATCAGGGCCTGCAAGTGTGATACTTCCTGTAGTTCAAGTAAGAACACTTCATCAACATCCTACCCTTGATCAGACAGCCTGCAGTAAACGTGAACAACAAGGTTCCCTTTTTGGCTTGGTCTCTAATTTTCACTGATAAGCTCTTGACCTGTACGCTGCTGTTCTTCAAAGACAGCTCTGTGCAGTCAACCCATTTTTTTTATATAAAGAGCAACCTCCCCACCTTTCCTTCCTTGTCTGTCCCTCCTGAACAGTTTATAGCCATCGATTGCAGTGCTCTAATCATGTGAGTCATCCCACCAAGTTTCAGTGACAGTGATCAGATTGTAGCTTTCCAACTGCACAGTGGCTTCCAGCTCCTCCTGTTCCGTTATCCATGCTGCATGCATTGGCAGAGAGACACTTCAGCTGGACTGCTGACTGTCTCACCTTTGTAGTGGAACCTTTGTGGAGGGTTGGGGTCATTCCTCACTACTCCAGTACGTGTGCTCATCCACCCTGGTGCTTGTGAGCTCACTAGTGTGTAGCACTTACTAATGTGAGCCCACTAGTGTGGGCTTTGCATCCCAGTCCCCAAGTTTGTTAGTTTAAAGTGTGATTCACTGAGTCAGCCAATCTGCCAACAATGCTTTATGATCTCTCCCAGCATACAAAGTAGGGTCAACAGGTGAAAAAACTAGTAACTAGTTCAACATATACAAAAAGACATGACACTTCACATCACCTGCAATTAAGCTGGGGGATCAATACCACAAAATATTGTGAATGCTAAAGATGTCCAGTTACTTTCTGAACCACGTAACAAAAAAAGACCAGTCCATAGACAGGAACTCAAAAGTCCCTGAATTACTTTTGTTACATTTCTGCATGGCTTTTCTGTTCCCCTAGTATTTCTCAGGTATCTGATACTGACTGCTGGTAGGAAGGAAGCACAGACCTAGATAGAATGCTTCGTAAAGTCTAATACAGCAATTCCTGTGCACAGAGATACACATATCTCTGACCAAACTACTAGTGCACTTTGAGCACAGTGCCCCCAAACCTGAACCAAAAAAGTGTCTTTGGCAGGACAGGGAACAGACAAAGTGCAGAAAGAGGGAGGAGACAAAAGGAGAATCGTACTTAAAAATACAGTTGCTATTTATAGACATTGTTGAGACTGTTTTGAAACAGAAATTGCCATGGGAATGGTATAATGTTTGAGTCTTGATGCTTGCATTTTTTTCTGTATGATTTTGAGCCTGCTGTACCTAACATGTACAATTTTACTTAAAAAGTAATCATAGCCACAGACGGAATTCTCAGAGAAGCCATAAACAGAAATTAAGTGTTTTCAATAAAACAATACAAAGTGCTGGTTACATATTTAATAGACCAGTTAGATAAAAACTAAAGCAGTACCTTTTAAAGAAATACTTGTTCTCATTGGTAAGCTAAGCCTTGTAGAACCACAGACGGGACAGTGGACAAAATTCTATGGTAACTCATATAAAAACTGGTCACCAAGTTCAAACAAAGCCAGTACAGGAGACTAGAACCTGATAACACAAATGATGACCTGTCTGGATGACATCTGCAAGATTATTATCAAGACTGAAGTCATTTTACTTCTAAAATATTCAAACTTCTTAGAGAACTATTTGAGGAGGTACCTCTGTAAATCTGGATTCTTAAATGGCCATTTTGAGTCACTTTTAAAAGAAAAATTTGTATAAAGAACATAGTTAATTTTTCATTTACAGTTAAGACTTTTTTCACCAGCTGCAACTAAAAGTTAAATTGCTTATAACCACATTATATTCATAAAAACATCATTTACACAAGATTATTTTGGCAAGTACTTACGCAAAGGATTTTGCCCTTCGCTGGCATAGTACTCGTACATCCCACTTTTAACAAGCGTATCATAGTGGGGCAGGAAGTCAATTCGCTCCTTCGTTGCCAAAAGCAGCATTTGATCAACTGACTGTAGCAGATATAAAGTGACTCCGTCTTGAACAAGTTCGCCTACAGTGAAGATGAAATACAAAGCATACTGAAGAGCATTCACTGCACCAGTCAACTACTCTCAAAACAAGTACAGGTTTAGCCTCTGGTAATCCCTATATTTTCTTAAGCGTTGACTACTCAGCCTCCTAGCAACAATATTTAATTTAAAACCTTTTCATGTTTCCAAGCTTAATAACGCAAGTTTTCTCAGGTGACATAATCACACGCCGTTTTTCCTATCATTTACAGAATTTGTAATGGAAGGTAAAAAATTACCTTGTATAACTGACATCACACTAACAAGTAGTTTTTAAAAACTTGTTTGTGAAAATCAGTTTTGTAACAATTCTTGGCAAACTACTATAGGATTTGTACTTTCAGTTAATTATTGCACGTCACAGAATATAAACAATCATCATGTGGTCTTTACAATCAATATAAGAAATAGCTGTATTTATTTTGCCATCTAAGATACTTACTGAAGTTGTCTTCTGTAATCTCCTTTCTATTTGTTGTGGTGATAACAAAGTTTTCATCAGTAGCTATGCCAAATGCCTACAAAAATTGGAGATTATTCGGTTATGACAACTAAGTACTCCATAAAGTATTCAGACAAATGAAAAAAAAAAAAATAGCAGTCTATTTACTTTGCCACAAACTACCGGGCAGCGACCAAATATTTTTCCCTGTACTAACTCATAACAGAGTTTAATTCTAGAACTTAACTTCATTTGCTTTCTCAGCTTAGCCAAACTGTCTGTACTGGAGTAGTCTGGATTTTTACCCGCTTAAAATAGGTTTTAGTGAGCAGCAGGAATTTTAAGGCGGAGGAACTCTCTTATGGGTAATCACCTTCAGGGCTGAGGAACGAGACTGAACAGCTCTACTTCAGACTGTGTAACTACAACAGCAATAGTCATGATCTAGAGGGTGTCCTGTATTTAATTGCACTCTTTTGAGACACTAAACCAACCAAATATTTCTTAATATTGGATACACATACACATTGAAGTCTTTCTTCTTCAATTATATCATACATTTAAAAAAAAAATAAAAAATCAAGATTTCTTTTAGAAAATTCTTTACCACTAAAACACTGAAGTATGTTCTTCTAAACCTAAACGAACTTTGCCACTTTGCTGCCTCCAACTTTTGAATATGTTTCTGTAGCTTTGGACTTTTTATCCTGCTTTCTACATAAACTTACATGCCTCTGAATCTGCACTCATTTTTACACCCTGACATCCAACACTAATCTCTTTCTCAAAATAATAAACTAAATATCTGTACTTTCTCCTGCCTTTCCAGGTCTTTGAAACTCAAGTAAAAGTCAACTCTAGTCTTGTTTAACTCCATCAACCCCTTCAGTCCTGTGGTCATGACTCCGACAGGTGCTTTCTGCACTTTTAGTCAGATTCTTCCCTGAAGCTCTTGCATTCCCTGTAGCAGCTTGCCCTCATAATTTCCCATACCTCTTTCTTTCCATCCCTAGTACTCAGACTCACAAAAATATTTTTAAAACACTGCTTAAGGTTTCATTAGAAGTCTGCTTTCCATCTTTCAGTTACCTTCTCCCTAGTTGCAACTGTGTTAAAGATACAGTTAGCATCCATTAGCAAAACTGACTAATTTCTCATTGCACTTGGTGTAAATGAAACAAATGTGGAGATAACACAAAGAGATTGACGTTCAGACTTAAGAATCTGGGGTAATTATTACTTTTTAACGCTTCTATGTTCAGATCACTTCAACTTAACCTCTGACATTACACAAATTTCCACATGGCAAACCTGTGCAGGAAAAAAATTTGCTTAGAGCAAGAAAAATAAGCAATAAAAAATATGGATACTATAAAACTAACAAGCAACTGTGCCATTCGAGGTTAATGATTAATAAGGAACAACTGAACTGCGGAGTTTTACATTTGAAAGCACAGATAATAATCTTTTCCCTCCAGGTATAATTACAGCTTCCCTGTTTTTTCTACCTCCCAAAAGCTCTTCTGCTCTCAAAACCTTATGAAGAGTGCAGTATTTACTTTAAGGCAGCAAGAAATTAGGATGAGGTAGTGCATGCACAAGTCTGCTAACCGAACAGGGGCAGCCTCCTCACTCTGGTCCTCTCCTCCATTCCATGGGTGAGCCTCAACTTAGCTGACTGCAACAGCCTCGCGGGCAGTGCTACACCTGTGTTTCCTGGGTGAGCCCAGCATTACTGTATCTACTGGCAGCAGGTCCTTTCCGCTTCACTCCAAATGGCTGTCATTTTGAGATAAGCTACTAGGCAGGTTCCATGGACCAAGTCTGGCAGTCCTAACTGTAGATAACTCATTTTTCTTGTATACGCAGGAATTTAAGAGGCCTCATCCTTTGTAAACTTAAGCCAAATTAGAAAATTTCTGTTTGAAAGCTTCACTTGCATATAAGACCTATTTGTTTTACTTCCTTCTTCCCTCTGTCCTGTACTATTAGTTATCCCAGCCCCTGTCTCTTCCCACTAGGCTACGTAGTGGTGAGGTGGCTGCACAGTTGTCCCATTCTGTGGATGTGGCCTCCAGGAAGATCAGCTGGTCATCCCTGGATAAAAATGAATCTACCGGGTAATTTACTTGAACAGTTGACAACGTTTCATTTGATTCTGATAAACAATGTTTGGTCAGGTGTTTCATTTCTCACTAGCATGGTATCTTTTGTTGACTTCACATAAAATGCAGGTTTCACTGCTGAGCCCCTTTCAGTTTAGCATTGTGTCCTTTTTCAAATAAGCACTGATGATGCATCCAGTTCTTGACTTCAGAAGATTCACATGACAGCATAGCCTAGTATGTTCAGATTATAAATCTGTTGGTTATTCCTTTGCAAATTGTCCAGATGCACAATGATGATCTAGCTTTTGATGTCACCAAAATCTTGAAGAGTACAACAGAATCACTATACTCAGAAATGTCTCTGTATATTCACAGTGAGAGTATGTTTGTAAGTGATATGATAAAACAGCTAAGCAGAAAGCTTTTATTTTTTGGATACAAAAGAAAAGACTTGGGAAAAAACAGAGACAAGGTCCAAATTAATCCACAATCTAGTATAAAAATATAGTAATAATTGTACGTTCTCTAGAAAGAGAGGTAGATACGTGAAAAGACAAGGATTCCTAAACTGTTGGTTATATACGATCACTACACGCGAAAGTCAAAATGTTACCAAGATGAAAAGTTACATGCATACAAAAGAGAAAACACACACCTAAAAAGTATAGATTATATCAATGAACCAAATTTTTAATAGTCTGGGAAGACAACCACAGCTGCTCACTAAGAGCCATTTAAACTGTTTGCTAACCCACACTTGGAGGTGTACTGACTGTAGACTGCAGGCATTTGGTGCCAGAGGGCTCTAGGGGTGACCAGCGTAGTAGGAGATCATGAATTGCCCTGAGCCAGTCACAGCCAGTGCCAGATGGTGCTCAAACTGATAGAAACAACCCACTGCACACCGCAATTTCAATTAGAAGGGCACATGGTGCTTCTGCTCCATCATACTGGGGAAGAAACAGAGGAGACAAATGAGAAGCAACAGAGGAGATGCATGAGAGGAGACACTGCTAGGGACAGCACTGAAGACACTTTGAAAGGAGGTGCTCCATGTCAGAGAAGGGATGGTCCCAAAGGTGCTGGGGCCCATGGTGGATCCATGCCAGGGAATTTTCCCTCTCTGTCCTCCTACTGCCACAGGGCTGTGGCCTGTGGACAACCCACCAGAGCAGAAGAAAACCAGTAAAGAGCATGGAAGAGGAGCAGCAGCAAAGGGAAACCCTGCACATGGCCATGACCTCTCACGCTGCCTGTTGCCTCACCAAAGGAATTGGTACTGACTGCACGTTGCACATGGGGAGAACAAGGGATGCTTAGACTAGGAATGGAGGAAGAGAAGTGTATGACAGAAGATGAGCTTGGAGAAGGGGGAGGAAAGGCGTTTCCCCAAATGTTTGTTTAATTGGCCCCCTCCGATCAACAATCCAAAGTTTGTGTTATTTTGCAATAAGTTAAATTAAGAAAAATTATGAGTCAAGCCTGTTTTGTCCACATCAGGATGTCAGTCAGTCATACCTATGAAATGATACATAAGCCAAAAAGCCGTCTGTTCCAACAAAAGAAATGCATTCTTTATAAACGGGAGGCTCAGTCTGGAGAACTCCCTGTTTCATGATAAATAAATAAAGCTAATAGCTCTCAGTTTGTTGGTGGATGTTTATGACATGAGAGGTTAGAGTCTGAAACAGTCAAATGAATGCCAGATGCCCAAGAAGCTTTCATCAGAGCAATTTACCGATACGATATATGAAAGCGTGAATGAACTGTGATCTCTCTAACCCTTAAATCTGAATCAGGCAGCGAGGTTCAATTTATATACTTGCTTCAGTCACAGGGTTTTTTCACAAATTAAATAAAAACCAACCTCAAAACAAAATACAAACACACAAATCACTGACAACTCCTCAGCAGCTAAGACTCCTTCAAATAGCCTCAGTTTCTTTTTCACATATTAGCACATAAGCACTGAAGCAAATTTTGCTGCTATTTGATCCGAACACACACTGTGAGGCTTACCCGGCTACTAAGCCAACTAGAACACTTCATAGATTTCACCTCTAGATTTACCATCTGCCTTGGAAAAGGTGTTCAACAACTAAAGGTTCAACTTTGTATGTATACCACACACCTTGCAGTAACACGGATAGGCTTGAAGTGGTAAGTGAAGGAGAAACAACACGCTGTCTGCTTCCAGTGGTCCTCCAGATTATTACCATAAAATAGTAACTGCTTGTGCTAACTTTTCAAACTAAAAGGAATGGAACAGTCTCGCACATGACAGATGTAAAACAGTGAAACTGAATGTACAATGTCTTTAGAGAAGACATTTAACCCCTTGCAAGCCAAACTTTTCCAACACAAACAGTTGTTTCCTACAATAAGCAAGTTCCATAGTTTTAAAAAAACAGCAGGGAACACTAGTGTTCTGAAATATTTTCCAACCATCTTTTATTGATAGAGTCACCTCCATCCAAAAAATGAGTTACAGAAGACAACGTTTGCAGAACTTGAAGTGCTTTGTCCTCTGTCCTACTTAAAGGTTTCGAAACTTTCAGAAGTTCAATTGATACACTTCTAAATATTTACAAGGACATATCAATGAAAGGTGTTAAGAAGTGAACAGATGGTTCAACAGAAACACTAAGAACATTGCTACTTATCACAAGATCCTGTAATAGAAGTTGTTTTATGCGGTACCTTAAAATAAAGGTTTATTATAATTTTGGTGGAAAAACCAAGAGAAAAAGAAGAGAGGGAAAACTGTATGACAGAAGCTCTCTACAGAAGATATATACATAAATCTATGAAATTTTGTCCAGAACAATAAGTTAGCACAGACATCTTTTCAAGATTTAACAAGCGGAAAGTAGACTTATTCAGAGTCTGGACAAATATAAGAACTTTCACCAGACCTTCCCAAGCCATTGTATCTAAAAGCATAATCACAAATAACAATAAGAGCAGCTATCAGCCAATACTTTGACATCAACACCATTCAGCTCCACCATGAAAATACTTTGTATGGCATCATTTGTTGCAGAAACAAGAATTCTGATGCCAAAAAGGCAAAAAATACTTGGTCACATCAAGAAGATGTACCTTGATAACTAATGCTAAAGGAATGCAGATACTCTGCATCTGACCGTATGGCCAACACTCAAAATTTGAGCAGGAACTTAAAAACCACCCAGCTTTCCAAATCAGTCAACACATAGTAAGGTAATCCCTAAGTTCACAAAGGCATGCAAACTGCATCCTTCTTCCCAGTGAAAGCCCTGGAAGGAAGCGGGTCCAAGAAAGCTGGTTAATACTCAAGGACCACCTCCTCCAAGGTCGGGAGCAGTGCATCCCAACAAAGAGCAAGACAGGCAAAAACATCAAGAGGCCTGCATTGATGAACAAGACGCTCCTGGACAACCTCAAACAGAAAAAGGAAGCCTACAGAGGGTGGAAGCAAGGACAGGTAGCCTGGGAGGAATACAGAGAAACTGTCCAAGCAGCCAGGGATCAGGTCTGGAAAACTAAAACACAGATACTGTTAAATCTGGCCAGGGACATCAAGGGCAAAGAGAAAAGCTTCTATAGGTGTGTCAGTGACAAAAGGAAGACTAGGGAAAATGTGGGCCCTCTCCAGAAGGCAAAAGGAGACCTGCTCACTCAGAACATGGACAAAGCTGAGGTACTCAAGGACTTTTTTGCCTCGGTCTTCACCCATAAGGGCTCTAGTCACGCCGCCCAAGCCGCAGAAGGCAACGGCAGGGACTGGGAGAACGAGGAACCGCCCACTGTAGGAGAAGACCAGGTCCAAGACCAGTTGAGGAACCTGAAGGGGCGCAAGTCCATAGGACCTGATGAGATTCATCCACGAGTCCTGAGGAAACTGGCAGATGAAGTTGCCAAGCCACTACCCATCATATTTGAGAAGTCGTGGCAGT
>VYXH01011346.1:134966-266457 GCA_013397275.1 Burhinus bistriatus | reverse complement strand
CGGCCGCCGGGGGGGGCGGGGCGGGGCGGGGCCGGGCCTGGCCTGGCTGGGCCGGAGCGGGAGGTGCTGCCGGCGGAGGCGCGCAGGCGGCCTGGGACGGGGGACCGCGTGCTGCGCCCGGCCGCCTCGCTCGCTCCGGCGGTTGAGGCGCCCGAGGCCAGCACCCGCCGCCTCTTCGGCGCGGAGCTTGGGGGGGTGGTGAGGGCCCTGGTTCGTGGGCAGGGCCGGCAGTGGGCTGCCGTCTCCTGGCGGAGTCGTGCCCAGTCCACCCCGGGCAGCCGTGCCCGGCAGCGCCTCGGCCGAGCCCGGTCGGTGGAGTGTGTGACCGTGCGGTGCCCGTCAGTTGTAGCCGTGGAGTAACGGAGACAGTGTGTCCGCGGGTTTGGTGCGGCAGTTTGGCTTGAGTCCAGAAGCACGAAGTCCTTGTCCCGTCTGCCTTAAAATAAACTGGGCGATCGAGATCCATAAACTGTTGTTTATTCCTTTCAACGCTTGAAAAGCTTCCCTCCTCTGAAGGAAGGAGTTGGTGTATTGTCTTCAGTCTTAAAAATCAAATGTCAGTTTAAACTTAATTGAAACTTTAGTTCTTTTTTGTATATACAAAACCCTAATGCTTTTGCGTTGTGCCGTTATAGAAGAATGGTAAGACTAGTGTAGCTGCAAAACTGCAGTTGAAATAAAATAATTCAAGAAATCAGTACAGCCTTCACGGTCTTCAAGGAACACATTTAGCAGGAAACTATCAAGATCTTTTGCTTTGTCCATCGTTGGGTAGACTAACAGCTTTTCCTCCTGTCATAAATAATAAGGGCATAGTTGGGATACACTTTAGAAACGAGCTTAGAGAAAGAAGTTAAATAATCACAATTTATGCGTTCAGGTTTCTGGAAGGTGCTGCTTATGCTTCTGATGGGATTAACTAAGAGAAATTGAACGTGTTGTGTGTTTTGTGTGTTTTCCTTGTACTTGCAGTTCATTCTTTCATGCTGCGTGTGGTTCGTACCTTCTGAATTTATGTATAGCCTTTCAGTACTGTCAATTGAGCCTAACGCTTTAAAGAGTTTCCTCGTTATTTGCTGTCATTTCTGAGAGAAGTCTTTGGTCCAAGAATACATAAATGTAAGTGGAAACATTTTTATCTGTAGTCCCTGTTTAACTTGAGGGTGACATTTTCATTGTCTGACACAAATGCTTGTACAGATTGAGATCTAGAAGACATACATGGCTGGACACTTTGATCTTTCACCTTCAGGCCCTCTAAAAAGATGATTGCCCCCCCCAGTCCCCCCATTTTAAAATAATTATTTTCAAGCTTTCTTGGTACAAAGTTGCAACTGATCTCATTTAGCAGTGCTCGAGGGGTATGTAGGGTGTGTAGCCTTCTTAGGAATATGAAATTTAAGAGAAAACTGTCTGAAGGAACACAGTCCTCCTCATATGTGCTCCATCCTGCTTGTCTAGAAAAGGTACAAACAGGAATGCTCAGAAGAGTGCAGCTGCTTCTGTTTCGAGGACTCTTAGCTTGAAAGGAAAGGATTGTGATGGCATGTGGGGGAGGTTTGTAAAACGGTGAAAGTGATGAATGTGTAACAGAAAAAAAACCCCGTCATGCAAGAACTGAGGTTCATGCTATATTACACACAATAAGAAAGAAAATTGCTATACGGTACATGCTATACACTGTAAGAGAAAATTGCATAGTGGAACTGAGCACTGCAGGGTTTTGTGAGAACAAAGAGCATGTGTGCTACCCAGTTAACTCTCTCTTGAGAGTTTTCATGCAGGTTGTGACCCAGAGCCCCTCTAAATGATGACTTGATGAGATTCGGAAGGGTGTATCAAACTTTGTTACTTTATGAGTTCGTTAAAAAGGATTTTGATTTACAGCATACTTTAAAGTATTTCCAGACTTGAGAAAGCACTTCCATTTTAGGATGCTAACTGCTTTGGGGAAAAAAATCTGGTGAATTATTTCATCTAGATTCAAAATTAATATGCCAAGGGATGAAGGATGGTTCTACCTGAAGTGCAGGCACTTCACTTGTATGAAAATAAAGTTCTCATTATTCAGCCAATCTGCAAGTTAGTTTATAGAGTCCCTGCAGTTGCAAAGTTTTAATTCTGCAGTATGAAGTGTTTTCTTCTATTAACAACTGAGTACGCATTTTCAGTCCGTGTGGAAAAGAACTTTTTTGCTGGAAAAAGATTATTGCTTACATTGATCTACTGGATTTTAAAGTCAGATGTTGTGTTATTTTTCAAAATTAACAGTAGCAGTAGACTAACCAATTATTTGTTCATCTTGCCACTTGGTATTTCAGGCGATGCTCAGGAATGTGTTTTTTATGTGTATGTGAGAATGTATTTATCATTATGTCCTCCCTGTATCTAGTTTTTTCATTCAAGGAATAAATTAAGTATCTGATTTCTTTGTATTAAGGGAGAATATGAGCTAAGTTCCAGCACTGGCTATTTTTAGATAGTAAATATTTTGTATACGTGTAATGAAAATCACTGTGTCTTCACTAGAATAAAGCGCACAGCCCCTCTCGTAGGGCTTGTTGCAGTGGCACAGTCTGTTGAGTGATACTGGATGCTGCTGCCTACGTATGCTTTGTAGGTACAAAACTACAAATTCCAAATTACCTAACAAAAAGCGATGCTTTTTCTTAAGGTAACAAAGGTTTTTATCTCTAAGAGGAGCCTGTGGTATCTTGCATTTAGAACTCCATAGACCCTTGACATGGCCCATTACAAAAAGTACCTTAGTGAAAACCCCTGAAACAAAACAGCATCGTTACTTGAATCGCTGAGGTGCAAAATGACAGCGTCATTACTCAGAAAACCCTCTGAGAGACAGAGACTAAAGAACAGAAATAAACAGTAAATTGTCATTGTAACATGCAAGCTAAGGTAGATGTGGAGAAGTGGGTTCCTGAAGTGTTATCTTGTCGTGGTTTAACCTCAGCCAGCAGCTAAGTCCCGCCCAGCCGCTTGCTCGCTCCCCCCTGGTGGGATGGGGGAGAGAATCGGAACAGTAAAAGTGAGAAAACTTGTGGGTTGAGATACAAACAGTTTAATAGGTAAAGCAAAAGTCATGCACGCAAGCAAAGCAAAACAAGGAATTCGTTCACCATTTCCCATCCGCACGCAGGAGTTCAGCCATCTCCAGGAAAGCAGGGCTCCATCACGCAGGATGTTTACTTGGGAAGACAGACACCGTAACTCTGAATGTCCTGCTTCCTTCTTCTTCCCCCAGCTTTATATGCTGAGCATGACGTTATATGGTATGGAATACCCCTCTGGTCATATGAGGTCAGCTGTCCCAGCTGTGTCTCCTCCCAACTTTTTGTGCCCTCCCAGCCTATTTGCAGGCAGGGTGGGGTGAACAGCAGAAAAGGCCTTGCCTTGTGTAAGCACTGCTCAGCAATCATGAAAACGTCTCTGTATTATCAACACTGTTTCCAGCACAAATCCAAAACATAGCCCCATACTAGCTACTGTGAAGAAAATTTATGAAGAAAATTAACCCTACCCCAGCCAAAACCAGCACATAGCTTTCTTTTTTTCCATTTACTTCTCTGTGACTTCAAAAAAAATGACTGAGCAACTGAAGTGACAAAATTTGTGAAACACAATACAGTTAGTCAAGTTGAGACAACTTTAAAGACAGTCCATGGTTCTGAGATATCTGACCAATGTGATAATATTTTTGAATATTGAAGGCAACACAGGGGGAGATGGTGGAGAAGGAGGGACAATGAACAGTTTGTTCACACTCCTGTGGTCCAAATTAACTCTGTCAGCTGGGCTGTGTAAGTAAAACTCATGTAAATTCTCACTGTTCATTGTGTACTTCATTAACAAAAATACAGCTGTGATATGCTCATTTAAAATCCGATGGAAATAATGGCTCAGATGACTACAGATGGGATTTAACTAGGTGTGAAAAGTGTGCCTAAAATGACTGTGATTTCCAAACTAAGAAAATATTATAGTTAGAAGTATAAAAACAGGAAAGATAATCAGGAACTCCTGGTCTATATTACAAAGCAAGAAGGGACATGGAGTTACATTAAAAACATGCAGAACTGATAGGAAGGTATCCTTTTCATAAAACATTTGATTGAACTGTGAAATATGTTTTCACAGAATTAATAATTAAGTGAGATTTAAAACCATTTTTTCTTTATGTGAATAGAAAGAAGATAAAGGATGAGAAAAAATAAATAATGAAAAAAAAGCCCCATCCAACCTGGTCTTGAACACTTCCACGGATGGGGCATCCACAACTTCTCTGGGCAGCTGATTCCAGTGTGTCTGGACATCCTCAGAGTAAAGAATTTCTTCCCAATATCTCATCTAAATCTACCCTCTTGCAGTTTAAAACTGTTACATTTTGTCCTATTGCTGCAGTCCCTGATAAAGAGTCCTGTCCCATCTTTCCTGTAGGCCGCCTTTAAGTACTGGAAGGCTGCCATAACGTCTCTCTGGAGCCAGGCTCCAGGCTGAACAACCTCAACTCTTTCAACCTGTCTTCATAGGAGAGGTGCTCCAGCCCTCTGACCATCTTTGTGGCCCTCCTCTGGACTCAATCCAACAGGTCCATGTCCTTCTTATGTTGGGGGCACCCCACAGCTGGATGCAGTACTCCAGGTGGGGTCTCACGAGAGCAGAGTAGAGGGGCAGAATTGCCTTCCTGGACCTGCTGGACACGCTTCTTTTGATGCAGCCCATGATGCTGTTGGCTTTCAGGGCTGCGAGTGCACCTTGCTGGCTCATGTTGAGCTTCTGATGCAGCAGCATCCCCAAGTCTTTCACCTCAGGGGTGCTCTTGATCCATTCTCCGCTCAGCCTGTATTTGTGCTTGGGATTGCCCTGACTCATGTGCAGGACCTTGCACTTGTCCTTGTTGGACTTCATGAAGTTGGCTTGGGCCCACCTCTCGAGCCTGTCCAGGTCCCCCTGGATGGCATCCCTTCCCTCCAGCGTGTCAACCGCTCCACACAGCTTGGTATCGNCCTTCAGGTTCCTCAACTGGTCTCGGACCTGGTCTTCTCCTACAGTGGGCAGTTCCTCGTTCTCCCAGTCCCTGCCTTTGCCTTCTGCGGCTTGGGCGGCGTGACTAGAGCCCTTATGGGTGAAGACCGAGGCAAAAAAGTCCTTGAGTACCTCAGCCTTGTCCATGTTCTGAGTGAGCAGGTCTCCTTTTGCCTTCTGGAGAGGGCCCACATTTTCCCTAGTCTTTCCTTTTGTCACTGACACACCTATAGAAGCTTTTCTCTTTGCCCTTGATGTCCCTGGCCAGATTTAACAGTATCTGTGTTTTAGCTTTCCAGACCTGATCCCTGGCTCCTTGGACAGTTTCTCTGTATTCCTCCCAGGCTACCTGTCCTTGCTTCCACCCTCTGTAGGCTTCCTTTTTCTGTTTGAGGTTGTCTTGTTCATCCATGCAGGCCTCTTGATGTTTTTGCCTGTCTTGCTTTTTGTTGGGATGCACTGCTCCCGACCTTGGAGGAGGTGGTCCTTGAGTATTAACCAGCTTTCTTGGGCCCGCTGCCTTCCAGGGCTTTATCCCATTGTACTCTACCAAGCAGATCCCTGAAGAGGCCAAAGCCTGCTCTCCTGAAGTCCAGGGTAATGAGCTTGCTGTGCGTCCTCCTTGCCACCCTAAGGATCTTGAACTCCACCATCTCATGGTCACTGCAGCCAAGGCTGCCCTTGACCTTTACGTTCCCCACCACTCTCATGGTCACTGCAAGATCAAGGTCCAGCACGGTACCTCTTCTCATTGGCTCCTCTCACTTGGAGAAGCAAGTTATCATCGACGCATTCCAGGAGCCTCCTGGATTGCTTATGCCCTGCTGTGTTGTCCCTCCAACAGATATCAGGGTGGTTGAAGTCCCCTATGAGGACCAGGGCTTGTGAATGTGAGGCTGCTCCTATTGGGAGACATATAAATCATACACTTTGGCATTAGGATAAAATATCCAAATATTACTGAGTATGAAGAGTTCATGTTGGAAGAAAAATCATCCCATATCTGATTGTTGTAGGTGTTTATTGCATCATTTTCCAAAGCTGTATTTGGAAGGAGGACACCAGACTAGATGGATACTTGTAGGAATTAGTCTGCCAGCTCCCCTAGGATTATCATGGAACATTTTGAGGGAAACCATGGCAATACCAGAGAACCTTGTCATTCACCCGCCAGGGACAAATGACTGCAGCCAAAAATACAGTGGTCATGAAATAAGTTTGGTAGCAGTCTACTGCATCTTGTGAGTACCAGTCGCCTCTCATGGGAAATGAATGAGGATGGACCAAATCTTAAAAACTTTCATCCTGTGTAAGACAAAGAAATGTGAACGATTCTTGAACAAATACATGAATACATGTATCTGACAAATACACATTGGGAGAAAACACAGTTTTAATTTGTGGAAAGGCTGTTGAAGTGTAAGATTAATGTCTTCAAGCATTAATATTTTAATAAAACACTGTTGCTGTTATGCTTGCGAAGGCTTCTTTTGTGTTTTTTGTTTGTTTGTTTGTTTGTTTGTTTTAAAGACTGTGTCTGAGGAAGTCCCTCCAACCACACTCTTAAAAGTTATAAAGACTGGGATCAAATACATCATTGTCTCTTGTATGATGTGTAAGAAATAGGAAAACTTCATAAATGCATTGTCACAGAAAAGGTCCTGCGACATGTATGGGACATAATGCTTTTCAATTGAAGTTGATACTGCTGCTGCAGGGTCTTATTTGAGTATCTTCCAGCCTTTTCGTAGCTCAGCATCATTGCTACTTGCTTTTTCTCTGGAAGGCTGCTTCTTCCTTTTACTTTTCCTATCACCTTGGCTTTTGGCACTGTTTTCTCACTCTTCTCTTTACCCTAGACTAATGGCTACTTTCTCCTGAACCATCAAGGAGTACCTTCATCACCAGCTCCAGTAGCAGTGTCACCATGGAGTCCAAGCCAATAGGCCAGGCTAGACTGGTTGACTGCTTAGTCATTTAAATGTCTCTGCACCATGTTGCTCTGTGCTCAGGATTTTGGGATGGTGACACAGTAACCATTGCCCTGTCTTTCTTCCTGTGGGCATCTTTTGCTGTGCAGAGATTCTGTAAGCATGTATCACAAAAGTTTTGTTGTAGCACATGCAAAAGACAGCTAGGATTTAAGGAGCTTCTAGGCTAAGCGTTTGTGTGCTGAGCACCCACCATAAAACACCTGAGGAATATCTTCTGCGTAGTCAGTCATGTGGGAAAGGTTGATCTTTGCTAGTTGCTGGAAGAGATTCTTAGTGATGCCGAATTGCCTGTCTTTAATTTCTTTATTCCTTCACAATTTTGTGTCTTTCAAGTTGGTGGTTTTCTTCTTAAACCTGCACTTGTCCAGACAGCGCAACCTCTGGCTGCAGTTTTCCCTTTCTTATCTTGTGTGACTTTACTCTGCAGCTTTCCTTATGACTCTCTTAGAACCAATGGCCAAACCTTTGGGAGCAGAAGAGGACCATAAGTCACTATACAGTATTAGTCAAGTGGAGCCCATTACTTTGGTGTCCTCTTTGCACTTCAAATGTAATGTATTGACCCTTGCTAGTTAAGACCTGCCAGACAATTAGAACTGGTAACTCCAGATCCTCTTTTCCAGGCAGAATAGTGAGGCACTTTTCTTTCAGCTGGGTGCACCAATAGTCACACATGACTGTGCTAGTGTTCAGTGTTCTCAGAAGGGCCACGTAATTTCTACTGATACAAAGGCATTCGCTATACTGAATCATGGTATGAAAAGTGAAACTAAATTCCATGCATCTTGCTTGTTTCAAAATATTTATATGCATTCCATCACCACCTGTCTTTCATTCTGCTTTGGAGTCTTGCCAAACTGGTGAATATTTCAGTGAAGGTGAAATTGGAGTAACAAACAATTTCATGTGCCTTTTAAATCTTAAGCCTGTGCAAAAGGTTCTTAAGACTAAAATGCTGATCAGATAAGACACTGTCAAATTAAAATTGTGATCTCACACATGAGGTAGTAGGGAAAACACCATACAGGCAACACATCACAAAGACACCTTGTTATCACAAAGCTGTTGATAAGGACTTCTGGAATGGAAGGACAACACAGTCAGTCATCCTGTAGACAGACGTGATCCTATCTACTTCGGGCAGATGCTGGGCCTGGTAGACCCTTATGAACTGGGATTCACAGAAGGTCCTCTTCTCCAGAGAGGACTAGAGCATGACAGACCTGGTGTCTGTAATGTTTTCTGTCGTACCCTGTGGTCAGGCCAGGACCATGGACAGTCTCAAGTGTTTTCTCTGCTTGGCAATCGTTACTGTTGCCTGACCTGTGTTAAGTAACAATTGCCTTTTATTCCTCTAGTATATTTTTAATCTCCAAATCTGAAGAACAGACCGCAAAACAGCATGCAGATACTCTTCTGCCAGATCTCACTGTTGTACTGATGCAAACTGACATCTGCTAGAAAAATCCTATAAACAAATCAAGTTCTATAGAAAAAGCCTGCAAAATTATTTAAGAGTTTCCTCAGGCTGACTGAGCACTCTCTGCCAACCTCCCGATACAGGACTGAGGAAGTCAGTGCACTTCCCTGAGGTATGACATTGGCTAAGGCATCAACAGTTCCTCATCCCGCGAGGACACTGAGGGCTGTATGAGTTTTCTGTGCTCCTTCCATTCCTTAAAAATAAATGGATACCATCCAAAACTTTCAACAAGCACCTAAAATGTAAAACTCCAGTGAAGATGCAATAATCTCTATGGTGGAGAACGTTGCAAGGGAAAAGACCTTGACAATACACGATTTCATCGTGCCAGGACCGTTTCACAGCCAAAAGTCCGGAGAAAGCAAGTGTGCAAAACCAGGTCAATTCCCTGTTCTATACTACTGCCAAAAGAGGAAGGTTAACTGACTCGAAAGGAGACATTAAGGTTCCCAGTATGAAAACAAAACACTGCTCCCCAGAGGAGTGAAAAGATAATACATTTAGTCTCTTCAGATTCTTTGCAGTGCTCAAAATACTTACATACCAAATAATCTGTAGAGTAGACATAGGCAAGTAGTAGTCAGTACCATTGTCTACAAAATCTCCATTGCTTTGCATAGAGTCACTTGGCATGAAAGACCATGGACTTCCTTTTTACTATAAAGCATTGCTGCAGGGAGTTTCCCTTCTTATTGAAAAGGGAATTTCTTCAGCTGTTGGCTTTTCTTCTTTTGTACTCTTTCCAGAAATAAGAAGATAAAAATATATATAGTTTTTCAGTTCTACCACCAGATGTGGAGTAGGGATGAGAACTCCCATTACAGGCCAAAGTACACAAAATATTAGAAGTATTACAGAACCAACAGAGAACAACATATTGTTATCCAGCTTGGAACCAAAGACTTCCATAGGCATGCAGTACTGTACATTGGTAAAACCAATGAGAAGGGTCCGAGTAGCCTCATATGCACGAGCTGAATGGACACTGCAAAAATAGCCTAGAATTAAAGACAATTCAGTTTTTATTTGCAGTCTGTGTTCAGAAGGTCCAACTTAAGTTTTGTTGTATATCCTAGGGATCTGCATTTCATTCAAATATTGTGTGTAATTATAGAATTAAGGAGCAACTTCATTTAGCTATCAGCTGCTAAAAACTTTTGAACAGACTGCAAAGTTGTTTTTAGCATTGTATATTTGAATCAGTGATACTTATCACTGAACACTTAAAAACACTCAAATACTTCAATACTTTTCTTAGGAAATACCATCATAAACTAAACTATCAAAGACATAAATGCTGATTTTTATTTTATTTTTTATTTTTTTTAAAAAAAACCACAAAGGTATATACAGAGTAGCTAAGAAGATACTACTTCCACATAGCACTGAACAAAGAGAAGTACATGTTACATTTTCTTCAATGTATTTGGACTAGAACTCCCCATACACTAATTTTACTGCTACTTTCCTGAGGAAGAATTATCAAATACAGTCTGTTCTACAGGTCTAACAAGAAGAATGCAGACTGATTTTAGACCATTTTGATGTATCCAACTTAGCCAAAACTACAGCTGAATAGCTATATTGCCAGAATTCATACATTGTCCTACTTAAAGCTATCTCTAGTATATATATTCAAGAAGTACAGCAAGGTTTCATTGGGGACTATGAGCAATTAGAGACAGAACTGTGTTTTCAAACTGACTATCTTTCTCCAGACTATTTACAAGACTACTGTATAACTACTACTGATCTTTTCAGAGAGTTTTTTATTAAAAAACATCTCACTCATGTAAGAGGGGTCTCTGGGCAGTTTTGTAGATAACTGAACAAGCAGGAGACTGAAAGACATTTACAGTTGGCTTGCTACTAAAAGAAAGGCTTGGGGAGGAATGTGCAGTCATGCATGTGTGCTAAATACATATGTATTTTATGAAATACTCCAGAAAGGAAAGCGTTTTTCTCAGTTAGCAATCTTACAAGTTTACAAAAAACACTAGTTATTTTTAAGTAGCAGTATTTCAAGTTGTCAGTACCCTCTGCGTTTGTGCTGTCACTTGCAGTTCCATCTTTAAGTCCACTCTGGCTTGTTATTTTAACAGGTTAACTGTACTCTTGTCTTACTATTGTTCTTAAAAGAGCACAAATGATTTGATCATAAAGAAAAAATGAAATTAAGTTGCTCCACAGTTGTCTTGTTTGTAATCACGTATAATATATCACAAGGAGGAAGCGTAAGCAAAGCCTTTTTTAAGAAAATGCATATATATTGTTTAATTCTTTAATGTGTTTGTGTCAATAAAACAGAGGAAGTTCATAAACATTGCCTTACGCTTAAAACCAGTTTCACAGCTAAACACAGGAAGTACCCATCCTTTTAGAAGGCACCATACCAGAGCTTCAGAAATGCAAAATTTTCATCTTCACCTTTTTGGTAATTACAGACTTTCAGCCTTCTTTTTATAATTGTTTAGAATGCTGGTCAAGATTGACAATAGGTCTTCAGACATGAATTCTTCATAGTCTCTGTCAGTTTTCACATTCTGTTCATCAAGATATTTCTAGAACAGAGTTACAGCAAGTTTATTAGAATTATCATGGTCTCTATTGTACTGGTTCTGCTAAAGCATTTTAAGCAGTCATTGCACAGGTTAAATGATTTCAGTTAAACACTTCCCTGAAAGACGTCTACCAGAAGCAGATTAAACCTGACAGGATGTTACTGCTAAAATTTAATAATTAATTCTGATTATTTATAACAAAGGTTTTGTCAACAAATTTATTTAACTAATATCCACAGACTCAGTGCGGCAACCCTAAATAACTGATACTTTATTGGAAAGTGTAAGTTTTAATTTCCATGTGTTTAACTGCAGTTGCAAATGTCTCTAGAAAGATTGAATTCTGAATATCAAGTTTTAGCTTACCTCTATAGATACTACATGAGTAGCAATCACTTCTAAAAGACGATTCAAGTTATCACCAGCTTTCCTGCTCTCTTCTGTAGTTGTTTGCATAACAACTTGATATCTAAAAAATAAAGACACTCAGAAAGTCACAGCTGCAATTATAAAATTTCTGACATCTAAACCAATCACTTTACTAAGTCTGATATATTGTCATGTTTAGTCACAATTTTTTCTATTAGTATTAACTTGAACCACGTTAGATTTGTATATTAATACCCAGCTTAGAAGAAAAAGGACCGTATTGTGCTAACCGGTAAGAAACAAAGTACCTTACAGAGTCAGAATAGTCTTTCCAGACTTTAGGCTGTAAAATGTAGTTGTCACATGAGTTTGAAAACAAACTAATTTCCTTACTACAACCATATATATGAAAAAAATGACACAGAAAAGAGGAGTTCTGATACAGTATCAAAATATCTATCAAAATATCTATCAAAATATTAAGTGTCAAGGAGAAACATTTTTCAATTGTGGATTTGTGGAATTAATATACTGAGATAGATACACACTTACCAAGGAATTTTACATTAAGATTCAAGAAAATGTCTTTATCCTTAAAACAGAAAAACCAAAATAAACTACACAAACAACTTGAAGTTATGGGCCTTACTGTCGTTGAAGATCATGCAATTCATTTGTGGCTTCACTGAGACCTTCATTGACACCACTCTCAAGTAACTGTTTATGCTTCTCTAACAATTCCAGTTCATTTGCACATTTTTGCTCCTCCTCTTCTGCCTCCTGCAAACATAAGGAAAGAGGAAAAACATAAATAAAAATAAATTGCATAACTCAGGAATAATTAGGATTTTTTTTTCTCCTTTATATTACCTGATTACATCCTGATACTTGAATTCAAAATCCACACAAGTAACTCCAAACTCAGAACTAAAAAAAACCCAAGGACATCCCCCCAAACCTAGAGGTTCAGGTATTTTCTGTATCATCTTCCACCCAAAACTAACCTAACTTTCACGTATTTCAAGGTCTGTGTTGCAGCTATTTTCCCTTCAAAGTTCATCTCAAAAAGTGTTATTTACATACTTGAAATAGCTTAGAAATGGAACATCATGAACAACTGTTTCTAGGTTAAAAAAAATAAAATCACATTTGAGTGAGAAAATTGCTTTTCCCTTTTGTGTCTGAAAGATAAGTACAAAATGTAAGTAATCATCTCTCCAACGACAATGACACTGTTGACACTATACTTAGAGCAATTAAATGTACAAAACCAAACTAAATTCCACCATCAACGAAACATGCAATTTTGGTAAATTACTGAAACATCATCCTTCAAAAATAATTTTAATATTGAAGTGTTACGGATAGCATTTTAAAAATCACACAAGGAATTACATTAATATGTCTTATTATAACCATCCAGTTGCAACTGAGTATTTTATGACCTCACCTTAAAAGAAAAGCATATGCAACAGCCTAGATCAAAAGCTAAATTTCAAGTGTTTTTGAAAGCAATAAACTAAACTAATTCCCTTCAGCCACCTAAGCAGGTATTAGCAATGAAATAACCCAGTTTCACGGTTATAGTACAGAAGTTTGGATGTGCAAGAGCAGGTACGTTAAACACTAGCTTAGTTCAAAAAGCATTTTTCTCCTGGGCACCACAGCCCCACCAAAGCCATGCTGTCGGGAGGTACTGAAGCAGCCACTTAGTTGTTAACTGAGAGGGCTATGTTGTGTTGCTAAACTAGAAGTGAGGAAAAGGATAGGGACTGCTTCCCCACTGGGGAAGAAAAACAAAGAAAGAAACAATTTTATGTCATTAAAACATTTGATGTCCTTTTAGTCAGATAATGTTTTCCTTATTTTTTGAAGTGATTTACTAAAAAATGTAAGTGTATTTATTATATACAAACTGAATAGACAAGGCAGATACTGTTAACTCTGCTTTTACTACTTGATGTAGTAGCTTGTGATTTACAGGATCTGCCAAAGTATGATGCCAGATTCTCTTATGAGAAAGTGAAAACTGACCCACTTAAGGCAGCACTCAAATATTTCTGAAAAGAATGAGAGAATCCTGCAAGAGGAATGGAAGGAGGCAAGGGCAGAGGTCCAAACAAACAAAAAACGCAAACCAAAAACTTAGGTATAAATACATAGATTATGGATAAGGTTATCATTAAGGATAAACTGTCGTCAACCTATAAGAAGTTCTACCTTAAGCTTCTGATGGTAAAGATCATCCAGCTTTTCAGCTTCTTCTTTCAGCGTTTTCACACTGCTTTTCTTGTCCACTACCATTACATTCACCTAGAACGAAAACGTGACCAAGAAAATATAATTAAAAAAGAATTCCAACATATAAATCCATGCCATCAAAAACAACACAAGGTAGCCTAGAAATGCTTAAACTGGGCCAGGCTGGGATGGCATTAACTGTCTTCATAGCAGCCTCTACGGTGCTTTGTTTCGGATAAGTGGCTAAAACAGTGTTGGTAACACACTAATGTTTTGGCTATCTCCATGTAGCACTTTCACAGCATCAAGGCTCCCTCCCATGGCCCCTCCGTGAATAGGGTAGGGGCAGGCGAGAGGTTGGGAAGGTGCATACCCAGGACAGCTGACCAAAACTGGTCAAAAGGATATTCCATACCATATACTGTCATGCTTAGCAGTAAAAACTGAGGTAGGGGAAGAAGAATGGGGAAATAAAATTCTCCTTCTTCCAATCCATCCTGAACCCAGTATTGCTAAAAATCTTCCTGATGACAACTTGACAGTGATGGTAAGCCACACAACAGACTGGATCAGGCAACTTATTAAAAACAAATCTTTCCAAATGTTTATGGGTCAAATATATGTAAGCTGCATAATCTTCAATGCAGGGAATACACAATACTTCAACCAACAGAAGGAGACCTTAATTCTCACACCAAAAAACCCCAACAACCACCTCAAGCCAACAAAACCAACCCAAACAAAAAACCCACCGTACCACACTTCACCCATGCAAAATGTCAAATGAGACCAGCAGATAACATTCTTAATCTTCATTAACCAACACACCTGTTCCAACGTATCTTCCAAAGTCATCTTCCGTTGAGTAGCTTTTCTAATTTCTTCCTCAGTCTGGTTTATGATCTCCAAAAGGGGAGCCTGTAATACACATACAAGAGGATCTGGCTAATACAATTTGTTAGTTTGAACTAAGATGTACCTCAGTACACCTGCTCCCTCTCCCATTTTTATTTAGGCTGCTGTACCCTCCAATACCAAATTTCCTTCCTATACTATAATGTAGTTATGACAATGCATCACAGAAGGTTTTCAATGAAGTTTCATGGAGAGGTTAAGACCGTTCCAACATTTCCAAAGAAACAGATTTTTTGTGAGTTGTAACAGAAACATTCAGTGTTGACTCTACTTACCTTGATCTGAGTTCTGTATTTGACTAGGCAATTTGGTCCTGCCTCAGGATTAAACTGAATCTCAAAGTCGTGGCCTTTGGAATTCTCAGCACTTACTGGAATTAATTTCAGCTTTCGAGCCAGTTTATGATACTCTGCCAGTTGCATTTCGATCTGTTCGGACGAGAAAAGGGCGAAAATTGTAGAAGAAATACAAGTGAAAAGCTTAGCAAAAAGTATTCATATAGTACTTTAAACAGATTTCTGAGTTGCTCTGTACAAACATGATTCCAAGTCATGCCACAGAATGCAAGAGCTGTATGTATTGACAGTGCAGCAGTTTGCATTGTTTGGTGCTGTTTTATGATTCTTTCAGAATTCGCTCTGCAAGGTTTCTCAGTATGTATGGGTGAGACTGAATGGTTTCACCTGTGGTTTTACCTACTTATCTGCCATATTTTTTCCTGCCTCAATTTTTTGAGGATTAGTTGATAGAGAAAGAAAAACATGCTTGGAAATATTACAAATAACTAACACGATGATCAGTCATCATGTTGATACACCTTCTTTCATTGGTTTCAACAGGAAATGCCACACAGCCACACATCCTAATAACAAACTTTAACTTGAGTATACCTCTAGACAAAGCCTATTAAATGCTCTATTTTCTGATTAATGAGTGCCATTTATATGCAAACAGCAAAAAACAAGTATTTTTTCCAGTTTTATGTGCTTCATACTTGCACAGTATGAGGAATTTAATACCAAGTGCTTGATAAAGCGTAACCCTACCAAATGCAAAACATATTTGAAACTTTTTTTTTTAGTTCTCCATCTCGCCAAGCTTTTAAAACCCACTGTTTACAGGACCACATCTTTTCATTCTGTTTGAGGGAGGGAATTGAATTTGGCCCTTAAAATCTCTTAGAACTTCCACATAAGGGACTAATCTGGCCCTAAATGCACGCAGACATATTGATTCAAAGCACTAGTTTTGCATTACTTCCTTGCTATGACATCTTAACATTAGCCTGAAATTGCTTGTGTTACCAAAGCAATTTCAAGGTAATGCTATCAAAGCTCTTGATGCTATAACAGTGAGAGCTGACAGTGCTGCACGTTCTAGCTATGTCCCTTATGACGCAGAAAAAAAATGAAAAGAATACATTTCCATTATGCTCAAAACAGAAAAGGGGGTGGGGGGGGAAGAGAAACATTTTTCAGAGAGATTGTAAACAGAAGCCATTCTTGTCACTTTAGCCGGTTAAGACATATCTATGTTGTTGTTAGATTATTTAGGAAAGAAGTTAGCAATAATCCAAGTCCCAAGTTTAAGTTTGCATGATGAAAATTGATAGCCACCTCTCAGCGTAGTAGAGTTTTCACATACCGCCTCTTTATTCCTAGCATATTTTAGTTCTTCATTCCACAGCTGATGTTCTTCTGCTTCCACTTCCTTAGTCAGCTTGTTAATAGTTTGCTGCAACTCATTTCTCTCATGATTTATTCTCTCAATGTCCGCAACTGAGTACTTTTGGTTATCAAAGATGTGCTGGAGCCGGGCATTCTCCTGCTTCATTGCTTCTACTTCCATTTCTAAGGTCACAAAACATTTGTGGAAGGGATGTAAAATACCAGCCTATATTGTTAAACCCAATCTCTATTTTTATGAGTAAATATCATCTGTATTTCATTACTCTAGTGTACAGACAGCTATCAGCCAAAAATCTCTTTATTAGCAATCCATTTTGGAAAGTTTATTTGTAGCATCACCATACACTAAATACCTCACACTGTCCTGAAGCTGAGAATTACAGTTCTTTTAAACCTGTTTCTAGCTTCACTATCTCATTTATGACCAAGGCCTTCTTACCCGCTGTCTCAACTTCCTCATTAACACCTTCCATTTTTTGATCAAGTATGGCTATATGAGATTCCAGATTAGCCAAATAAGCCTGGTATTTCTGGACATCTGCTTGAAGAGACGATTTCAGGTTTCGTAGTGTTACTCTACGATCCTAGTAAATGGATGGAAAGAACAACCACTATTATATTCATCTAAAATAATGATCTTACTTTCCAGACAATAGAGTAATTGGTCAACTTCAATAGTATAAATATAAAATTAAAGAACTTTAACAAATGTTTATCTCTGTGACAGCTGAATCACGTTAAGCATCTTTAAAATAATAACATAAAAAGCTGAAAAGATGGTTTACACCTCAATTCTTGCATTTCAGCATTTAGTCTTTGATTTACATTAGGCATTGCATTAAGAAAGTTCTTGCTACAGGTAATTCACAACTTAAGTATAATAATACACAAAGGGCAGATAAAACTAAAGGCAAGGAATTGTGAATACAAGCAGTACAGTTCGCACAGGAGGCATGTCTCAATTTGCCAGCTGCACAGCCACTAAACCATTTTTAAACTCATGATGTATTAAAAGCAGAATCCATCTTTTCTAACAAAATATTTTCCCTAAAATATATTGTTACTGCTGAATCCCATGCTCTCATCCCCTAAGAAGTTCTCATACCAACACTTTTGGAAAAGTTAATGTTGAAGTTCAGAAAAAAAAAAAGTGGTTCAAGTATCTTATTAATATTTCGGTCAATGCAAGATCTCATTACCTGAAAACATCTGCACAATATCAAAACAAACAGTGATTGAAGACTCCACAGTAAATGCCTTGTACTATAATTGTACAGGAGTCTGTAATAACCTGGCCTAACTAAAAATCTCACAGAGCACTGAAAATAATTTTCCATTTGTTGTAGTGTATCATCAGTATCTTTGTGTAATAATGACAATAATCATCAATAATAGAAAATTCAACTCTACCATATAAACAAGCATAGACACAATTTACTAACCGGCTCGCTTTCCTTTTCTTTTTCTAGTCTTGCGATTTCTTCATGAAGTCTCTTGTTGTCAGCTGCTAAACCTTCTATCTGGAATTCATCTATATTAAATAAATCCTCTAGGGGGAAAAAAAAGGGGAGGGCATGGTGAGGGTTACAAATTAATCTCACTGAATATCAACACCTAATCTGAATATCTGTGCTTTAGCTTCAGCACAGTAAATACTCATTATCTTGACAATTATTTTAAACTAAAAAAAATAAAAAGGAAAAACACAACCAAAAAACCCATCAAAAAACCAAACAAACCTTTAGTTACAAAGCAAATAGGCAAAACCCCCGAAACAAACAAGAAAAGAAATTAGTTTCTCAGTCCTCATGTCATGAAAGAGCTCAAAATCACTCCTGTGAGGTCACAGTTCCCAAACTCCCATACAGCCCATACTTCAGAATAGTGGTTGTTAGATAAGTTTCATCTGTTCCAGCTTCACAAGGTAGTCTGATTTGTATACTCCTTTCTCATCCACGTACTTCATTGCCTCTTGAGACATCTTCTCCCTTACTTCCCTCAGTCTTTGCCAAACAATGGCAGGATTACTTTTTCCTACTAATATCTAGTAACAGTCTGGTAGCTTATGTTTCCTCTCCAACTGATGGCTCCTGCTTACAACGTTAGTGCCCGTAGCCTGGCTTTTCATAGGAGGGCACAAAAACTGAGAACTATTTTTCCTCCTTGTTCTTATATTCTGTTTGTATTTCTGTAGGTGATGAAATGAATGAGTCAAAATTTTTTTTCATCTCCCTGAAGACAAACACAGGTGTATGCTGATTCATATATGGGAACCTTCACAACAGAGTTGGAACTCTTGTAGATTGTTTTCAGAGCTTTTAGAAGCTGAACTTTCTTACTCATCAGATATGCACTCTCTGGTATTTTTCTTTTTTTAATCGTTAACTTTGTCAGATAGAAACTAGTGTCGCCTGCATAGATGGACTTTGCATATGAACAACTGTATACTGCTCTTCTGTCACAAAGCCATTGAAAACAATAGGGTTACATAGGGACAGCTGATCGCAGAGCATGACCTGTCTTGTCTGTACTAGTAACAATGCATAAAAAGAGAGAATTAAGCCAGAGTAACTGAGAGGTACTTGGGAAGTTCAGGTTCCCTCTCCTCAGATCACTTTCACTTGTAAAATTAGCAAAACTGATGCTAGGAGAAAAGAAACCAGTAACACAATTAAGTTCTTCATTAAAACATGAAAACTTACTTAATTTTGACCTCACTTCTGCATCCAATTCTTCAAAAGTATCACCCCCTTTCATGAAGTGCTCGTAGCACTTCACAGTGTAGTCCATGAAAAGCTGAAAACAATTTAAGAAATTTTCATTTCAACAATTCAAAGGGCTGTAAAATATCTAGATAGGGTAAATCTATTCAATCAATGAAATTAAACAGACACCAAAAGTATCTTTCACTGGTTTGACTGCACTTCCTTTTTTTCCTCCCTTTAAACATAGAATATCAACAGATTATATCCAGGCAGAAGGAGGGATCTAGAATTCACATTAAGAAATGTCTGGAAATACTTGATACATCTTTCTGGGATACCTAACAAGGACAGTAGATGTAATATTTAAAAATTTATTATCTTGAAGCATATGATCCTCTCAGGCTAGTTTATGGAAACTGTAGGTCTGTTTAACATTTGGTAAATATCACCACTATACTTCACATGTGGAGATATCGGAGAACTGATCTAGAATTAAAGAAAGGTTACGCAAAAGAATTTACTGGAGACTAAATTACAGATCTTTCAGAAGCAATTACACCAGTATTGTAACTTTTGCTTCAACATATATGCACAAGTATCAGTGTATAAGCACACATTTAGTTTAAAAGCATTTTTACTTGTCAACTGTCAGGTTTGTAACCTTAGTCCAAAATTCCGATTTAAATTGATTTTTGCAATTCTCTAGTTAAATGTTCTGGCATATCATACAACCCCTTCCAAACTTCTGCTGTGAGTTAACACTGAGTTAAATTCAAATAGTACTAATAATCTATGATAAATTAGAAAGAAAGCAAGCTGCTGGAATTTGAAGTGCCTGAATTACATTGCCACCCTATTTTGTGGCTAGGAAGTTAAATATTACGACCAATTTTTAAATGGTAAACGGAGTAGATATTGGCAGGAGCTACCACATTTATAATTAAGTCACTGTCTTTACACTGTACTGCTGTTAACCTTAGAAGACTAGAGCACTAAAGAGGAATATACCCAATACCCTACTAAGCCAACAAACAAACAGCATAATGACTCCCTTTCTCCACAGAGGAGAACAGAAACAGTAACAACTCAGAGAATAAGGCATTTCAGTTTAATACCCAGTCTTCACTAATAGACTGGCCATGACGCCTGCTCAGGAAACTAGTTGCTCAGGCTTTTTATATAATGCTACTATACTTCCTAGAAACCTCTGTGAATATAAAACTGAGCAGAATATATAAATAGTTAAAATTGTTGTGTTATATACTTAAATTGTGTTGTTACAGCATATGGCAAAATTGATAATAATTTACTTTTTATGGTACCTTATTGTGTACAATTCCATCATCCGTCTCTCCTCCCCAGCTCTGTCCATCATCAAACAATGGTGCATTTTCCCTCATGGCAGCATACAACTGAAAGGCACAGGTGTACATAAAAAGAGCAAGTGTGAAGATTCCCATTAGTTTTCATAATAGTTTCATGTTCACGATAAGCAGAGTAACATTGGATTAGGATTGGATTGGTGTAATGGTGCTGCTTCAGAATGTGACCAGGCACATCAGGGTAACGAGCCTGTGTTTAGTTGACTAAAAGCACAGATGAAAAGGCATTAACTGGACATTCAACACTGCCAAATTGCCTTGCTAAGCCAAATGTGTCTTTTCAGCATAAAGGATGGGATTTTCATGTGTGCCCAGTTCAGCAGTGGTGAACTTCTGTCACAGATTCCAAATTTTGCTCAGACCCGAGCTGGCAGCAACAGATTTACCACTATTTAAAAAAAACCCCAAAACCAGAAAACAAACAAAAAACCCCCACCCAAACACAACCCCTGACATTTTATACAACAATCACAGGACAGTTGAATAATTGCTATTGAAAATTCCATCCTTAGACTTCAAATTTAGGAGAAGATGGCAGATGTTATAAGAAGATCTGCACTGAAGATACATGATTATACCCATTAAGTTTTCACATTTTTATGTATGTATAAGTTGTCATCTTTTTCCCCCCTTTCTCATACACAAGTTTATACAGTGCACAGGGTGAAAGAAAAAATTATCATAACATAACATTAAAAACTCCGTTTAAAAGTTACTAAAAGTAAGGCTAAGGGCTAGCTCCCAGATGGCAGGTAAGAACACCTACCTTTTTCTTTACATAAATGTTGAACAAAGAGATTTTTAGCATTTAAGAGATCTGTATTAAAACTAACATTGCAGCCTGAAAAGTGGAAATATTTGGCTTAAAGAAGACAAATGCTACCTTGACACAATCAATTAACCAAACCAAAGCTGTCACGATCTGAGGCCACGTGTGTGGTGCTCCCACTGTGTACATGGAGCTCTTTGACAAAGGAAAGGGGTACCTACAAGGCAAAAGAAAATACATTTTTAATAGCTGTGGCAAACAGTAATGAAAACAAAACAGCGCATTTTTACAGGTAGATCAAGGCACAGAAGGAAGAACAAACTCAATTGTGCTTTATACTGAACGTCAAGGGAGATAAGCTGCGTTCTTACAGCACTATTTTATTCAATTATAATGAGTTTCTCATTTTGTGATTCATAGAATCCTAGAATATCTCAAATTGGAAGTGAGACATAAGGATCAAGTCCAACTCCCTGCTCCTGGCAGGACTACCTAAAACTAAACCATATGACTAAGAGCGTCATCCAGACACTTCTTGAACTCTGACACACTTGGTGCTGTGACCACTGGCCTAGGGAGCCTGTTCCAGTGACTGATCACCATCTCAGTGAAGAACTTTTTCCTAATGTCCAATCTGAACTTCCTCTGATGCAGCTTCATTCCATTTCCTCATGTCCTATTGCTGGTCACCAGAGAAAGAAGATCAGCACCTCTCCCTCTGCTGCCCTCCTTGAGGAAGTTGTAGAGTGCAATGAGGTCACCCCTCAGCCTTCTCTAACCTGAACAAACAAAGTACCTCAGCCACTCCTTGTAAGTCTTGCCCTCAAGACCTTTCACCGTCCTGGTCGCTTTCCTCTGGACACTCTACTTTGGTGTCCTTCTTATATTGAGGCACCCAAAACTGCGCACAGTACTCAAGGTGGGGCTGTACCAGCGCAGTGCAGAGTGG
Source organism: Burhinus bistriatus (assembly GCA_013397275.1). Lineage (NCBI taxonomy): Eukaryota > Metazoa > Chordata > Aves > Charadriiformes > Burhinidae > Burhinus > Burhinus bistriatus. The sequence goes on along the minus strand of VYXH01011346.1, from coordinate 244,361 downwards.
GACAACCACCTCCCTCAACCGGCTAGCTATTGAAAAAAATGATTGAAGAAATGGACTTTTTTTTGCATATCCAAAGATTAGGAAAAATTAAGACCTCATACAAAAAAGTGTAAACTATTCTTTCATATACTCCTTAGCCTCTTACTATTCAGCTTAGTATGTTGCTTTGGTCTTGGTAGCATCCAGATCTGTCTTTCTCCTTCTGAAGCTACTATGGGAGGAGAGATCGGCACTGCAGTACTAAGGAAAAAGGAGTGGGTGCCCTGTGAGCATGAGGTGATTCATGATGAGACCAAGACCTCAAAGGAAAGGCAACAAACACAAAGGAGGGAGTAATAGTCCAATGGATGATGTTTAGACTTCTAAACTGGGTGTGTGCAAGCCTGACGGATTTCGTAACGTATGAAAACTGATACACACGAGTCCTATTCTTAAGAGGGCAAGGTTATTGCTTCCTGGGTCAAGTGCACTTTGAAAACAGAAAAGCAACTGACAATCAGCTTAATGCCATGCAATTACAGGAAAGAATTTCAGAACAGCTGCATATCAAAGTATTAATATTGCCTATAAATATGGAACACACAAAGGCTATACTATTAATTACAGACATTCTCTCATACTCTTCTATAGATCAAGGAACACAGAAGTGCAGATTTTACTCCATCTTTAGACTGACAGCTGCCCAAAGTTATTTTAAGAATGTAGGTAAAGAAGCTACTGATAAACTGACAGTTCTAAATAAGCACTCATGAGCCATTCAGCCTGAGAATTTTTAAAACTTAATTATTTAGGTCCATTTTCTAACTCTCAAAAGACAACTTAAAGTGATTTCTCAAAATAAGTCTTTTTATCCAGGATTACACTCCTGGTGCAGCAGAGTAAAGCCTCTTCGAAGCAACTTCCTTTTCAACATTTCAGCTAGGTCAGCAGTTTCAAATATTATAGGTTAAACCAAAATTTTATTAAAATACTGAGAACTGAACAGAAGATACTTACACCTACATCTAAGGAGTCCTGGTGCTTTGACACCACCATGGGCTCAAATCTACAGAAGTAAAATACACATCAACTTTTTTTTTTTGTTTTTAAATGAGACTGAAAATTCACCGTTATCAAGAGGTGGAGGATTTTCTTTCTTGGAGAGCGTTGATGTATTAATGATTCCAAACACTAATTGAACAAGATTGGAAATAAAACTCCCAGCTACTTAGTGTTTTTTTTCACCTCAGAGGTAATTTTTGTTATTTCCACCACTGCTTTGAAAGCAGAATGACAGAAATTACAGGAAAAATGATTTTTATGTAAATGAACTGGATCCAACATTCTGAAATTGTTTTTTAGTTCTTGGATTTTAACAGAATGAACCAGAAGAGTCTGTCAAAAAAATTTTTGTGTATCTTTCAAAGTTTAATACAAATAGAGATAATTAATTAGATTTTACATTACAAAGCAAGCTTCCACAAGCCTATAGTTCTGCAAGTTCAAATATAAAATGTATAGCAGAGTCTGAGAATCAGAGTAAACTTAGAGCTAAACAAAAGTGAAACAAAATAATCACAACATTGTAGTTTCAGAGTCTCATCTGAATAAAGAAGCCTATCCATTCTCCTCAGCTATCATGCAGAATTCTTAGCTTTTAAATTTCTAGCTGTATCATATCTATTTAGTGCAACAGACTAACAATAATGATCTTACCCAAGCTCTTTAAAAACTCTGGGAATTTCCTCTTCAAATTTTGAGTCAGGCAGTTCATAAGAAGGGCAGAGAAATCCATAGATAAAAGTGAAGATTTTTAAAAAGTCCTTAACCGATGGAGACTGTAGTGATTTCATGGAAACATTATGGGCGTAACCATTCTCAACAAGAAACTGAGAAAAAGAAACATGGCATATTAGTCACTAAATAAAATCTAAAGTTGAAACCATGAAAAATAAATAATTTTTTGGGTATCTTTTATGCCTATTAATGATCATTTAGAATAAGTTAATAACTTACCTCACAAAGCTGCTTGATACATTGTTGGATGAACGCCTTGTCATGAAGTGGCCTGGGATCCTTGATCTTTTCTGTACCAAACACACCATACTGACTGTTGCGTGAACCTCCAGCCCCACTAGTTCTAAGAGCAAAAGATAACTACAGTTCTTGTGACAATACATATAAAGAAGAACTCAATGTTTAAGTCACTACAATTGCTATTCTTATGTTTCTTTTGCATTTGTTATTTAGGATGATTGGAAAAACAACATCAACCTGGAAGCCATAATGCAGACATACAACAGAAGGATTACTGCATCCTAGATAAATATTTTCCTCAGTTTATTGAAAGAAATAAAGTTTTATAGAACAGAAAAATACCCCAAAGATGAAGAGACAAAATGATGTAGATGATTGAAAATAAAGACTAAAATATTTCAGGAATATTCAAAAGGAATAGATCCCTGCCATAGTGGAGTCCTATGAAGGAAGATACCTGCAAGACATCAGAACACAGAAAGCCATGAACTAAGCTGAAAGATTATAGAATTTTGGAAGGCTTGCATCTTAGAAGAAACTAAGGCAGAGTGCACTGGAGATATCATTCTTCCTTAAATAGGCAAATGTATTGAGGAGCTCTTAAGGTCTGCAGTGCATATCATTCCCAAGAGGAAGAACAGCCCTCAAAGCAATTCCTACTCCGTGGCATTATTATTTAGTGATGAAAGAATGAAGGAAGGCAGACCTGAAGGTCTGCTGGCCTCAGATCCACTATTCCCTACAATGAAAACCTGTCAAGAGAGAAAAATTACAAAATGACATGGGACTGTTATTGTTTTAATTTACAGTACAGAGATCTAAAGCTCTCGATACCTCTTCCCAAAAAAGCTGACTTTTCTTTCTGAAGTTCCAGGTGTAGGTTTGCTCATGCTCAGCTTCCCAAATGTACCTCTGTCCTTCCTGAGGGATAGAGAGAAGGATTCAAGTGACTATTTCTTCCATTTAATCTTTTGCTCATGTAAGAAAACTATAAACACATGCATATATGCTTAAGCATCTTCAGAATAGCAGCATCTTAGAAAAGTCAACTTATTTTAATGCATTATTTGTCCATTATCAAAACTAATCCTGCAAGAAGATTTATAAGTATACATTTTATACACAGAGAGCCACCTCCTAAGAAATATTTAAGAACAAGTGTTACAGTTTGAAATGTGTCATGCGTATACAAATAGATTAAGAGTTTTGCAGAACTGGAGCACTTGTGCAAATATCCTTGGCTGCAGGGAGTTTTCTTCTTGGTGCTCCCATTTTTTTCAGTTGCTACTCACACACTCAAACACACTACAGTAAATCTCTTCAGAGTTAGTTTTATATACCTATTCTTAGCAAGATGATCAGCAACACTTACATCTGAGGTGTTTGAAGACCCATCTTGTTGTTGTCCTGCACTCTCAGTGCCATCATAGATTGCCGACCACTGCTTCCGGTAGTACTTGAGCTTCGTCTCATTGTGACTAAACTGTAAATCACAATACGTCAGTACTGGAAAACCCAGGATCTAAGAGTATTTGCTTTTTTAAACACCACAATGACTTTCTAAAGGGTCAGAATAAGCAAGAAGAACTGTACTTTGGACCAACTGCTGTGACAGTTTCCAGAAATATTAGGTTCTATTTAAAAAAAAAAAACAAAAAAGAAAAAAAATGGTGTACGTCAGACTCCAGAACTACACAGCAGCAGCCACAGCCTTTCAAATTAACTATTTTATTGATGAAAGTACCAGTGCTTATTCCAAACCTACTATTTTGCTTTTATTTATATCTGGTCATTTCTAATCTACAGGTTCCAAAAGCAAAACGGCTTAAGAAGTTTTTCAGTCCGATCAGCTGGGAGGAAGGCCATGCTAACATCACTACTGTTTCCAGCACTTCAGCCATCCATCTACTCTTTCTCCACTAATTCTTTCTCTCCCTCCTCTCCTTGGAGACAGAGGTGCGGGAGAGCATCTGTCATTCATTTCACTGGCCAGTCCGGCCCAAACGACGACACTGAGACTGCTTATTGATTTCTGCTTATTGATTTTTGCAAATGATCTCACAGTATCACAGCACAATAACTGGAAAGCCTATTCTGAGATAATACTATGGCTATCTTCAGACTACACACACAAAATATAAATCAAACTGGAAGCATTGAACTGTCCCCACAGCGGTATTTTGAGTTAAACAGAATTAACTCTGCAAAAAAATGCCAACTTTTGCCCTCTACAGAGGATCTATTTTATTTGTGGGGTGGGCTCAAATGACTGAATTATAACTAATCAAAAAAACTTCATTACAAACATTACCAAAACACATTATCAACATAAATTGCATTTCACGATCACACTTCTAGTTCCGCTTTTCGCACACCACGACAGAAGTTTAGCTTAGGCCCACTTCATAGGGCAGTTTATCCGTGACCTCATTTTCTCTGGGGAAGAAGCTGCAATTCTTCCATTGCTTTCCCAGGCATCCACCGCGGACAGAGTAAGTTGTTTTCATGAACACACCAAGTGACAAGTTTAAAGAGCAGAGTTAGCTGGAATCAACACGCCAGATCAAACAAGGCTTCCCCCCGGTGCGCGGCCAACAGCTCCCCCGGGGGCCGGCGGGCAGTGCGGGGCAGTACCCGCCAGCCGCCGGGGTTGCTGCCGGCGCTGGGGTTACCGGCTCCAGGGTTAGGGTTACCGCCACCGCCCCCCGCTCCCTCAGCGGGGAGGGCCCGCGCCACAGAGAGACCCGTCCCAACCGCCCAACCGTTACCGTTAACGATGCCGACACCACCCTCTCAATTTCAAATCCGCCCGCCGAGTACGTCACGCGGCGCGCCGCCGCGCGCCACGTCACAGCGGAGCGGCGAAGAAGCAGGATAAAGCGTGAAGGGGCGCGCGGGGGGTGCCGTCACTTCCGCTTGCCTGGTCGCTCACCTACGAAACCGCTTGATTTCCCCCGGAAGTTTGTAGGAGGACAGGTTCGTGGCCGTACAACAAGATGGCGGCACTCGCACGGGGTGGAGCGGCGGTGGTAAGTGTGTGAGGCGCTGCCGTGCTATGGCGAGCCCTAGGGCTTTTCTCCGGCCGGGGCGAGGGCCGGGGCTGGAGGGTAGCCCCTTCCCCTATCCATCCCTGTACTGACTTCGAAGTGCCGTGCTGAGTCCCGCGCACAGGCTTCAGCAGCTTCTCCCCGCTGCGGCCTTGGGGAGGGTGCTGCGCCCTCGGACCACCCTTCCCGCCGAGCAGCGGTAGGAGATAGTGGGGTGAGGGGAAAAAAACCCCCAGCTCCCAGGCCCTGTGTGCCTGCGGGCCCTGCGGCCTGGCCTCTGCGGCGCTGGTGCCGTGGCTGGCCCTGTGCTTGTGTTGCTGTTCCTGAGGGCTGTCATATCACGGAATCAAGGAATTTTCGGAGTTGGGAGGGACCTCTAGAGATCATCTAGTCCAACTCCCCTGCTGACGCAGGAATGCCTAGAGCACATTACTCAGGACTGCGTCCAGACGGGCCTTGAAAATCTCCAGAGAAGGGGACTTCACAGCCTCCCTGGGCAGCCTGTTCCAGTGCTCCGTCACCCTCACTGTAAAGAAGTTTTTCCTTATGTTTGAATGGAACTTCTTGTGTTCTAACTTGTGCCCGTTGCCCCTCGTCCTGTCATATAAAGTCTTGGTTTGTATAACTGCTGTGTCGTAGTACTGTTTTCCAGCTTGTTAGAAAGTCATCTTAGAGTAAACCTATACTATATAAAATTACAGAAACTTATAAATAAGTTGCTTACTATAAAAAAGTGAAATAGGGATGCAACAGAAGTCATAATGGGGAAAACAGCTGAAGTCAGAAGTTTCTGCGGTGTGTCCTGTGTGCATATGACAATGTCTGTCAGAAGATAGGTGGTACTTTATCAACCAGTGATATTTCTGAAAAGTGAACTCTTAAAAAAAATTCCTACAGGAGGAGTTTGCTCCAGGAAGTGCATACGATTACCAGCTATGTTTTCAGGGAGTTGATTTTTCTTCCTGAAAAGGGAAGCTATGATGTCCGTGGTACATCGGTTGACAGCAGGGTGGCTTGTGGATCATCTCTCTTTCATCAACCAGTGTGGCTATGAGATCTGTGACTCCTTTGCATACCCTGGTGCTGTTGCTCTCAATAATTCTGTTACTTCTATTGGAGATTGTCACGCTACTTCTACCTTTGCTGCCACCTCCTCATCGAGACATGGTCCTATTCCCAGTCCTGGAGATGCAATAGAAACAGAAGGTAAAAGAGCGAAAAAGAGATACATGTTTCGGGAGGAGTTCTTTGACATTTCAAAGCCCCATATAGCTGCAGCTCCTAAGGAGCAGCTATGGCAGGGATGCCATGAGGTGAGTCTCACAGGAGTAAAGGCCGACAGCAACAGGGAGGAACACCATGAAGGAACCAAGAGTGGCATCGGAGATTCTGTTGCCAGAGCTAGGAAGGTATGTTCTTAGTAATACAGTAAACTACAGTAATGCTGTGGGAAATAATATACCACTAATATTGTCTTGCACGTTTCAGTTTCCTGTAGTTATGTAGGAAAGCAGGAACTCTTCCACAATAGATTTCAAGATGCATGGAAAACATAAGCACTCGTGAGGATATTCTTGTGTCCCTTGTCAGTAATGTGCATCCTGTGACTCAAAAGCAGTGGCTTGCTTACAAAATCTTCTGATGTTGGTTGTGGTTGGGCACTTGATCTGAAACTGTGGTAGCTGTCAAGACTGCAGATTAACAAGGAAGGAAGGACAGTATGAATTTACTTTCAATATGTAGATTGTTCCGTACTGTTCCTTATGGACCAAAAAACATAAGTCACAGGTCTAAACGAACAAATGTAATCGTGAAGACCTAGTTAATTTTCCCCTGTTATTGGTAAACTGCGCTTGGCAACTGAACAAATGCCTTCTGATATGGACCCAAAGGAGGCATGGCAATGAACTGTGGCATGCAGTAGGTACCTTCAGATCCCAGTGCCATGAGTAATATAACACAGCTTTAAGCCTATGTACCTTGAGAATGCCTACAGCAGCCTAGGTATTTTGAGATCATCTTTTTGCTTATTGGATTTCCACTTGTGATAGAAAGATGAAAAGTTTCTTCTGCTTTAAAAGAATTACTCTGTAATTCAGGTATATTTGATTATTTATTTTTTCCTTTTGTCATGGAGTAATATTGATTTTCTTTTTTTTTGTGTCCACTGTTTGCTTATTCTGCAGAAACGTAAAAGGAAATGTATATTCAACCAAGGTGAACTGGATGCTTTAGAATACCATTCAAAGGTAAGTTTGAACAAAAGTAAATTTTGCAAGTACATGATACCTGACTCTGGATCATGTACAGAGTGCAAGACATGGTTGCAAACAAGTTCTGTTCTTGAGCTTGTTCCACTAATGGGAAGATTATCTCTCTAGTCCTTAAATGAGTAAATGCATACAGAGAATATCTTCTGTGTAGATACGTGCAAAACAAACTAGGCATCAGACTGCAGCTGAGACATATTGAAGAGCTGGAAGCTGCATTCACAAAGTATCTTTTACCATTATGGATAAATGAGCATTATATAGTGATGAGCTGAATGTTAGTTGACCAGGAAGTGACTGATTTGAAATGAAAACATGAACCAGGACTACGCTTGCTTTCTTTCCTGTGACAAAGGTGTTAGTTATATTGGGCTTTTTGTTTAATTCTGTTCATCTTAGACTATATCTAAATGACTAAATTTTTCTTCTTTTACATGGTAACAATTTTGTAGTAGACATGTACAGTTTGCTATGATGCAGTGTAGAGGCCCTGTAAGTGTTGTGAATAAGCTATGCGTGTGCAGAATCACCTTAAAGGATTTGAAGTTCAACATCCAACATAGGTTTGAGAGTATGAAAACCTTTTAGCTAAAATAAAGTCATTCAACAATAACAGTAAGGAAAGAAATGAAGAGAAGTTTGATGTCTTGGAGGCCTGTGTAACTTCAAATGATTTTTGGTGAATATGCAAAAAAGACAGTTTTGAAAAATCTGTGATCCCAGTTAGCTTCTGATACTGTTCACAGATTAGAATGTATTGGTTTTTACTGTATCTGTAGTGTTAAAGGTTGGCTAGTCAATTCAGATTATTTGGGCACTTATTCATATCTTTAGAATAATTTAAAAAAAAAAACCCCAAATTTATGTCTTCCAGTGCAAGTAGGCTTTGAATCCATTTACGAATTTCAGTCAGAGTCGACATAGGGAACAGTACAAAATGTATTGAATTCCTTCAGCAGCCATTTGTTAAAACTACTGTTTAAATTGCTTGATAGTCAAGAGGCTTTGTCCACCTGTGAGTTAACACATGGGTGTAAGAAGAAAAGCCAGCAGCATTAATTCAGCTGTACAACTTGTAGCATTTCTAAAGGTATATTTATTAATTCTGTTAAAGCAGTATGAACTTTTACTATCACAAACCTGGGTACTAAAAAATTATGAATCTGTTGCCTCAGATGTCTAGGTGGTGGCGCTATTAAAGAAATTATTAAAAAAAAAAAAGAATCCCCTCCCATTAATTTGGAAATTGTAATAAAGAGTATTTTGTGAAAACATCATGTGAAGTTTGAGGATTCCATAATCAGGAGCTTTAGAAACCATAATAAGTATTTGACACCTGTGATAAAGCCACTCTAACTGGCAATACTGCTATTCTAAATGAACAAAAATGTTTCATTGGTAATTAAAACTCATGAAGGCTCAATGATTTGGCAATAAAGTAGGTCTGTCAGTTGTGCTAAGGGAAGGTGCTGAAGTGAATGAGCATATATATAGATCCAAGAATCTTGTCTTCCTGGACTCATGGACAGATTATTTGAGAGGTGTGTCACTTTGCGTCATGGTTTGAGTGACACAGGACTAATTTCTTTTCTAATGCTTGGGGAAACTACTCTTAGAAGACTCTAGTGTCTGAATTTGTGAAAATGTTTATTTTATAGCCAGCTATGGTGTGTGGGTGTCAAGGTCTCAGTGTTTTTGAGCTAGCCAGGTGCAGGGATGAGGAGGATCGAGACCCAGGCACTTGACCCAACCTGGCCAACAGGATTATTTCATACCATGAATGTCACATTCAATATAAATTAGAAAGTTTGCTGTGATGCTCTCTCTCCCTTGATGGCAGTGATCCAGTGAGCTTTTTGCCCCAGTGCCAGACCCCTGAGCCCTTCCCTTCTTCCTGAAGCTGTAGCACTCGCAGTGTCCAACATTTACTGTCCACTGCTGGGAGTGCACAGCTTCGAACTGATATAGTTGTCTGAATATAATCCTTATATATTTTATATTGGTATTGGGATCAGTACTGGTTCTTTAGTGTTATTACTGTTAATTATCTAGTCTTATTCTATTAAATCTGCTTATGTTTCAACCCCCGGATTTCCTTGTTTTCTTGCTGATTCCCCTTCCCGGATGGGGAGGGGTCATCCGGTGATAGAACAATTGTCTAAATGACAATAAATTGTTGCAGCTTTCTCAAACTATAACACTAAGAAAAGTTGCAAAACCAAATTCTAATAACTTAATTTGATTTACTTACTGTACTTCCATATTACTTTTAAAATGCATGAACTGTTGTTTACAGAAGTGGATTAAAATGTGGAAAAATACTGATCTTGGTTTTGGTGTGGCTCTTTTTTTAAGATCCCAGTATCCATCCAAATTAAAAATGTTATGGGCACGATAACTTGAAATTAGATTAGAGTTTGAACTTATACTTCAAATTACTGCTTTGATATTTATGTTTGTTTGGAACAATAATATTCTGCCTCTATTGTCTGTGAAATGTTCTATTTGGTAGTCTGTCACTCTTTCTTTCTCCAGGCTTCTAATTATTGCCACTTTATCAAAAAAAACCAACAACAAAAGTTAGCATGGCCTCATTAGCATGCCCCTGTAGCTTTTGAGTCAATGATCTCAGTATTTGGCAAGGATCTTTTTTCCACTCTACAGATTGAAAAAGTTTTGATTTTTGTCTCATTCCCAGATCAAGTAGATACTTGAAAGATCATTTCTTTTTCCCCTGTTTCTTTATGACCATACAGGTCAGGAAGCTCATTTGGGAAGGTACTTTGCATTTGGTCCAAGAAGGACTCAAAAGTGGTTTTCTTCACGACACTACTGCAGAACTCGGTTCCAGGAAGAATGTTGTTCCTGGACACATTGGCTGTGGGTTGGCTGAACTATGTGAAATGGCAAAGCAGTTTCCAGCTGTGAATGAAAGCAGCCATCAAGCTGTACATGTGCTAGACGATGAAACCTCCATTCCAGAGCAGGCCCTGCTTTCGTGTGTTACAGAAAACAGCTCAAACTGTGCAAAGATAGTTGTGTTAATGGGGCAGAAGTACTTGGTGCCACCAAAAAGCAGTTTCCTTTTATCTGATATTTCATGTTTACAGTCCCTGCTGAACTGTAAGTATCTTCAGGCGTTAGAATTTACCACTTCTCTTTTGCCTGAGAAAAGCATTTAATGTCAAGATGACTAAGGACTCAGTGAATGGGTTTTAATATACAGCATCACACTGATAGGAAATGCTGCTGTGCAAGCTTTCAAAGTGGTATTTCTAACTTTGTGCAAATAAGTGAGGGTTTTCAAAGGAATCTCGAGTGGTTAGGAGCTCATGTCATGGGGGGATTATCTGTCTCCTCGAGGCTCCTTTAAAAATCTCAGACACAGCATTTTACATGAAGCCCAAAATACGGCAGCTTGTGAGAGTGTTCTGAGCCACTGTCAGTATAGAAGTCATGTAAATGCGTTCGATTGGGACTAGCTATGCTGGTGGCTCCCTATTCTGCAGGATGAGGCTTAAACAAAGATAAGTCCATGCTGCTACTGGGGTGGCGTTCCTTCTATTTTGGTTTTTAGCTAGATTAGACCATGGGAGAGGGATAAGATTATGCACCTTTAAAGCAAGGGTTCCCTTACAGATTCGTCCTGTTCAGCAGCAGGGCCTGTTTAGATAGGCATAAACTGATTGTGAAACCAATCCCAGTGTTCCCCAGGGAAGCTGCTGCACCCAGCTGGAGGTGAACAGCACTCTAGCAAGAACATGAGCAGCAAACATGAGTTGACTTCTCAGCTGCTGCACTTCACAGCTGAGAGTATTGGCTTAAGCCAAAATCAGTGACAGGGAGAATTAGTAACTCCTCTAAAAGTAAATCAAAAGCTATCCAAGCCAGTATCCCTAGCCTTAATGGGCCATGCAGAAAGCTTTAAGCTGACAACATGCAACAGTCTTCACTGTAGTTCGCCATTCCATTAGCTTTCAATTTGACCTTTGTTATTATTATTACTGTTTATTTCAGCAGCTAAGCTTTGTCAGACAGTCTTAGAGGAAAGATGTTGCCTGTGAGCAAGAGCTGGGGATTACTACTCTATCCTCTAATCAGTAATTTTAGTTTTGTTAGTTACATGTTTCTTCCCTTCTAATATGCAATTTGGATATCCACTGATTTTTTTTTTTAATTTTATTTTATTAAAAAGACATGTAGGAGGTGGAATCTTATTCTCCAAATAATAATTTTAGCCAGCTTTATGAACGAAGGGAGATCACTATTTTCTGAATCACAGCTGTGCCTATAGCAAGTTTGGATTCTCACAAAGGTCAGAGACCAGTCCAAGAAATTGGTTCTTAAATAATCAACTGTGAATATTAATATAATGCCATGACTCTAGTTGTTTTTTTTTTTTTGAGGAAGTCTGCTGTCCATTTTAGTTATCTTTCGTCTTCCCTTTCACCTGCCAAAAGAAGTATTTCTTGCTGGTCAACCCACTGTCAGGATAACACCTCCAATGTTAATAAAGGAATAAGATGTAGAAAGCATATTCAATGGACGTTAAATATTAAGCTGCGGTTTTTATTAGCAATTTAAATAATTAGCATCAGACTCAATGAAGGAACAAATATGTTCTGTGGAAAAAAATAAAATTGGAGAGTCCTGTTTTTCATGGATCTTGTGTCCTCCAATTAAAGTAAACCGAGCTTCTCCCATGAAAACTCCTTCGGTTCTCTTCTACTTGTCCATTAATTTCTATTTCACACACTAGGTATAGCTCTCTGTCTCTCTTCACCTCCAGTAGTGCAGAACAGTTTTCCAGGGCTGGTTTGGAGCTCTGTGTGGCCCAGTTAGCCTGCTGAAAGATCAAACAGGACAGGAATCTTGCGTTCAGGGCTGCAGCCTTTCACTCAGCTGGGTGCCTTATTACATATATTCTTAGGAAGCTCGGAGAAATTTTCATCTTTGAGACTTGCACTCTGCTATCAGTTTTTTTCTGAAAGTCTCAAGATGTTAAAAATTTCTTGGAGGGGTCTGACATAGGTCACATAAACCTCCTTTCCTTAGGTAATCAGCCTAAAAATCTCTGAAGTATATGATTATCTGGATTAAAACAAGCATGCTGGAAGCCTTTTACCTTCTTACTTGGAAAGAACAGAAGAAAGTTGCTGGTTTGCTGCATAGATGGCTCTTTAAGTGTTGTCTCTATGTGGTTAGCTAAGCTAATTTACTGGCTTTTTTTTTTTTAATGTCACTTCCCAGACAAGAAAAAATATGATGTAATTGTGATTGATCCACCATGGGAGAACAAGTCTGTTAAAAGAAGTAACAGGTAAATTTTATTTTAAAATTAAACAAACTTTGTCCTAGCTTACAAAGGATAATTAACATTTTAATATACTGATGCAGTCCAAGACCAATATAACTGAGACTGTAGCTTAACCTAGCAAATATTTTGGCACATGCCTACCTTCGTCTATGAAATGTCCTGGGGGTTTCACTGAAATGGGTTGGATACTTTGCCTACTAAATATTTGCAAGATGATCTTGAATTACCGAACTGGTAAGAGAATGTTAGTGTTTGAGACTTCTAAGGAAAGCCTGGAGTCAACTGTTTTGTAAGGCTCAGATCATGCAGATATTCATTTGAAGTTACAGAGTTACTTTAGTGGGCATAAAGCTAGATAAATGTGTAAGTATTTCTAGGACTGAGGTCCAATTTAGAAGTTTCAGTTTTTTAATCTTTTTTTAAAATTTGAGCTGTAGTTTGAGCTTCAGTCTGATGGGTAGAAGAGAGGAAGTGATAATGCAGCAGTAAGATCCTCAAGTGCAATAGGAACTTTCTGAGTACGGTAGTTTATGAAGTCATTAACTTAAAATTTTATGGGCTTCCTTCTCCACTGAGGAGCATCAGGCTCATGCCTGTGGAACTCTCTTGATTACCATAGAATTGTATCCATGTGAAAGAAGGGCAGGCAGGAATTACTGCCTTACAACTTTCTAGAATAATGTCTACTGTAGCTTTTGAAGCTTGTTATGAAGACATAATTTGAAGATGGGGGAGCTGATTAGTAGGTTTTACTTTGAAAGCCCTACAGAAACATCTAGAAATCTATAGTTAAACTCACTCAAATGTTTTTCTTAACTGTGTAAGTTACTGAAAGGAAAACTGTAGTTATTCACAAGTGTGAATTAGCAAGACCCTCTCTCATTTAGAAAATAAAGGGAAAAGATAGAAGAGCTATCACTGCTGTTAGTTACCTTTTACATGGCTAATCTTTGTTAAGCATTTCACATCTGGGTTGTGAATCTTGTTTTCTCTAGGCAGTTTAGTCCGGGAGGTATTTTGGATTTTATCCTTGCTACCTGTTTCTTACTGTTCACACTGTTGCATTGTATAGGGATCCCAGGTACCCAGACTGGCTGTCAATTCCAGTAAGAAGTGTGCCAATGTTTTTGATGCTACAATGTGTAGGTTCCACTAATTGCAACTCGCTAACAGTGTAGAATGGCATCACGAGAAAAATGGTAGAACAGGACAGAATCTGGCAAGCATACTGTATTCACCAATGTAGCATATAGTTGGCTCAAAAATGTGCAGAACTCTTCTGAATAACCTTGAGAACTTTTACCATGAATGGTAATTTAAAAATAATGAATAACATCTGCAAATAACTGGAAAACTGATTACTCTTTTATGACCTTTTAACTTGCCAGTCAAATTAGTGTTTCCCTTGCACTTGTAAATGACTTGCGTGTCACTTTCATTCAGAAGAGAGATTGCTTATTATGAAAAGTGAATAAAGTTACATTGACTAAAGATCTACTTTGCTCTAAGTAGTTCTGGTGTAAAGATGAGAGTATTGATTTACATGTGGTAGTCCTTAAATTAAATGTGGGCTTTTAAATTAAACATAGGCTTTTAGACTTCTTCAGAATCACAACTCATAATACTTTATTTGAGGAAATGGTAGAAATACGTAGTTAAAGGTTCTGCTCAGTAAAACTTAACTATGTACACTAATGATTTTGTATCAGAATCCATCAGATTTGGCCACTGGGTGTCAGTCTTGATCCATTTTTATGACTTGTCAGGAGATAATTCTTGAAACATCTTGGCTGTGTAATTTCTTTATCCATTTGTGTTGCTTTGCGATTTTTATATTTGGTATATGCTAACTTGCTTTCTCACTGTATTGGCATATAGATACAGCCACTTGTCTTCATGGCAAATCAAGCAGATTCCTGTACCAGCACTAGCTGCTCCAAATTGTCTTGTAGTCACGTGGGTGACTAATAGACAGAAACACTTACGTTTTGTTAAGGATGAACTTTATCCTCATTGGTCTGTGAAGACACTTGCCGAGTGGCACTGGGTAAAAGTAAGTTCTCAATTTGTTTTGTTGGTTTCTTGGAGACTGACAGGGCTTGCACTATGAGGCTTTATATTCTTATAATTTGTCTATTTATTTCTATGTGCTTTTGTATTTGAAAGGTATGGTATCATCAATATTTTCCTTTTTATCAAAGAAAATGTCTCAAAAAAACCAAATTGGATATGAAAATCTTCCACTGTGTATTTTTAACTTCTTTATGTCAGATTACTAGAGCTGGAGAATTTGTATTGCCTTTGGATTCTTTACACAAAAAGCCCTATGAAGTTCTTGTATTGGGAAGAGTACAAGGAGATGTAAAGGAAGCCTTAAGGTATGCCAGGATATTTATGGTAAATGTCTTTTTGAGGCTGCTAGGATTCTCTTTGACTATGTCACTTGTTCATTATACAATATAATGTCCCAACAATCTTCTCTTGGTGTCATCTTTTGGCTGATTTTGGACGTAAAAATAGCGTTACTGGCTTTGGGATGAGGGAGTGCTTTGGTGAGAGTAAAGGGTGGAAACCTTTGTCTGTTCCTTACATCTGTCGGCGCTGGGGAACTGGCTCAGATAAAAGCCTTGTGGATGGGACTTCATTTGCTGACATGTTCTCTTGGACCATGAGTCCGTGGCACAGGCTGACGCCATTTGGGTGATGCTGATGTTTTTCTACACAGAAAAACAAGCAGACCTATGTTGTTTGTTCTCAATGGCTTTGTATGGCTATTGTTAACCACATTTTGTCTAAAGCCTCAGTGTTTCATAAACTGTCCTCTTATATATTATGGCTAAGCAACATTTAACTTCCCTTCAACTTATCTGAAGTTTGACTGCGAATGAACATTCTGTGTGTTACCTCCCATCTGAAGTAGCTCTGTGAGACTTGCAACATCACATTTGGTGTATTCATTCTCATACTTCTTTTCTTGTTCTGATTTCTGTGACAGGAAATCTGAAGGTGTACTTCCAATTCCAGAACATAAGTTAATTGTCAGCATACCCTGCAGTCTGCATTCACATAAGCCCCCCCTCACTGGTACGTTTTGTTTTGTTGTGTTATGTTTCTGTTAGGGCAGTGGACTTGGATGTGAGAAATGATGTACCTAGAATGAGATATCTTTATATACGAAGTGCCTTAATTTCCCATACACCGAGCAATTTTGCTCAACAGGACTTGTGATTCCTCAACATTTCCAAAAATGTTGTCAGGCACCTAAGTTTTTGTCTCTAAAAATGAATGTGAAAAGTAGAACTTCAGGCTTTATGGTGTGAATATATTGGGTAGACACGTAAACAAAAGTTGCGTTTTTTTAAACTTGTGTTTTAAATGCTGCAGGAATGGTTTGCAGATACTGTATGTATGAAGTTATGCCAAATGACCTAAAGTGCCTGGGGAGGGGGAGAACTTTGGGAATACATAAAACAGGATATCTTCTACTTAGTTAACAAAAATGGAAACCTCTTTCTTTATTATGTCATCCTGAAAGAAATGTTTTTATTTCTGCATGAGCTGCTTATACATCTGCAGTACAGTTGTGCCTTTAAAATCCAAAAACTTACTTATTTTTAAATCCTTAACAATAGGCAACAAATAAGGTATGCCCTGCTTGTTTCCGAGGAGCTGTATTTAATTTACTGAAATTGATGCAGTACCTCCAACAGCCAGTTAGCGTGGGTATGAATTCAACTTTTCAGAGCTTAGTCCAAAGGATTTGAAGATTTCTGTGTGATAACGTTACCTTTTGCATGTTGCTCTGGAGCAAGGCTTACTTTGACTAATTTCGTCAATAGAAAGTCATACTTCCATCATTATAGCACCTGAGTGCCTTACAATGCTATGGTAAAAAACATATTTAATACCTCTCAGAAAAGTGGTTTTGTTCTCCTCCAAGGGGAAAATTCATGATGAATCTGCAGATATTCCAGGTGCATGTGGTGCTATGTAATCACATCAGAAAAGGCAGGTAGAAGAAATGCATAATGCTGTTGGAGAGGAGAGACCTCACAGTTTGCTTCACTGACATGCTTTCCTTTTTCTGTTTGCAAGGAAAACTTCAGTTAGGAAGCTGATCTGGACAGTTATACATTCAGGGAGGCTCTAAAATTTGTATTTTGGGCTTGTAGTTATTGAATTAACGTGTATATATATATATATAACTGTTCAAAAACTAGTAGAAGACATATACTTTGCTTAGCTAAAAATAAATGAATAAAAAAAAGGCAATTCTAGGAGGATCTTTTTGCAGTTCTGAAGCCACATCTTTAAGAATTAGGGTTACAGCAGGAAGTATGTGTGTTGATTTAAGCTAATGAATGGTAGGGTAGTGATTTGTGAGGCAGCCACCTAGGGCCTTCAGAAAACCAATACTTAGCAGCACACTTGGACACGAACAGGAAACTTGTGAGGTATCCAAGGGTGCAAAACAGCAGCTTCTATGTATTACAGAGATTTCTAGTGCCGGAGTGGTCCTCAGAACAATTCTTTTGTATGGCAGAATCTAGAAACCATATTGGGGAATCCTTTATAAATTATGATCCTGAATGGATTTTGAAAGAAATTGTCTGTACTAATTTATATATTTCTTGAGTCTTTACTTGAATGCTGGGATTTGATACCATTGTGCAGCATTTATGTTTCTATTTGAAAAAGTAATTTGCTGTTGAGCAACATCAAGCAATTTATAAGGTTTTTATGAAGTCCGTGTATATGTGTATCCTACAGTTCTGGCAGCTCCATTCAGAACATGGGTATGGAATGAAAAGGTAAACCATAAGACAAAAGCTAATTGCTGATGTTTTGACTTCAGTGTTGTAAAAGGGTATAATTTTCATGATCGGACAATATTCTCAAGTGGCCAGTAGAGAGCAGCTGAGCTGCATCCTAGAGTGGTTCAGAAGAAATTTGAACAGAAGCAGAGATTTGGCAGTGGGGTAGAAGGACACTTGATGAGTCACACACATTCTTTATGCTTTGTTTAAGTAGCAACAAAGCCAAAAAATATTAGTATTTACTGATGCTGTCTGGCACTATTTCTTGTTGCTATTATAAAGGCTGTATGTTGGTACGTATGTCGCCACTTAATGACTGATTATAACAGTTTATCTCTCTGGGGGAAGAGAAAGATGTAAATTAAAGTAAGCCATCAAAAAGAGATGTTTGGGTTCCTACAGTGCATTTAACCATGAAATTGCAACTGTAGGGGTTTTTGGTGATGCATGTGCTGTGTTCAATGCTTAGAGCTTTAATATGTCTTTGTAAATGTACTTAAAATTTCATTTTAACACATTTGCATAAAGAAGCTTATTATTCCTGGTTTTGGTTCAAATAACAGCAGGTTTTCTTCCTAATTCAATTCAGTGTTGCTCTTAGAAGACAGGGAAGGTTCTCTGTTACACAGACAATGTGAAGTAATGTAGAACTTCAAACACCTTTTTTCGTTTTCCTGTTTTATAGACTCTTCTTGTTATAGCCATTTCTCCTTCAATTTTTAAGTATGTATATTTATGGCTAGAAAATAATATTGTCATATAGGAGTATGCCTAAAAAGTTTGGAATTAATTCTTGGCTGCTTTCTAGCTGCTTTGCCATATCTCTAGCAGAAGAATGCAATGGGAAGTCTTGGGAACACCCTTCTCCTGTAGCAACCCTGGCTCGTTAGGCTGTGTTACAAAAGTGTTCTTGGAAGTAAAAAGAAGTAAATGCCTTTTGTTTCCTTATGCACCTTGTGAGTGCTGACTGTTAGACTAATTGATAGGTGCATCAACATCTAGGTTTAACTCGAAGCTCAGAAAAGATGCAAAGAGAGAAAGCCATCTTTGTACTGAGTTTCATATCTTTCTGGTCCTATGCTGTTCAGGGATTAGGCAATAAGGACTTCTACATTGCAAACTCTTTTGAAGGGTTACTGTGAAAGGAGTTCAGTCGTACACTTTGTGCATTGTATGGGTCACAAATTAGACACTAAAAAGCCAACAAAGTCATTTTCACTTTATGCATCTGATTTGGCAGGCAGAACTTGCCGTTTAGGTAATGGAAGTTCAAAAGATAAGGGGAAACTATTACTTGTTTCAAAAATGATTCCTCCTTTTGCTTATTTAAACATTTCTAGCAGTGTGCGTCTTCAATACATATTTGGGATTGAGTAAGCAGGTATGGCAGGTATCCTGCTTGACCACCGGATTGCGCTTCAGAAGGAACTGGATTTTCTAGAAGACCAGTGTTATATCTACCAGTCGGCTTTGTACTAGCTTTGTGTGTCCTAGGGTATTACATGCCCAAATATAGGTGCCTGTGTTGCTGTCGTAGTGTTTATTACACCTGCAAGTGATAAAGAATAATCTATTTATCGTGCATTTAAGCTGTTTATTGTCAGTGATATCTGTAAGCAGATAGAAGTAAATGTGGTTGGTGAGTTTTTAAAATTTTTTAAAATCTATTCCTATTGTAGAAAAACTTAATACTTGATTTTTGTACTAATGTAGATCTTCTAACCTGTTGTTAGAGGGGGGGAAAAAAACCTCTGGAGTTTGCTTAAGAGCTGCAAGTCAGATCCATGTGTGTTAAGATAGCCTTCTGGTGATACAAAAGCCTAACAAGCTATAATTTATAACTTGAGCACTGACTTTTCCTATTTTAGGGAAAACAGCATAATGAGATTTTATGCCAACAAAATACAACCCTCTTGATACGGTAATTTTCATTGCAGTGCAGGTTACTACCTGATGTGCTTATGTAAATACCTACAACCTAGCAATGAAAAATCATACCATAATGTGATCTTGAATTATATGTAATCTGTCTCTGTTTTTAGAAAAATCTCTGACTTTAAAAAAGACCCCCTCTCTGGTGGCAGGAGAGGGGGATGTTCCTGGGACTTCCTTTTTAAATTCTATAACCAAATTGATTGAAAGGTTGGCACAAGCTTCCTGCTTCTGCTGAACTGACCTGTTTTTTGGCTACCTGTTTTTTGCTTTCTGGCAAACCAGTCTTTGAGGTTGGTTGAATCTCCTAAGTGTTCTCTTAGGCCTGAAAGTTTTTGGTGCTTAGGAAAACTGCTTTTGATTACTGAACTTAGTGCTGTGATGATATTTTTTTAATCTATACATTTTAAGAAAAGCCAACAATACTAATGTGCTCTTAATGAAATTTTGTCACTTAAATAATTGCTTCCTCTACTTAAAAGCCTATATAAAGTGTAAAATAGTTCTGTTTTGTCTTTATATGGAGGGTGGAAAAACATCATGTAAAACCTGACCCTGCAGTAAGCTCTGCATGATCTTATGCCCATTAGGGTCAAAAAGATATCCTACAGGTGTTGGGATCTGCTCACAGAGAGCTTATTGAAAGCTTTGGAGTCTCTTCCTTCTCTTCTGTAGAAAAAGTGCAGTCTCCTGCAACACGGACTTTCTTCGATGATCCAGAGAATAGATTTCTGGAAGACCTTTGTTAAGGTCACAGAATCATAGAATGGTTTGCATTGGAAGGGACCTTTAAAGGTCATCTAGTCTAATCCCCCTGCAATGAGCAGGGACATCTTCAAGTAGATCACATTGCTCAGAGCCCTGTCCAACCTGACCTTGAACACTTCCAGGGATGGGGCATCTACCACCTCTCAGGCCAACCTGTTCCAGTGTTTCATCACCCTCATTGTAAGAAACTTCTTCCTTACGTCGTCTAAATCTTCTCTGTTTGAGTTTAAAACCATTACCCCTTGTCCTATTGCAACAGGCCCTACTAAAAAGTCCGTCCCCATCTCTCCTGTAGGCCCCCTTTAAGTACTGAAAAGCTGTAATAAGGTCTTCCCAGAGCCTTCTCTTCTCCAGGCTGAAAAACCCCAACTCTCTGTCTGTCCTTATAGGAGGGGTGCTCCAGCCCTCTGATCATGTTGGCAGCAAATTGTGCACAAGAAATCCTTGGCTAAATAAAGTGTGGAAAAAGAACAATAAATTTTACCACATTTTTTTTTTTAATACGGTGGGTTTGCAAAATGGTATAATAGCAGCTACTCATAAGTGGTGTCTAATTAGATGAATTCCCGTGACACCAAACAGCAATGTTCAATGCAGCAAGTTTTCTATCAGAATGTACATTTTCCTCTCAACCTCACGGACTCTTCTCTGCAAATGTTAGATTTGTTTAAACATTTTAGCTTGCCTCTAAAAGAAGCAGGTTTTTAGAATAAGATTCCTGCTGGTAGCAGTGCTTTTTTAGATTAAAAGCTGCCTTGATGATAACCCGCCTGAGACATTAATTTGACATTTGTTAAAAGTTTGGAGGAAGGAGAATAGACTTAAATGCCATGCTAAAATGCAAGAAAGTCTGGAAACACCCATTACAAAATACTTACAAAAAAGTTTTGAATGGATTGAAGCTTTGGAAGAGGCAATAATGTAGGTAGGAAATGCGTCTGGGTTTGGTTAACACTCAGTGGAAAGAGAAGCAGATGCTCATCTTTCTGCAATAGGAGCAATCTATGGCAAGATCAGCTGGGATCTCACAGGGAGTCTGTGACTGGCAAACTTGATGAAAAAAGTCAGAACTTGGATTGCACCAAAAAAAAAGGCATTTCCTCTCATACTCTGATGTATGCTGATTGGATGTATTTTTGCTTTCTGCAGTGATCGTATCTGAAGAGACTGAGTCAAGCAACATAATGTTGGATTTATGAGCTATATTTTTAAGCTACAGAAATTCAGAAACCACTGGGAGATTTGAACAAAAATGACCAAGATTTCCTTTGGAAAAGGAAATGGTTTCATAGTTTTTCTTCTTTTGTCCTCAGTCAGAAAAATAAAAACTTTACATGTAATTTAAGTTGTGGATGCCCCATCCCTGGAAGTGTTGAAGACCAGGTTGGGTGGGGCTTTGGGCAACCTGCTGTAGTAGAAGGTGTCCCTGCCCAGGGCAGGGGGGTTGGAACTAGGTGATCTTTAAGGTCCCTTCCAAATCCAACCATTCTATGGTTCTATGACAATTTTTGGTATAGGTATGTTTTTCAGTCTTTCTGCCTCCTTTGTATTGGGAACTCCTTAAACGTTTGCTTTTCTCATGCGTGTTTTTATATGTAATATCTTGTAGCTATTTTCTGAAACATAGTTAAGAATTTGTTTCACCCAGGCGCAAACTAAATGAAAAGTAACACGTTTAACAATAAACTGTTTGCAATAATACTTTACAGGCAAAATGCAAGCTGTTTGTCGATCAGTCCAAGAATACTGGTCATAATTGGTGACACAATTGATGTTAATGACAGGCATCTATTTATTTGGATTCAAGCAGTAAAAATGCTCAACTGTAGAAGAAATTTGAGATTCATGTTAGTGAATGAAAGACCACAGTTGTATAAATATTTCTTCAGTTACCAAGTTGTTATTGGGGAAAAAGTCCCTGTATTTTTGTAGCCCTTTTAGTGCTATGCTTATTTAACTGGTGTTTCTTATTTTACCTTTTAACAGTTGTCACCAAAAAAAAGCTTTCATCCCCTTTAAGATGCAGAGGAAAAGAATGTGATCCTAATTAAGGAAAGGCTTTATTTATTTATTTTTAGAAATGTTGCCCCTGTGTTATAGGAGCTAAGTGAGTCTTTAGGAGACGTTTGGTTGATATTTGTGAAAAATTCAGAACTCATTTATGTAGAGGCTGAAATAAATCCTCATTCTCTTTCTCTAAATGAAAACCAATAAATCAAGGCTATTGAAGGCCTTGACAGTATTGTTCAGAATCTCAAGGGCACTTATTTAAAATTACTTTCTCACTATAAATAGTTCAGGTGTTTGATGAAACCCTTGAAATTAATTTGCTGTCTCTCCCTTTTTTAATGAAACGTTCTGTTTTTCATCCACTAGCAGCATAGGGGAGATTTTATTTGTTTACTATTGTTATTTGTACCTTTGCCACTGTTATATATTTTTTTTTTTTCTCTCTTGCACAGCGGTTCTGGCAGAGTTTATCAAGCCAGATGTGGAATGCTTGGAGTTGTTTGCTCGCAACCTGCTGCCTGGCTGGACCAGCTGGGGAAACGAGGTTTTGAAGTTTCAGCACGTAGATTATTTCACTCTTCTACAGAATGAAAACTGAGTTGGGTCTTGTAGCTTAATTCTGAAATTCCGTGCCTTCCCAGCAGGCTATTGAACTTGCCTTTATTACTGATGGCGCAGTCAGAAGATAACTGAAATAAAACCAATTGCACTTCAGTTAAAATTCTTGAAGTGGCAGGATATCTGTTTCATGGTATCTCCATTTGTACAAGCTCATCCTTTGTTTTGGTGATCTTGATATACGTTAGAATGTAAGTCCATCCTTGTTTTTTTCAAACCTCAAGAAAAGAAAGACATTTTAAAGTATTCTCACTGCAGCTGTCAAATCTAAGCATCATAAGTGCTACAGTGTTACACTTATTTTTAAGGAATGATAATGTGTTATTTTAAAGAGTGGTAATGGGAGTAACCAGTTCTGAATTACATATGTTTCCTTAAAGAAGACTGTTTTTTGCGGAACAGTGGATTTTGAACTAAAATGATTTTGGAGGCAATGTGTCTTCCTACATGTTTGTATCTGTCTGTCGACCTCAGAGGAAGTAGAAGGGCGGTGCTTGTGTTAATTGGCAAATGAACTGTTGACTGACCACACTCTATGTAAAACTGCACTTTTGAAATAGCAATTCCATCTTTGGAATTCGTTCTTTGAATATATTGTAAATGATCAGTCTCAATAACTTACAAATTCTGCATATGCAGCTGTTAGATTTAACTGAAATTTTAATGGAATATAAGTATTTTAAAAATTCTCTTTCCTTATGTTCTGGGAACATTAAAGAGCCATGGCAGTGAGCTGTGTTTTTCAGCTAGCATAAAAATTATCTCTTTTTAAGAATGATACACTTTGTGTGTCCTTTGCTGCCCTTAGATTTGCTTTGAAAAATAAAAAAAAGAGACTTAATGAAGCCTCTGCCACTTACTTGTTTGCAGCAGTAGAGGCAGAGTGGCTGGGAAAGCTGATGTTCCTGATGGCAAGCTCCTGAATTCTGAACAAAATGCATTGCATACCTTCCTTAGATTCATTTAGCATTTGGTGATCTGATGAGCTGTGAAGGTTTTTAAATTAAACTTTAAATGTTAGCAGATTTTTTAATACTTTTGTAATAAAAATTAAAATAAAAACTTATCAGTGTCTAATTTGCAGACCCAGTTTCTGTATTACCGTTCAATTTCATGTTTTGCCTATTGGACCAGTGGAGTTAACAAAACAAGGAAAATGCTCTTTGCTTTCCCCCTTTCCCCCCCCTTAAATATATACTCAAAATAAGTAGGTAATGTAACAGTGAAGGTAATTACCAGGCAAAACACTTCTTGCTGCATGATTTTATTTAGCCTACATTTTAAACTATCACTGTGTAAGTAACCTTACCTGTAACTACAAGGGATAAGAAAGTTCTTTTATTTGCTTTCAGTTTTACGAGATGTTCCCTACCTGGAGCTTCTGAATTCCCAGGCGGAATTTCTCTCCCCAGATGGTCTCACTCAGTACTAAATGAGTGTATGAGACTTAAGTATGGAATAAATCATAACTACTGTATGTACCTTGTTTTCCATTTGTACTCTCTAAAATGGTACAAGGAATGATATTGTCTGTTCCACATCCGCTGCTATGAATGGCTCTAGATTATCTTTTAATTGCAAATAAAGGAAAGGGATGAACAATCTTAGAGATCAGGAAAGCACCTTTCTCCTCTTTTGAGCTAAGCAGCAGAACCCTTCTAAGGGAATGACCTTCTTCAAGCTGTTAAGGAACTGATGGCCTATTTAAACTGTATTCTGTGGTGTCCCTTTGCAAGTGACAGCCTTCCAGCCCTTCCTCTCTTTTCTGAGCCGCTGTGCTCAGGGGCTGAGCAGCTAATTCCAGCAGCTGAAAATCCAGCCTCCTGAGCGTGGTTTGTATGTAGATGGTATGTGCAAGCAGGCTGTGAACTTCTCAGACTGGAAATCAAAAGTTGAAGATTGGAGTGTAAATAATACCTGATCATGCCATAAATAGTTACAAAATTGTGCCTCGTACAGTTGTTTGCTCTGCTGTTTTTTCCAGCCCTCTGGCTATGAATAAAACCTTGTGAATATGACAAAAGTGGTGTTCTACATCTGCAGCCAGCCTGAAACTATTGGGTTTTCTCAGGAGGAAGTTCAATAGTTTGTTGCTAACTCAGAAATCTCATGGTGGTATTAGCAGTTGATAGTTTCAGGGTCATCTTTTAAACATAATTATTTGCCTGTTATGCTTAGTTAATAATTTAAATAGCCTCTTACACTTTTCTGGCTGTCCCCAACCAGCCATCAGATCTTTCAGTGTCGGTCAGATAATTCCTCTGAGGCAGAATCCGAAGCCTACTGAAAAATCAGTGATGAGTGAAGCCAGCTAATATAAAAGGACAATTTGAGATCCAATTTTCTTTTGTAGAAGAATATTACCTATAGCAATTGCTCTATATTACTTCTGTAGTGGAAAGATGCCCTCTGTTGTGTCAGGCCCTGTATAAAAAAAAAAAAAAAGGAAACCTGCTCTGAAGAGTTTACAAACTTGGTGAGAAATGACAGAACAAGGGAGAAGGTAAGGGTGGAGGAATACAGGATACTAAAGAGATGTCGAGGTGCATATGGTAAGTAGCATATCTTCAGTGTTCCTAAGAAATGGTAGTTTCCCGCCCCCCCCATGTTTAAAGAGATTTTCTGCTTTTCTATTTTGGTATGTTAAAATTCACACATTCCAAGGGAAAAGTAGGTGAAGTGTGTATTTTACAAACAACATTGTCCAAAGAGAAGTGTTTCTCAGTTCTAAATCCTTTTTCTGGCAGTTTGGTAAAGTGAGAACTGTGCTCAAGAATTTTTGGTAAGTACTTTATTTGGTACATCTGCTGTTATTTTAGCAGGACAATGATAAAAAAATTCTTTGGCTAGGTGTTCTCCACTACTTAAGGCCTTTTAAAAGTATGTCTTATTGCAAAAAAAATCTCAGTTCATAAAGCAATAAGAAGTAATTTAAAGCTATTCCTATATGTAGAGTACATCAAGTGTCATAATCAAACTTAGTTTTATGAAGCTTCAGGTTTGAGTATGATTTTGAAATGTTAAATTAGCATATGACCTTTACTCGTATTTTTAAACTTTTATAAAGTAAAAAGAATTATACCAGTAAGGTATGTTTTTGGAATAGAGATTGCTAGGTGTGAACTCCTGTGGAAACAGGAAAGTTTCTTTTGCAAGATTAAACATTATTTAAAAACTGAAGTAAGTGAGCAGCTCTTACCTCTTTATAAGATTCAGCTCAGGTAGGTGTCAGCAGCAGTAGAGTTGACTTTGAAAACTGATTTCTGAACTACATAGACGAGGTTAAAATAACAGGAGGAAAATGCTACTATGCCCTGAGAATTGTGTTCATTAATCTCAACCTACCACTTAAGACTTACCTGCTGCTTATTTTGGGTTGAACACAACAGTAAGGGAATGGAAGATGGCTAGAGAATAGCCAAGGGATGAGGTTTGTTCAAGTTGCTGAAAGAAGTCTTGTGGTGTCCCAGGTGGCAGGTGTGTACGAAATCGTCTGACAGTCTAGTGGAGCTTGCTTGACTTAACGACTTCTGCCACAGTGACATGTTTGGGTTGTCATGACTACAAGTGTCCTTGTGCAGCAGTACATTGCTACCCCATGATCTTCAGTCCTCACCTGGGTGGAGCTTGCTTTTTGCGGAGAACATGGCTACAGAAAGGAGCTGCTGTTTCACAGAGCCAATGTCTAAACTGCAAGACTTAAGAAATGCTCCTCTGGTCTAGCTGTGCGCCCTGGATACGCCCCAACTCCACAGGAAGGACTCCCAGGATCAGGAGGAGCCCCACTGTACTTTGGTCAGGGCTGGTATCGGTAGAAGAGATGCATGCTGTGACCTAGTGTGAATCAAGGGCTCTGCTGTTGCAGGAAACAACATCGGATAATCCCTTCCGTAAAATAACTAGGTATTTTCCATTAGTGATGGTAACCGAATGCTGATGTTATTGCAGGAATAGCGGGAAGTTAGAAAAAACAACCAGGAGGAGAAACTGGTAGGTGTAGATAAGCTGCCACCCATACAGCAAAGGCATGGCCTTTGTCTTGTTAGGGACACGTATTGCTTAGGAACAAAATCTGCTTTGTTGCGTTGACAAAGCTTGAAACCTGCAGTTGCTAAATAATCACCATGCTGGGAGGGGTGAGTGGAGATTTTGGTTGTCAGAAGCAACTTGCATGAATCAGCCTGACTAGAGACCTTTGGGAGAGGATGATCCTGCAAGATGGCCTTCCTAAACTGGGTCTTACATGTTGTTCCCAAGGAGAGAAGGGAGCTTCATACAAAACAGTACAAAGGAAATCTCACCCAGAAAGCTGTTTCTATGGCTCAACCACAAGTACTCTTTGTGACTGGAGAAGACATCCTGGCTATTCTTAACTAAATGGGGATCACCTGAGAAGAGAACAGGTACAATCCTGTTTGTGGCCTGGTGGTCAGATGTGGGAGGGCATGACAACAGAGGCACCTGAAGTACCACGTTGCCACGCTCTTGGAGTTGAGGATTTGAAATTGTGGCAATAGCAAAACTGGCCGCTGTCAAAAAGGACATAAAAATGTGCAAGCTAGGTGAGAGAAAGCTATGGTTTCTTTGTTAATCCTCATGTTGCCTAATTTGTAGGAATGAGGACAGAAAAGAATCAGCAGTAAATAAGATAAACAGAACAACAGTACCATACCAGGATTGTTTTCCACAACTGGGATTTTTTTTATCAGTTTTCTGGTGCTACCTGTTTGGTAACAAAAGAACAAAGTGAGGCCTCATTTGATGACCCTAACGGAAATGGTAGCCCTGCCTCTGAATATAGGTGATTTTTTCAGATCAGGCAGGGAGGTAGTATTCATGGTTAACGTACTACTAATAAAATGCTATGAAGGCAAATATTTGAGTAAGATATTTGCCTTCTGACATTCAATATGCAGTGGCATGTCTTCTTTTTGTCTTAAAATAAACTAGCAGTAATGCTTATCGCCACTTGGAATATTGGCCGCCCTTATTTAGTTTTCCTCTTTTTTAAAAAGCAAACAACATCTTCTGTTGAGGGAGAGGGAGGTCAGACATTCTCATTTTGTCTGTAACGTTGCCTCTATTTGCCCCAGATTGAACCTTGGGGAGCTGACAGTCCCGTAAGCATCCGGAACCAGTGGGATATTCCTCACCTTGACCTGTCTTAGACCTCATCTTTTTACCATTCTCTCTCCTTCCTTAAACAGCATTTCTTTAACAGTTAATGGGTAAGAAAATGAGGAACTGGAAAGAGGAAATGACAGACAAAATGGGAACCGATGCCCAAAATGCAGTGGAATAATGAGAAAAGAATTGTACGCTTTCATAGTCTAGTCCACAGCTAGTGCCACTGCAGTGCTCATGGCTCTCTAAGCCACCGGTGTAGACTAGCTCATACAGACATTTGAGAATTTACAATCTGTAAAGATCCGTCTCTCAGCCTTTTTGGAGATGGTAACATTTCTCAACATGGAAGAGTGAGTGCAGTTCCCCTGACCGGCATAGTTAGCACAGTGGACATTGCACACTGCTGGTTACAGGTGAATTGCAGAAAGTACAAAAATCTGATTTTAATTTCTGACCTTATTTTTCCCTATCATATTTTCCTTTTTAAAAAAAAATTTACTTAAAGAAAGTAAACAACAAACTTAAAGAAAGCAAACAATTGTGTTATTCATGCAAACTGCAAGATGAAGGTCAAAAAGAGAAAAATGTCATCGTTTTCTCATCTGCCTAAAGGAGGCAGAAATTATTATATATAAGTTAGAAATTGAAAGAATGTAATAGGCTAAAAATATCGGCAATGCGGGTCATGATTTTGCAGGATCATTAACTGAAGTTTGTAGCTAAATTTTACTTTTTTACTTAATAGTATTGTCTTGTAACAGTTATATGCTATTAATTCAGGAGGCAGCTTATTGAAAATATTTTTATGACACTGTTACTGCCCTCAAACTGTTCAATGTGTGGTTTTAACTATGTGACCTTTGTATCTTTCATTATTCTGTGCACTCCAAAAGTTAGGCTGAGTTCAGAAAGGAAGTATGTGTCCTTTTCTGAGGTTCATGGTTCATCTATTGCTTCATATAACTTCAAAGAGGCAGTTCTGACATAAAAATTACGTTTTCCCACATCAAAGCCACCCAGTCAAAACTTCCATCTAAAATTTTATGAGGCCTACAGTCTAACTCATTAAAAAAAACCAAGAGGGTTTAGATTACAGAGAGCTATTTCTGACCAACTAACGGGCAGGCAAAGTTACAAGGATTTCTAATAAGGTCAAGGAAGTGCAGAACATAAGAGGAATCTAAATATCACAATTTTCGCTGCATGATGCAACTCACATAGATTATTTTTTTGGTCCTGTGATCTTCAAGGTTAATTGTGATAACCCTCAAAGTAAAATCGCCACAGGAATCAACAATGTTAACATTCCTCCTAACAGTATAGGAGGAAACTTTCTGTTTTTATAGTGCTGAAAAGCCTCATTTACAGAGACTGGGAACTGTCCTACACAACAATTTCATTTTCTTGATATAATCATGGCTTTGTATAGCCATTTACATAATAACATTATAGGTCTGTAAGAGAAACAGG
Organism: Burhinus bistriatus; assembly: GCA_013397275.1. Lineage (NCBI taxonomy): Eukaryota > Metazoa > Chordata > Aves > Charadriiformes > Burhinidae > Burhinus > Burhinus bistriatus. The sequence goes on along the minus strand of VYXH01011346.1, from coordinate 214,969 downwards.
ATTGTATTATTCTATAACAAAGTTACTGAGGCTTTGGTATTATACTAATAGCGAGACTCCGCTTTTACATATGATTTTCATGCGAATGCTGTTTAAAGGAAATGATTTACCCATTATCACACTGCTCTTTTTGAGGTCTTAAGTAGACCTCCAAAGTCTAGGCCTTTTGCTGTCTGCTGGTGAGAGTTGGCAATTTCACTCCAAATCTCTATGGGGAACAAACTCTTCTTTTAAATGAGTAGCTTGTCTGTTCTTGTCCCCTGCATAAGCATATGAGAAGGTGAAGCCCAATAAAATTTAATATCTGGCTTTGACACGTGTTTCTTTACAGGAGGATTTGATTATTGTCCAAAGCGGTGTGTGCACCCCACAAATTCGGAGAGGAATGATGTGCAGTGAATAGTGATCAGACAGTGGGATTGGTCCTCTCCATGGGGGATGCACTTCCTTGCAGTTGATCCCTCTGTAGTCATCAGCACTCTGCTTGGAAAGGTTGCATCAATAACGGGATTCACTTAAAATGAAGGCTTTGCCTCTGAGTTTTTAAGTCTCAGTCATCTTTGCTGGAAATCTAAACAGCTCCCGAGTTTTCCAGATCTGATCATTATGCAAAACCTCTTTGCATGACAGTAGTAGCAAAAGCAAGTGAAAATAAATTCAAATGCATTGGTAGAGTTAAGACTCCCTTTGCAGCCCGGAGATGTGAGATGATACGTGTTGTCTTCATCATATTTTACTGTCTAGCCATTTATGAAATGCTTACCCAGTGAAGATGTAATAGTTTTCATTTAAAATCTTGGTAGTAGATATTTAGTCTGAGACCAGCTGTGACACTTAAGTATTTCCTGCTTTGATGAACCAGATGATGAAATAATCTAATTAGTCTCCTCATGAGAAGCAGTCAGAAGTATGATAGCTTTCCTATTTAAGAATCAATAAAATGGCAAGATGGTAAAGTCTGTCAGGGCATCTGTAACATGAATGTTTTATTATGAAAAAGTGGAAGCTTCATACAAATATGGTTACAGAGGATTACTTATCTTTCTTTGCAATAGCCAGGGATTAGCACACAGTCCTTACCCTTTTGCATGCCTGTGTATTTGTGTGTTTGTGAGAGAACAGAGTATGTGAGTAAGATTTACAGATACAACTATTTAGTTTTCTTTCTCCCAGTGGGTACTGCAGGTGATGACTTCATTTTTGCAAGACTTTTATTCTTTCTCACCTTTCTGCATAGCAGTTCTTGGGGTACATGTGATGGTCCTGAGATGGTATGAAGTTGGGAAGTTTCACTGAAGTTGATGAAATTGTGCTAGTTTACACGAGCAAAGCCATAGCCTTTTGTCTGACAGTTCCTGGTGTCCACTTTCCCCATCACTGATGATCCCTTCTGTGAATTTCTCAGCTGATTCGGACTGTAGAAAACAACAGACAGCTCCCTATAAGGCAGACGTAGTATTTTCTAAACCATCTGTGACTATTTTTTGACTCATCTTTTTCCGTGTGACCCCAGCCTTTTTACTCACTGCATCAGAAGTAGCTCCTTCCATGTCTTGCAGGGAAATCAAACCAAATCGTAATTGCAGGGTGCATGTGTTTATGCTTAATCCTTTGCCTTGAAGGAACTGAACTACTGCTCACAGTTAAGGGTATTTGCAGTTCACCATCTCATGAACTTTGCAGCCTCGTGTTATAATCTGCATTTGTATCCTACATCCTGTGGAAATGAACTGCAGCTGCTCTTGCTATCTAACATTTTTAACATCTTTTACATCTTTTATTGACCCTTAGAAACATCACAGACCACAGTTTTAGAAATATTGAGCAAAGTATCTAGCAATTCTCACTTCTAGGTCACACGGTGTGTTGGAGCTGTGCTCTCTCTTTTATGGTAACACTTTCACCTGCAGACATGCCCTTTTATCTACTTGTCCTAGTATAGCTTCTTCATGTTGAGATATAAATCTGTTTAGATTGAAAAAGACCAAATATTTCAGGAGGCTTTCTAAAAGCAGCCAAAGCATTTATGTACTTCCGTTACAAATATTCCAGCTCTACCTAACAGAGCTCAATGTCTGGGGAGAGCTTAATATCATATACAGCTCTCCCACCGGATGGGGATCTTCAATGTATCATTTGTCAGTTGTAAGTCTCTTCTTTGACATTTACAGTTGCTGTTGCCATTTCTTACCTTCTAACGTTTCTAGGCAGTGAGTCTTCCTGGAGGGCCTGAGCCGTCTCAGGCTGAGGCTCACTTGTCTCCTCTGGGAAGTTGTTCTGCAGTTTCGAATACATCAGCTATTCATAAAAAGGCAATGCGACTTTGCTAGCCCTGAAGAGTACATCTGTCTCACTGACTCACTGCAGAAATGCTGAAAACAAATATACTTGCCAGTCCTGATAGCGGTGCTTGGTTGGTTGGCTATTTCATGCAGTTGGAAGGACAAAAAGGAAGCCTTCTCAGGAAGGGCTTTGAGCAGATGGGTCAGGATGGCGGAGGCACCCAGCCAGGACAGCAGCTCAACGGGAGCAAGAGCTGGACTTCTGCATCATCTGGTTCATTAGAGGAGGAAACACTTAACTATCACGGGTGGTATCAGACTGAATCTCTAGCACCTAGGAGAAGAAGGAGAATTGTTGTGTATGACCAACAAGGAGTCTAGGAAGAGACGACTGGTTGCATGCAGTGAAGGAGCTTTTATGAGGACCTCCAAGAGAAAAGTAAGAAATCTACTCAAAGTCTGAATTCCAAAATCAAGGGCCAGTATAAAGGTTAGGAATCCCAGTGAAAACTGATAATGCATGCCAAGCTTGTGTTAAAAAAAGAAGTCTCCACTACTAACCTTTAAAAGATTTAATGAACCTTTCACTTACTTCTTGACAATTTTACCTATGATAAAGATTCCATTCAGCTTGTGTGGTCTGAGCTCATTTCTGAGTTATTTTCTCCTCCCAGTTTATGTTGGCAGTATGCTCAGCCGTGCATGATGCAAAATGCTTAGCCATGTATAATGGAAAAGATTGGAAAGGCAACTCTGGCCTTCAGCTGTTGCTTTTAAAGAACCACCTTTCACATGCTCATTACCGAGTAAGAGGCTCAGAGTCATGTATGCTAAGTCACTTTTCTGGTTTACTTACTCCATCTTTGGGAGCATGATTGTAGGTGAAGAATGAAAATGGAGGGGTCCAGAACAAGATGAGAAAAAGCAGAACTGATGGTTTCAGAGCACTGCAGTGAAGGATAATATCTAAAATAATGTAATTTAAAGGGACAGTATTCTATTAGGCAATGTTGTGGTACGTTGTGGTGGTCACAGCAATTGGTCTCATGTCATGCTAGACCCAGATTTGCTTGACATTTATTTATGCTTTCACGTGATTTTGAATGCCACAAAACATGGTCATCTGACTCTTGAAAATCCAGCTGAGACAAGAGCACTGTAATTCTTTACCTCTAAACAGTAAAAATGCTCAGCAGATTCAGTTGGTACTTCCTTAGCCAATTAATAGAATAATATAATACTTATTTTGCTTAAGAACTCTTATTTTGCTTAACAGGTAATATAGCCGTCAGTCACTCATTGCCAGTCTAAGCTTTTATTTGCAGTCTGCATAGGTTTTTGAATGTGCTTAGTTTCTGGGAGAGGTTTTGTCTTGCCAGACAACCAAGATGGATGGACAGTCTGTTATTGCTCAGTTCTAATCTGACTATTGCTTACAACAGCAACAAAAAGATCACAGCAGAGAAAACGGTCCACAGTTGCATGAAAGAAGACATCCTGGTTACCGAATGAGCTGAAAGCAGATCTAGATGCCACTGCCAGTTCTTTTACTGTGTGCTTGAGATGAGTATCCATGGTTTTATGTCTTACCTAGCATGTTCTTCTAAAAACCCTCTGTTGTGGCAAAGCTGGCTGTCAACTGAAGAAAAGCAGCAAGTACTGAAAACCACTGATGGTGGCACTAGAGGCCTATCTCTCTATTCTCCTCCCCAGAAAGCTAATAAAGAACATCAAAAATAGATGTTATCAGGCCATCAAGAATTAACAACATGCAGCAGATGGTAACACCTACCCTTTGCTATATATCTAATTTTAGCCCAGACTATTTACCAGCAAGTTGTGGCAAAGGTTAAAGAATCTAGCGCCGAGGAGTGGGAAGTGAGTAGAGGCAGGAGGGAGCCGAGAGGTTCTCTCACACTGCTGGCCCTGGTTTAGGTTATCATTTAAATCAGCAGCTTTCCATACCGTGGAATGGTATTCACAGTGAAATGAACGACGGTGATTCTTTCAAGCCCGAACTACCAACTGGTAGTTAGAAACTAGAGCCCTCGAAATCTATGACATACCCAAGAAAATGGAGCTATATTTTATGGCTGAAATTGAACCATCTCACTGAAAGTGTTACCAGGGGAAATGCAATTATGTTATGCAGCATACGTGTGGGGTGTGCGTATATGCTTATGGATGCACGTATGTATTTTCACTCGTTGCGTTTTGTCCTTACCCAGTATTTTCTCTCTGCTTTATTTGTTTTTCTTTCCTGACACTAGCAACAGTGTGATTTAGGACAGTAAATGCGCGTTGATGCATGTTGGATCTGCCACTCTTGTGATGGATCAGCTAGACTGAGAGCATGTCTCCACCACAGGCTTAACTCAGGCTGCCACTCACATTTTAGTACAAATCTCTCTGTCAGCAGCACACTTAAACTTTTCATCTGGACTTATCTGAGCTCTGAACAGACGTCTGCTGGCCCAGTGAGGGGCACAGGCTAAAGCCAAGGTGCTGCCGAAAGGCAGTCTCTGAACGTCCGAATTGGCAATGCAGCCGTGCTGTGCCCAGACCAGCTCAGGTAATCGGTACAAAGTGCTGGGAGAGAATGAAAGATGTCAAGATTTCTGCCCCTGTGATGAAGGATGCCACCGGTGGGGTCAGCAGGCCCCGCACCAGATGGCTTTGAGACCAGATTCTCTGGTTTTTCAACCAGAGGAGAAGCTGGTGCCACTGCTGGAGGTGTCCACCCCAGGGGCTGCAGCCCCTCAGCAAATGACTGGCATTCAACAGCCTCGCCTCTGCACTCCTCCCACCACCGCCCTTCACCAAGGCCAGACCATCCCAACTTTGCTACAGACTTAGCTCATGGGTGTGCGTGTTCACATCCTGAAGTGAAGGCCACCGTCTTGATGCTAACCTGATTGGATTCTCTGTCCCAACCTGCACCCTTTTATGGGCCTTTTCTTGCTCGATCCCTGCTGGGTCTTTTGGCTGTAGGCTTAAATTTGCCCATGAGACCGTACTGGGAAGATGCAGGGAGGTCTGCAGGTTAGAAGGGAGTTGAAAACTTCTGAAGGAGCATGTAAGCGATGGGATGATTTTCCCCAAAGCAATGGAAGACAAAACCTGCCTTTGCTCCTCCTTTGAGAGGGTCATGTATAGCTTTAATTTCTTTTTTGTTTAATTGCCATGTCACAAACTGTGTTTCCTAGCGCGAAGTTCCATACACAAGATGTTCAAAATGTTTCTCTGCTGTGGATGCTTTGTGTGAACAGCCCTTTAGCGAAAAACAAACTGCTCCGAGTTGCACAAGTGAATAAAATGGCCTGAATCCCTGGTTCTGATATACAGACTAACTACTGTGAGTTTTCTGTATTTTGTGCCTGGTTTGAAGTGCCGGAAAATTATTGGGTTTTATATTCATTATTTAACAGACTTCTCCTGGGAAGACAGCTCTGGCCTCTCTAGTTGGTTCAGCTATGTTTTTCAAGAACAAAAAGCTCACAAGCCTGTTCATTTTGAAAGTTACATTAATGGAAAAAGGACTGTTGATTTTTTTTAAGGTTTAGTTTTCGCCTTTACAGTTGGAAAGACCATTCATAAGGAATCATTTGAGGAGTTTTGCCTTTTCCTTTGTAGACCTGCTGCAAATTTCACAAGTACATGCATTAGATTTCTGTGCATATTTCACCATGAATAGTTTCAGAGGGATGCAAATAGCCTTTTGTGAGTAGTCAAAATCTGAAATGTTTGTTGTATAAGTTTGGTAAAGCACAATTTGTTATCCCTGAGTGAATCTAGTAGCATTGGTGATTACAAAGTAGGCAAGAAGCCCCAATGATGCCCGTAATTCTTGCATAAGTGCTCACCCATATGAGTATTTAAGAAGGACAGACAATTATTAAAGTAGCATGACTTTGTGTATCCCAGGATTTCCAGGGCTTCAATATCTCTTCAGCTTGTATTTGCATATCGTTAAGTAAAATCAGTTGCTGGGCAAATAGTGCTGTTACAACTGAGCATTTTTTTTTCTTGTTCCTTAGTTAATGCAAATAGTTGAGAAAACAAAGAAAAAAATAACTTTAACATTTCTTATTCCCATGCCCCTTTAATGAAGATCTCAAGCAGTTAATAACTTCTAATAAGTTCTATAAAAAAACAGAGAACATCTGGCATTTGACTTCATAGCAAACATGGAAAACAAAAAGAAGCATTTTTGCCTTTATCCAGCTGACTGCACCATCCTTGGGCAATGAGCAATGAGCCAGGGTCTGATCGGCTTCCTCAGCTGCCTTAAACTGCAACAGGCCTTAAAAAGAGACTTTCTAGTGCTAATAGCGTTGAAATTAAACTTTCAGAGGATTCATTCAAGTTGAAAGTTTGAATACGTTGATGCACAAGAGGCAAATGCCCTTTCTCTAAAGGACTTTATTCCGCAGCATGTTCAGGAACTAGCAACAGCCTTGAGTTAATTGAATGCAGTATGCGAGCGAAGTATAACATGGCATCCAGACGCAATACAATATATTCAAGTATTTGTCCATATGTAAGTAGTTAATTGACTGTGTTGCTATGAAGCGTTATTCAAGGTTATTTTATTATCTTTAGCACAAAGCTGTACAACTACAAAATCACACAGGTTGCAAAATACATTTACGGGCAAGGTAGGCTTAACTACAATGTTGCAAATAACAATAAATTTTCTTTGCTTTTTTCTGTCTTACTGTACCCTTTGTAGCTCAGGGACAGCATCTGATGCTCAGTGAAATCCTCGTTCTATTTAGTTTTTCTACTAGGAGGAGTGATGGTAAAAGAAATTGTGTGTGGTTTCCAAGGGCATGCATTCATGCTAAAAATGGTTCACGTTTAGAGTCCTGATTCTTGACCAGTCCCAGCCATTCATGTATTATGATTTAAGCCTCTCAAAAATACAGAGGTGTTAAAAATACATAGAAAAAATCCTATAGAGGGGTTAGTTTCTTTGTCCTCTCTTTCTAAACCGTTTAAACACTTTTTCTCCGCGACCATGAAGTCTAGCAAGTTATATAAAAGCTGAGATTCTCCTGGAAAACATTACTCAAAGGTCTGGGGAAGTGCTGAAATTTCAAGACTTTTAATGAAATCATGAGAGCTAGATTCTGCTTTTTCTTCTACCAAGCATCCATCTGGACTACGTGAGGCTAATGTGAAGATGAACGTGAAAGCAACACTCCACCTTATATTTACTTTTTAAGGTCCAAATACATGAAACTGCAGAGGTCTTGCTGAGCTAGAAGATTTTGCATTTTTGGACTGGATTTCCTACTTCTTTCGCGTCAGCCATCAGTGCAGCGGCAGCCAATGTTGCCAATGCACTGGATGAGGAGCAACCTGGGGGAGCTGGCAGGGGGCGGGCAGGACCGCAGGGTGTGTGGATGTTCCACCAGCCTGCATCGGCTAGCCTTGAGAGGCAGAAATGCAAGCGAGTGGTGGTATCCAGTCCCTCCCGTCCAGTGTAGAGCAGAGCCCACCTGCTCAAAGATGCTCCTGTAACACTGCAGGTGACACTCTTGGGGTGCAACGGTGAGGAAGGGGTGAAAGGCTCAAAGGGAAAGTTTTTGTATTTTCAGAAAAAAGCTGAACCTCATCAAAAGCATCCAGCACTTCTTTACCCCTTTCTAAGGTGTGAGAACGTTACGCTTGGAAAAGGACAATTTGTGTGTGTGTGTGTGTGTGTGGAGCTGGGGGAAATGACATAATTTAAAATTATGAGGTAGCTACAAATGCTGTTATACAATATATGGCATCTTAATTCCTTCTACTTAAGGGAGACAAAAATGTTTGTGAAACTTCTCAAAAAGCTGTTATTTTTAACAAGTGACAGGCTGATCCTAGAACATAATGGCCAGGAGCTTTTAAGTCAATTAAATAGCATGACGTTCTTAGGATGAGTGTTAAATAAGAAAAACTTCCCGGGAATGAGTATTTGAGGGCTAAAAATGGGATTTCATTGGAGAAGTAAAATTATTATAAATTATGAGTAGCTTTGTGAAAGAAATTTCCATGCAGAAGTGTTACCTTGTCTACCTTATCTATACATTAGATGTAGTTTGTCTGTATCTAAGAGAATGAGAGCACACCCTCTACATCTTTAGTTACACTGTCTGTATCAGCTAATCTCCCTGAGAGTGCCAATGTCATGGTTTCCTCTAATACATTAAAAAAGAAAATGGATTGCGTATTACTGGAGATGTTCTTGGATTTTTTCTTTGAATTTGATAGAAAGTTATGAGAGTTTTCACATTATTGTTGAGACCCTAAAGCACTGCACAGAAGCGAAGAAATGTATCATACCTAATAAGAGAGGAAATTGAGGAGTTGAAACAGAGCGATAAAAGAAGAAAAACATTGATGCCTGCATGATGCTGGAAAATGACTGTTATGTTCTGTTAGAGAAATTAAAATAACTTCAGGAAGGATTTATTATTGAAGAAAAGTAGATGTGGGATTAAAACCCAGAAAAAGCAAAACCAAAACACTGCAGACAAAAAGCCTTTGGCAGAGACAAGACACCGATCAAGACACAAATTGAATTTTTAAAGTATTTCTAATTAAAATGTTTCATTTACTATGAAAAATGATACAAAACAAGTATATTTGAAATTCAAAGCAGGTTTATTACCTATAGCAGAGCTTCTAGGTGCTAGTTAAGGAGTTATGATTTATAATATCCAAAATTAACCTACCTATAAAGATGTCTATCTGTTTATACTTTTGCTAATGCATCTGCCATTTTGGTACCTAGGCACCATTTGCTCTTTTTATCTGTGGTAAAAAAAACAACCGCCAAGAACCTGTGGAGAGTTCACATTTTTTAAGGGTGTTCTAGCCCAAACTATTTTGACACGGCCACCTGCAGTAATTGCCCAGCTTGGCTATTCATTAACCATTTGTTGAACTGTGTTTCCATGACAACTTCCTATATTATAATATCTTATAAACTCGGTAGAATTCAGCCATCAACTTAAAACACCTAAATGTTTCTCTGAGTTGCATCTCTTGTTTCCTTGGCAACTTCGTCTCAAGTCACCCTAGGATATTTCAAGGCACCCAAGACAAATTCCATCGCATTGATCTTTTTAATGAATTTACACTGACCTGCAGTATACACATTGTACCCAACTTAAAATATTAGATGACAGAATCTTTATTGATTTCATTCAAATGCTGCTTCTCAGCTGAAATCCAATTACTTTGCCCCAGTGCGTACATTTTCCCCATTAAGGCTGCAAAAACAATGCTGTAAGGCGCTATCTATACGTACGCAGGCCAATCTGAAGATTAAAAACAACTTTGCATACGAAATGCAATATTTCTGACAGAAAAAAGGACACGTTTTTTGCAGCTCCAGAGTAATGTATGGTTATTAAGATAAATTCTAATGAGAAAAGGTAAATGCGGAAGACACCACAAGAAGCACTGATACTTGCATTCTTTTCTGGTACATTGCAAATGCAGTAGTTCAAAAAAATCATAACAAAGGAAAAACGTCGCAGATGCTAACCTCCCCTCCTGCCCCCCCTGCTCCCCACCATCCCTGAAAAGAAAAAAAAAAAGAAAAGGAAAAGGTGTAACACTGATTTCATGCTGGTCACATGGTCACAAAATATTGCAAAAATTGATGGCTGATTAGGTTTGCCCTAATTCTGCACATGCTCTGAATTGCACTGTCTTGGAACAGTGTAAGATGGTGAAACAAACCGGCTCAATCTTGTATCTTGGTTGCAGTCTCTTCCTCCAAGGTCTCTTAAGGAAATAGTGGCCAGTTCTGAGCCAGTATTTAGTCTCTACTGTGGGTAGAGACCATTTTCTTCTCCCAGTTTTCTCCTTCCGCACAGACTGGTTCCACACTGTAAAGAAAAGGTGGGACACAGATCTGTGATACTTGAGTGAAAAAGTAGAAAGCAGATCAAAGCCCCAAAATTAATCTATTTTGGAGACAAGAAAGGGCTAAAAATCTAAGATCCACGCACTTGAGTTTTATACCCATCTGCTTTATTTCATCCTGCCATACTCAGTTTTCCCAGTGTAAATCTATATCCTATTATTTCCAAGACTAGCCTACCCTCTTATGTTGGCATCTGTACTTTGCTGACCTCAACCCTGGTTTAGCATCTTCCCGTTTTTCTTGTGGCTTCCTTTTGTCTTGTTTATCGAGTATGCTTTACTCTAAAATAGAATTAAAACCAAACCCAGACAACACAACGAGCGCACAGGCTGATTTAGCCTTTGTGTAGGTGCATACGGGAATATATTTACAGAACCATTGAAGTTAGCACCGGCAGCGTCCTTTGCTGACATCTTTTTCAGATGTCTCCTGCGAGGGTAATTTGCGGCTTTCAGAGATGTTCTGGAAGGTTTTGTGTTTCAGCTTTGCCACTAGTTTGAATGTCTCCACTTTGCTGTTTTTCAGAGGAAGAGAGATCTGAAGTCAAGAGAGCGCTTTCTTGCTGCTTTGCCAGCCTTTAGCTGCTTTTGGAGCCAGAAGAGAATTTATGTTCATGCTTATATCCACAGAGGCTCAAGGTTTAGGAACAGGTGCTGACTCTGGTAGGATATTTCAATCTCCTTGTTCTTAAAATTTCTTCACAAGGGTGAAATAACCCTTCTCACATGGCAAGAACCACTTCCTCTTCTGAGTATGTGTGACTGAGCCGCGCTGGCTCAAGCGAGAGCAATTTTCTGAGCATGTCTGAATCTGAGGTTTTAATCGGAATCAGAAAACCTTAACCAGGAAAAGTGTCTGGGGTAGTCTCTTTTGGTGAAGATCCTTTAAGTCTGGGTCCAGTTTAGTGGACGAGATCAGAAGGAAGGGAAGAAACAGCGGAAGAGAAGGACCATATTTTTACTGCTGTGGGAACTGGCTGTCACGGTGTCAAGAAATACAAATATTTGTGTAAAGGAAATTGAATTGCTGCTGACAAAGAGATGAATGAAGGATGTTTTAAGAGAGAGAAGCGGGATTTTACTGATTTGAAGTTAGGCTCGGTGCTGAGGAGCAACCTCAGAGGAAATTAACTACTTCAAGCTTTAAAAAAGCCTGTCAAACAAACAGACCTTAACAGATCCTTGAGTCACGTTAATGTTAATTGACAGATGTGCAACACTTGAAAAAAAGATTTGAGATGTACAGTTATATGTAAAAAATAAGTAACAATGGCTTTGTAAGAGGTAACTGGAGGTGATTAATTCATACCCTTAAAAAAAGAATTAGTGAGCTGTTTATCTAAGCCAGAACGATCTTTCCTCTACCTTGTGCCCGCTACTTTCTTCCTTTCGCCTGGCAGGAAATGATCCTTTGAAGACATAAAGACTTGTCTAATTTTCTGCATGTTAGAAGTCTCATTAAGTATAATAAATTATTAATGCCAAAGTGATTATGGTAAAGAGCATTTGTTGGATCAGAGCTACAAGTGTTAAGCCCTTCTGGAAAAAGCTGTGGCTTCTCTATGTCTGTACAGGAGCAGTTTAGTGGTACCCCAAGCCTGATAGCCTAATAGCTTTGGGTGTGATAAATAATAACATTTATAAGGACCAGATTATATGATGGATGTGTAATTTCAGGCAAACTTAAAACGTTGGGCAAGTTGAATGCTATTAAACTTCCTTGGTTCTTGAGCTGAATTTTATCTTTTTTTAAAAAGAATTGCACATGCTTTTTCCAAATCTCAAATGCATTTTATAGTGTTTGGTAGATGACTTGCACTGCCAAGACTTGCTGTTATGCAGAATGCACTTTAATTAGGATTTTAATGGATTTCTTATGTCCCCATTCAGGGTTATAATATGCTGTTTTCTCTGGTGGTTTAGCCTAGTGGTAAAATATTAATATTAAATTTTTAGTAGAAACTGTTCTTTGAAAGTATTTTTTGTTCTTGCTTTTCTCAGAATAGTTGTTTTCTGATGCACAAATACTTCAACTTTATTTAGCTGGGTGTATCAATACATGATTGACTGTGATTGCTGGAGAGGATCAAAGGATTAAGTTCGGGAAAGACTGAAAATATATCCAATGATTTCAGTTGGCTTTGGATCATGTTAGAGCAAGTATTTTAAGATACTTCTCTTCAGTTCCATATTGCCACTAGTGTTACGGCAGGTTCTTAGTAAGTCAAGGTATTTTCTTTGTCAAAGTATATGATGCCGAGATGTATGACTAGAAAGGTTTCCTCAATGTGATCATCCATTAGTTTTAGTCACAGTGTAGCTCTAAGCAAGCAGTACAAATGTATATGTGGTTGAATTAAAGGGTGTTTGTTGTACGTATGGAGTCAGTTTTTTGAGATAATGTCTTACTACACCACTGCTTTCAAATCATTGACAGAACTGTGGATATTTTTTAAGAGAAGGAACAATAGCAACAGCAGCTTTATTTACTCAGGAGACAGCTAGAAATCCCACAAGGTTAGAGAGAGGATGCTGATCTGTGCTTGTACTTTTGGTGTAAAGGAGTGTAAAATACATGGCCTTTGTTTATTCCATTTAGTTTCATTCCTGACTTAAATTCAGGGGGATTGCCAGAAACAACAAAATGCTGCATGACATGGTGGTACCTCTTTCGCAGCTGGGCATGTGCCAATGGCCTGAGGGTTACATCTGCTTTACGTATGAATCTGCACAGTATATTCATCAGAGCCTAATGTGCAAGGTTAGCCTTTATATATTTGTATGAATTATAAAGCAACTGCATAAAATATGTTCCAAAGGCTGCAGGGGAAAAGGGTATAAAAAGGAAAACTGACAATTCTTGTGTCCATCCCTTTCTTCATGCATTATTTAATACTCCTTCCACTGCCAATATCCGTCAGGCTGAAATTCTTCAGGAAAAAAAAGCTAAAGCTTTGTTTGGAAGACAAAGAACCTCACAAGTCAGATGATATTTGTCCTGAAGCTGAATGTTCACCCTTCTAGGTGCAAAGCCGCATCAGAATAAAGCAAGATTTTGGTGCCAGCAGCACCCACAAGTATGTTAAGAAGTGCTTGGAATCTCCTCCAAAACTGCCCAGCAAGTGAGGTGCACCATTCACCTTCATTCCCTATTTACTTTTGATTTCCTTGGGTGAAGTCTTAAAGCAGTGAAGATTTTGCGGTGGAGTTTTCAAATGATGATTGGTCTCAGAAGGCCCAAGTTTTGGCTTCTCTCATACCTGCAAAACCCTAAGGGTTTTCCACCAAGAAGTTGCTGGGGATTCTCCTCCTGCTCTACCCCTTACTTTGGAGAGGGACTTACGAGAAGGTGTGGGGAGGAAAAAGCGGCTAAGAACATTTCATATTGTGTTTTGGTCACTTGGGGCTTCTGCAAAGATTTATTTAGAGAATTTCCTTCTCCGCCATAGCATATCTTCTTGTGCTCAGAAAGGGCACTAGGGATACCTCAGGGAAAGTCCGTTCTTTGACCAGGAAACTCAACAACATCAAATCACTGTAGAGAATTTCACTTCAGAGGCAGAAAATGTAGGTATTTACCTTTTGTGTGGGTTTATTTATTTATTTATTTGTTTCTCTTTATTTCTTTTAAACGAAAGCTTAAATCTGCCTCAGCTGGTGAGGTGATCATAGAGTGAACCATGGGAAACAAATTAAATGTTTTCTAATAGCATATTTTAGGACCTGCAACCAGATAGACCAAGGGCTGTGCAGTTTAAGAGCATGTTAACAGAGAGAGACTGAATCTTTCATTGCGCTGGTACAGTTGAGGTCAGCAGAAAGCAGCGCAGTGTCCTCACATATAAGCACTTTTGTAAAGAAATTGTAGCAAAACTAAGGTGGAAGTGTCAGATTCCACGCTTGTGTCTGTGTTAGAGCCCCCCATATCTTTGCCACGGACATCCGTTGGGTGTGCAAATGCTCACCCTTGGTTGTACATCAGACCTCAGCCCCAGGTGAGACCTCAGCTTGAGACCAGCACCCCTACCCCAGGCCCGCTGTGCTCCTCAGGCCTGAAGAAATGGATAGATACATTCATTACAGCAGAGTCCTGCCGCTGTTAAGGCTGCACAAGGTATTCGTTTGGAGAGGTTTATTTGAGTCTATTATAACCTTGTCAAATATTTGCCTTTCACTTTGAAATTGTGCATGCCCGTTGTCTGTCAAGGTCACTTTTTTTTTTGTCAGGAAGTTCGAACTGTAACAGATCTTTTCTGTGAGGGAAATGACATCCCTCAAAACCACCCATGTTATTGCAGTGCTAAAAGTAAAGCTTTAGCAATTTAAACAGGAAAGTGCCTCATGATTTCGAACAGACACTGTAGATCTGATAGATGCCAAGGGGCGTGGGTTACAGGTGTGTGACCTAATAGCCTGGTGAAAATCCATTTTGATTTGTCTACTTGTAAAGGTTTTTACATCACACTTTTGGTGCAGATGTTCTTTTTTAGAAGACAGAAAACCTCTTTATCTTTTAAACCAGTGATGTACCAATATTGAACGCGAATGTGAGCTCTGCTTATGTTTGACTGAAGTGCTTTTGTCATGGTCTGATCAATCCTTCCTGAAGCTCACAGCCTTCCAGCTGGCTTTGCTGAACTTTGCATTGTCTTCAGTGTATGACTGTAGTTTGTAAAGGAAGTCTCCAGAAGTCTTTGCTTAACCTTAGATATTATTCTCCCATTAGATACCTCAAGAGTTATTAATCCACATGACTGCCATGTCAATTTTTCACATCCTTACAAAGATTATTATTTATTATAGGTATGGTAATAGGACAACTTTTTATTCTATAACAAAATTGTTGAAATTGAGGGCCTTATTTTTGCAAATACTCTGGACAGATATTGCTGTGCTTGCTATACTTTTTATCACACAAATTAACAGGATGTAAAAGGGTGGAGGGTATAGTCTAGTCACTCCGAATGAATATTTCACAGAATCACAGAATCACAGAATGGTAGGCATTGGAAGGGACCTTCAGAGATCATCTAGTACAACGCCCCTGCTAAAGCAGGTTCCCCTAGACCAGGTTGGACAGGATGGCATCCAGGCAGGTTTTGAGTATCTCCAGAGAAGAAAACTCCACAACATCTCTGGGCAAGCTGTTCCAGTGCTCTGCCACCCTCAAAGGAAAGAAGATTTTCCTCATGTTGAGACGGAATTTCCTGGGTTCCAGTTTGTGCCCGTTGCCCCTTGTCCTGTCATCGGACACCACTGCAAAGAGTCTGGCCCCACCCTCTTGACACCCACCCTTTAGATATTTATAAGCATTGATGAGATCCCCTCTCAGTCTTTTCTCCAGGCTAAACAGACCCAGGCCTGTCAGCCTTTCCTCATAAGAGAGGTGCTCCCTTCCCTTCATCATCTTTGTAGCCCTCCACTGGACTGTCTCCAGCAGTTCCCTGTCCTTCTTGAACCAGGGAGCCCAGAACTGGACACAGTACTCCAGATGTGGCCTCACCAGGGCAGAGTAGAGGGGGAGGATGACCTCCCTCAACCTGCTGGCCATTCATCAAAGAATGTCCCATTGTCATGAAAACCAAACCCCTCACGATGGCATCAGCCACGTAGCCAGGAGTTGATATGCATTATCCGTCCTTTTCTGGCTGCTCCCTTTCCTCTAACTGGTAAAATCAGGCTTGTGAGGGCTCCACTGGACCAGAATTCCTTTGATCCCTGGGTTTGCTGCCGGAGGACAGTGTCTGGGGCAATTTCTGTCTGCAATACGTGACAAAATTACTCGCTTCTTTTAACAAGGTGCCTGCAACTCAAAGTGTCTGTGAAAGGCATGTCTACAAAGCTTGGTCCAGGGACATGGATAAATTTGCTCCATCAGGGACTGTAATCAATGTAAAACTCAAAGGTTTTAATCCCAAAAGGTTACAACTAACTTCTGATTTTTATCTGTTTCTATTCTGTGATTGTATTTGAAAATTATTTATCAGCCATGGAACAATTATAACTATATAGTAATGAAATTCTGTTGTAATAGGTGGTAGCCTACAGTGCTGCATCTACCTTTTCATGTGCCTAACAGCTCCACGTTGCAGCAGTATTTTTTCATTTGTCTGTCTGAGGCAGATGTGGATGTGTAACTAATATCATTGAAATATATGAATCCATTTCCATAATTAGTGTCCTGTGAGGATAGATTTGGATTTAATGGGGGATTCAAGTCTTAAGTGTCTTGCAAATTGCAATATATTGATTAATACTATCCTCTCAACCAGAACTTAGTTTAACAACCACCTGTTTCCAAAAAAATCCAGAAATCCACAACTGAAGTAGCCTAGCATTTAAGTTAGAAAAATAAATGAAATTAAATGGACACACTGCAATTAAACTATCCTTCTAAAAGAATATTATTGAAGATGTGGTTGGTAAACATTTGGAAATAATTTTGAATATTTTTATGCAGGATGTATTCAGGAATTAGAATTGGCCCTCCAGGTAACCTTTCATACAGTAGTAATATCATTTCAAAGTGGAAAAGCTGAGTTATTAAATGACTTAAGGGCACACTATTTACCAGATGTAATCAAACAGAGTTTAAGAATGAAGAACAACCAAGATATACTTTTCTGTATAGCTGTTCCCTGCAGTAATCATGCAAGCTTTTAAAACTGAAATCAGAGTATGTGTGCTGGGCAGGGGAAGGTTTGCTTCCATTGGTCCTCCTTAATTAAATTCTCCGTGTATGCTACACTGAAACCATAGTCACCCAGAAGGAGCAAACCTAGACAAAAGGAAAGTAAGAACACCCCGGAATTTAATATCACTCCTCCTGTTTCTGTTGGGCTTGCCTTTGCGCAGTGTGCTTGGAGCCCCATTTTACCTATTTCTTAGGGAGAATCCAGCAGCAATTATCAGAGGATTATCATTTCTGAAAGGTGTATGCAGGAGGAAGAAAAAATGAATGTTAGTAGCCAGAGCTTATTTGTTTTTTTTTTGCTGTGGGAATGTCAGTAAAATGTTGGTAGCCTGTTATTCTGTAATGAAGCACTTGCCCAGCTTTCTCACCATCAATCTTGCTATGTATCTCTGTGTTGTGGTTTGCTTTTGGATGGAAGATTTTCTCACCTGTTATTTCATGAGGTGAGAAAAAAGTCAGAAGAAAATAATTACAGAGATAGTGCCTTGCTGGGCAATATCCAGCTGACTTATTCATCAGGCTTGTGAGGGCTCCACTGGACCAGAATTCCTTTGATGCCCGGGTTTGCTGCCGGAGGACAGTGTCTGGAACAAGTTCTATCCGCAATAGATGACAAAATTACTCGCTTCTTTTAACAAGGTGCCTGCAACTCAAAGTGTCTGTGAAAGGCATGTCTACAAAGTTTATCCATGGATATCCATTTTATAATGGTCCTGCATTATTTGGTTGAAAGTGACCAAGTATGAATGATCAAAATTTCAGAAGTAGAAACATTAAACATGTCTCTTCTTCTGTTTTGTTAAAATACTTTCCTGTTTAAATAGGATAAAGAAGCAAGTGTGTGGTGTGTACAAAGTCTGCAGTAATTGGCTCAGAGCTGTGATTCTCCTTAGGCAGTGACTGAGTCCCCCCTTCTGGGGACTGCAGAGCACTGATTGCCTTCCCCTTGCAGACGACTGGCCTCGTACACTTTATCTGATTGTTAGGAGTAAAAGAAAAGGAGAAAGAATTGCAAGGGGAAACTAATATTTCTCAGATATAGAGATTTCCATGTCCTTTCATGCCCAGAACTTTCTTTATCTTTATTGCTACACTCTCTGTGGTCCTATTGCTACCTACAGCCCACCAAAGTTCATGCATGGCTGTCTGTCACCTGACACTGGGAAATGCCTTCTCCTGTTCCGCTACCAGCCAACTCTGAACTGTTATTGAAAATCATTCTTCAGCATCTTTGTGCCTTTTCCAGAAGTTCAGAAGACAAATATTCGTGCCTTTCTGCACATTTTGCAATTTGCACAGAAACCCACAGTTTTATGTGTTGGTACCTGCAGCTCAGGAATCAAGGACATAGACAGCTATTGAAAAGTGTCTCAGGTAGTGTGGTAAGTGTGCAATGGAAAAGAGTCTTTGCCCCAACCACAAAGATTCTCATGGTATTGTTACAGAGAATATTAAACTAAACTGAAAACATTGGCCAAACTGCAGGCATTTGTGAATCTGCTTGGACATTGGCCTTACATGTGAAGGTGACATTGCCGGGCTTGTAGGGGTAGGGAAAAAAGAGAAGCAGCACAAGACACTCCAGTTAGACTCTTCACAAACATTGGTACAGCCCTGAGACAAACATGAAGAGAGGGCATGCTTTTTGTTCAGACACGGTTTGAGAGAGGCTGGGAGCTCAAGGAAAAAGCTCTCCCGTCTGATTCTTCTTGCAGCTCGGAAACCAGGCTTTGCCTCCCTCTCACGGAGAAACAGCTCTGCATCAGTGAGATCGAACTCCATCCTAAGCTGCTTCTCCTGATGAAAAAGGGAAGGTTGTTCAACAGCTGCTTGGATTTAAGTGGACAATATTACCTTTTTGCAGGTACAGTCCTAAATATGTACGTGCAATTAAACTTTTTTTGGGGTATATATTTTACAATGATGCCAAAAAAGTCAGCCTCTGGCACTGTGTAAACGCAATGGCAAAGAACTAAAGCCTGTCTCCTAGTGTTGGGCAGGACTGCTATTAGCTAAAACCACCCTTGGCACTATCCTGCATCTCTCTACCTCATTGCTGAGTTCCAGCTCCGAACTTTGCCTTTGACACTTCCTATCTGGTCCTCATACAAGTGTGAAGAAAAAGTACATACCCAGTTTTTCTTAGGAACGTACCAGCAATGAACTATTTTCAGTTAAAATATTATGGCCCCCACCCCTTATAGAAGACTTCTCTTTTCTGGCTTGCATATGATCAGGCAGTGGAACTTCATCCATAAGAAAAGTAATGAATCTACCAGGAAAGCTCATTAGTTTAATTTATTCTGATTAAATACAAGGATTGTTCACTTCCCTGTTTCATCAAGGATTATAATCAAGATTTTAAACGTGGCCAGAAGGGACATTTCAGCTAGTGATTCAGTCTGTAAGACAGAAAGCAGGTTTTGTATAGGAAAACATAGTTAAATATGCAAGCACAGTATGCCTGTGTGTGAATTTGAAATACAGTTGCATGAGGATCTATACATTTAAAGTGAAAAATTTCTAGGAGAGATTCATTTGTGCGTGGGGGTTGAACACCAGTATTTTTCCTCTCATTAGTACTGAGTTTAACATACAATCTTTTAATAGGAATATGAGGAAAATAAACAGTTAATTATTTGTGATCCAGAACTGACTGGACAGAGAGCTGGGTTTTAGGTAAGAATTTTCTTGTGTATTTCCTGAATGACCTAAAACATTTCCAAAAGCGAATTAATGTTTTGAGGGACCTTTCACATAGCAGTTCAGCTAGCAAACAATCATCTCTCCTAAAATTATTGCTTATAGTGCCCGTGACTCAGCATGTGTTTTCTAGCAGTGAGTCGTGAGAGAAATGATCCACTGGCGGCTTAGACTAACATCCTTCTTCCTTACTGTGTCCCTATCCATTCCCTGAACCTGTGGGCTGAATTCACTCATGGGTTTGTCCTATCTTCCTATTTTTCCTCTTCCTCTTTTCCATAAAACTTTCCCAAAGTAATTTCTAATTCCCATCTTCCCTGTGGGTGGAAACTATCAGTGAGGCAGCTGTATGCCAAGGACCAGTGTTTTACCAATTGCTTGTGCATTTCTGTAGAATAATAGAGGAAATATAGGAATTGCCAGAATGAATCAGACCCGTGATTTCTCTAACCCACCATCCTCTGACCTCAGATATACGTTCCTCTGAACCATATAAATTCTCTTTACTAGTTTCCTGTTTTTTCCTCCTTTTTAGAAGGTGATTTTGCATAGTCTGCCAAAGTATGGGAACAAAGATGTAGTAGCACAACACAACAGGATTTCAGTTGAAGAAGAAGCATATTTCTGGGCTGTTCCATCTTCATAAATGAATGCATGAAATAGGATATCTGCTGAAGCCTGAATTGTATGATGAATAGTGCACAACACTCCTTCCACTTATAAAGCTAGTTTGGGCTCTTAACACCAGTGAGTGTGTAAGCACAAGGTCATTCAGAAAACACAAAGCAAAAGAAGCACAGAAAGCAACATTACTATGGGATTTGAGGTAAACCTGTAAAACTCAAAGCATGTTTCCAAAGTTGAAAATAAGATTTAACCATATTTAAATGATAGGAAAATATGGTAGAGAAAAATTTCATTACTTGTTGAATATCACTTAAGAGGACTTAAGACTGAAAATGAGCAAAATTTGAGGAAAAAACCAATAAGGAAAGAAAGAATGTATTACATTTTTTATCAAATGGAGCACATTATACATAGTTTGTATTGCAGAGGAGAGCTGGCAGACTGAAATCCAAAAAAATAACAGTTTGCTGGAAAATGCCAGTTTTTGAAAACTAAAATTTGGAGGGCTAATTTAAACCCCTGCTTCATCAAAGCTGAAATTTTTGTTCTAAACTCAACAGATGTCCCCAGATACCTACTAACCTGGTGATTAGGCTGCCTGGGAAGGGGACTTCAGGTGCAAATCCTTCCCTTCTGCTGTCTGCTTTGGGCTGGGGGCCTTCTGTCCAAGTGTGTCACAGCCTGAGGAAACCATTTTCTGTGGAGGTCTGGGACAGGAGCGGTGGCCACTGCCACAGAGATGACTTCTAGGCAGCCAAGAACAGCGTGATTGCACTGGATCCCTGTCTCATCAGACCCCTGTGCCCTGCAGCAGCGTGCGAGGTGGCTTGCCGTAGGGTCTGGGGACATGCTGCCCATCTTTCCGTGTGACCAGCTGTACTATGTGTCTCTGCTTGGACTATACAACTTCAGTAGCAGGTCCTCAACTCAGCCATCTGTCTCAGACCCTCAGGGCTGGGAAATGTGGTTGCATTACTGTAGGTTTTTTATCACATGGAGCCAGGTGGCGTACCTTCCACTGCCATTAAAATGCAATTCTCTTCAATGAATCCTTGCATACATTCAGGGGCTGCCACACTAGATCATTTGCAAGTCCTGCCACCATCTGGGATTTGAGTGTTATTCAAATGATACATGGTAGAGCCTCAGGAAAATAGTGGCAGTGAAGAGAATGTACATTGAATGTATTCATCAACCCTATTCCAGCTGAAGAAATGCAGTCATTCCCAGACATATTTTTTCTATTGCCTAGGAGGAAAAAGAGAATCTATTAGACTCTTTTGATTATAGATTTTTAAAAATAATGACTGTTAAAAAGGAATTGTGTGCATTAACGTTCATTTTACAAGAAAGAGAAAAAGTGTCATGAATGTATTGGTGGATTATTTTCAGGTTTGGGCCCATGTATCTGACTGATTAAAGAAAGCTTGAGTTTTTCAGGCAGTCTCACATGTGATGAGGCAGTTGTTATGGCAACAATACATTTTTTATGAGTTATAATAATGACAGAGCAACATCTTTTAAATTATCAGGATTTAAAGTTACAGCTGCTTTGTTTTTTCTTCCCTACACCCCTTGAAAATATGGAAATATTTTCATAACTATGTGGTACCATCTGTATGCTTTTCCTGAGTATGTAAAAGAAAGGAGCTTTAAGAAGGGGCATACATTAAACCAATAACAACTTTCATTGCGCCTCATGAATGCCTCCTGCCTTTTTCCATCCCCTCTGTGATTGCTTTTTACTATTTTTTTAAGCAGATATATTTCTCACTTGCAGCGTGACTGTCTTAAGTGTAGCCAAAGTGCTGGAAGGGTTGCTAGGTGTTCCCCAAATTAATATTGCTGCTGCAGTAACGTTCAGTTCAGATTGAAGGTAGTAGGTTTTTGGGATGCTTCTGAGAAGTTCAGGAAGCAATAGACTTCAGTGATTCTTGTGACTCTCCTAGATGTCCCTGCTGGAAAGATTTGATCTGAGGTGTATTCCTCACTGCAGCCTGCCAGGATATGGTGCATGTGCACCTGCTCTAACCATGAACACTGCTCTCACCAGAAGTCCTGAGGATACTGCAGGAGTGCAAAGACAGACTTTTTCCTAAGAGAAGAAGGGTCTTTTTCCTCTTCAATGGTGGGAGAACAGGAATTACATTCACACATAACTCGCATTTGTCACTACTCATGGTTTAAGCAGAAATATCCAGATATTTGAGTCTTTAGGCTTCTTTTAGGCCCAGTTGCCCTCAACACATCCAAGTCATCCACTTGAAGAGACCATCCCGCTGTTGTTGTTGACCAGGCCAATTTTATTCCTTTGGATGAGCTAGGCTGTACTGCAGATAAATCATGAGTAGTAGCTTCAAATAAACTAGCTATGGTTAGGATACTTCTGGAGTCAATTTTTGAGACTTTATTGTCTATTCTGGAGCATACTCCATTCACACACGGAGCACAATGTGTCTTCTCTGGACTGAATGTGGGGGTCCTCTACTTGCAGACAGAAGAACAAATGTTTCAGCTCAGTAATTCTCCTTTCTACTGATGTTATGAGCACCAGAAAAAGCGGTTGTGGAGGAATACCACAAATGTGAGTTATCTGTAGAACTGTGTAGAAAAAAACAGAAGTGGGATTCAGGAAGAATTTATTAATCTCTCACTGTTAAGGAAGCCACACATTTAAATTATAAAAAAATACAGTGCATGATTGCTTTCTGTACGTCTCATGTGTTTAATAAAATATTTTGCTTATTCCTGAAAGTGTTTGAAATAATATTTGGTCCTCTATGACTGTTAAGCTTCTTTACATTCCTGTTGAGATCTGCCTTAGGACATTTGCTGACAAGCGTCCACGTATCACTGCTTACAAACACCTAAGAGACCATTTTAAATGTTGAAAAAACCCTTGCCCATCTGTCCTTTGAATACCTTTCAATAAAAAAAAAGGCATTTTCATGTAGAATTTGATGATAAGTAGATCATGCTTTGTCCAGCACAGATAATTAGCTTTTCTTTTTTTTTTTTTTTCCCTCATTCGAAAGTGAGGTCATCCTCAGTACACACTCTCCTCTTGGCATCTAAAGGAAAGCATTACTCTTAAATTGAATGAGAAGTGTCTGAAAAAGATTACTCTTACAACCTGAGGCCAATCATCGTATGAATCAAAAATCGTCCATGACATGTTTTTATTATGGGAGCTTTTTCTTCCCTTATACTTTCAAACAGCTACTGCATCAGCACATACATTGCTTGAAAATAACGATTTTCTCATTGGCTTCAAGGAACTGTCTGCCTGACTGAAAAATATCAGGAAAGATTTTTCTTTATATATAGTTTGGGGGTGGAACAAAATATGTCTTTGCCTAGGTAGAGCTGGTTTTAGATTAGTTCTCAGAACTGAATCAATAAGTATTTTTCTAGCATGCCTGAATATTTAGTTTGGTAGACATATAAACGTCATATTATACATACATACAACATCCTCAGTTTGGATTTTTTTTTTCCTTCCCAGACTTTTTAGAGGAAGAAGGACCGTTCAGAATATGAGACTAAGATCTGGAAGGACTGCAAAGGTTTATCTTTGGAGGAGCACACCATAAACTTAGGAGCTTACTAAATCTGGAGCCCATAAAGATTTCAAACTTGTTGAAGGACAGGATTTGAGGGGTTTTTGCTGGTTTTTTTGTTTGTTTGTTTGGTTTTGATTTTCTTTTTTTTTCCCAGTTAGGTATATGATTTAGAGAAAAACAGAATGCAATTTAACAAAGAGAGATGCAAACATAGCTAGGGATAGCCATGTACAGATGCATAATGGAGAGTGATGGCTATGCAGAAATACTGCAGAGAAGGCTACTGGTTACAGCGGCTCACAAGCTGAACATGAGTCATGGTGTAGTGACAAAGCAAACAGCCATTGTGATGCATATAAACTAATGCACTACCCTTAAGATGCATGAAGTAATATCATCCTGTAGTGTACTGGCACAACCTCTGCTGCAGAGCTTTGGCGTGTATGGGTGTTGCATTTAATAAGAATATGAATGACAAGCAAATTTAAAAAGGATATACATAAACTGTGGAATCACACAGATGTAAAATTGACCAGATAAAGACATGGAAGTTACTGAATATTTCTCGTCTCCTACAATCTTCATTTTTTTCATCTTCCCACAGGTCACCAATTCAAAAGTGCAAAAAATAGCTACAAGAAGGAAGATAAAATTCTTTTCTACACCTGCTGTTTTCTAAGACAGGGAATACTAAGTTGAGGCATTGACTTCAGGATGAGGAGTATTCTTTTAACAAAGCAATGAAGTGCTGAAGTAGATTGCCAGGAAAATGCCGAAATCTGTCAGATTGTCTTTAAGAACAGGTTGGAGGGACATCTGTCAGGAAAGACAGTTGATCCTTAGGGGGAAGAAATAACCTAGATAACCTCTTCAGCTCTGTTTTATAGATTTCTATGAGTATCGCAGCGAGCTGTTTTGCGTTACAACACAATACCATTCTTGGCCTGTACAAAGCTAAGTAAGTCTGTGTGTTTCCATTTTCTTCCACGCTCCCTTTTTTTGTGAGTGTTCAGAAACAACTAGCACATCCTGTAGCTGGTATTTCAAAGGAGTGGGTAAGGCAACCTTTCAACACAATGCTGTTTGAAAAAATTATACTCAGTAAATGACACTAAGACTTTTGCAATGAGGTGATGCAATACAACTAATATTCCAGTATAAAGGCATATTGTCTTTAAACTATAGCCCCTTGCTACCCCATGGAGGACATTATGCAAGTGGTTGTTGGCTGATATCAAGAATCCACCTTTCTTAGTACTCCTATCCCACAGCTGGAATGCAATAAATTGCAATAATAGTTTCTCTAGGGTGCTAAAGATGTGCTGTGAAAAGTCCTTAAGATGAGTGGAAGTAACTTGTTTCAATTTTACCTACAGTGACTGTCAGATAGGGCCAGTCCTCTCTATCATTTAGTGAACCCTTCACTCGCTCTCTTTGGTGACCAGTTAATCACTTCCACATCATTCATTTTAGTAACATTACTTAGTCAAGTAGCTCTTCAATGATTTGGGCAGGTATTAAAAACATGGATCTTGCAGCACCTGGAGGGCCAGATGCTGATGCCTTTTTGCAGCAGAACACTTTTCTTCACTGTCACCATCCTTGGAATCTGCAAAATGAAGTACACTGCAAAAGTAGTCAGTCAGTCTCCACGTTTCAGAGCTGGGGAGCAGGCTAATGCCCTGAGATAACTGTACGTCCACCCTGGCAGGTGTAGGTGGTGTCCATGAGCAGCATGTGACACAGAGGTCTCTCTGGGCAAGAATAAGGTGTTGGCTTGCCTGCTTGATATCAGCCACATATTTGCACACTAGACAGATGACTGTAGAGGATGGCAGAAGGCTATATAGGAGCAGCTGGTTGCAGATTTCCTGGGCTATATGTGAAAATCCTTAAGGTATCTGCTAGGTGGGGATAGCATCAAGTGACAGATTCCATAGACTCCTCCAGTGCAAAGGTTTGCTCATACATGGTGGAAGTCTGACAAGAACCATCCCCAAGGACTCGGACCTTTCTTGGAGGGCGGCGTGGGCATAGCTGTGCCTGTGTCTGGCCAAAGCTGTTTTGGTTGTCTTCACTTATTTTGTGGTTATCTGTTATCTGTTTTTCCTCTCCACCTTTCTGATTATGTCTAGAGGTACTTTACTCTAGTTCACGTTGGTGTTTGTATTTTCCTGCAACAAAATCTTTCTGCTTTGGTTTGTATCTCTATACTAGTTATTGTTTATACTTCTTGTCTTGTCATTTTTTCTGTTCTTTTCCCCATTGCCTCCTAGTATTTAATAAGATCCTGGGAAATTCAGACCATAACTTTCATTTTGCATGGCAAAGCTTTTGTTCCTAGCTTAATATAAAAGGTTTTCAAAATTTTTTGTCAATGGTGGTGATATAAATACATGGTTTTATGGAAATATTGATTCATCTTAATGAAGACCATGTGAAAAAGATTAAAACAAATGCTGCTCACTATGAAAATATTGGAAGAGATTGTTTAAGGGGGTGGAACAAAATATGTGATATAGACCTGTTCTTCTACAGTGAACAGGAAATCCAGCTCATACTGCTGCCTAATAAAAAGAGTGCATACAGAGGTTTCTTCTTATCTAAGTTATGTTTTAGGTTTACCTTTTTCAAAACCATAAATAACAAAATTTAAAATTAGCTCTCAAAAATCTTCTTTGTGTAGTAAAATAAAGATGCCATTTTAGAACTTTTCTCAAAAGTCTGAAAAACATTTCTAGAGCTTGTAATAGTCCTTAAAGTTCTGATGCTAATCCTGCTTCTTAAGTATTTTTCTCCCGCCTGGGACTTTTTCAAAGTAGCTCCAAAGTACTGAGTCAGCCAACTACACATGATCTCTCACACACACTGAACTTAAAATCTCAGAAAAAAGATCCAGGTTCCCAAAAACCAGCAAAACCACAATAGTTTTATCAAATTGTATAATTTATCAGTCTCATTTTCTAGCCTGCAGGCAAATGATGAAAAATTAAAGTTTTGTGTACTGCTGCCTAGGAGCTACAACTTGCCGTTAGTACAGTCTCTAATATTTTACCTGCATGACTAACATGTTTTATAGAAACCTCCTATTTCGAAAGCTCTTTCTGCTTGAGAGAGCTTTGTGCTTGTAGTTTCCTGATCACTAGTATTTGCAGAGGTATAAGTGAAAGGGAGATTTTCATCTGTAAACCCATGAGGATATTACAGTAGCAATTGACCGGCTTAGGAAAAGGAAGACTAAAATCCAATCTGGTAGTCAAGAAGTAATGCCTCTGGGAAAAATAATCTGAACTATCATAGGCAGTGATGGTTATATTAGTTACTACCACTCAGAAAAAACACCTTTGAGTTGCTGTGAATAATTTTCTGAAGATGTCTATTAAACTAGATAGCCTAAGTGTAAACATTTTTTTCAGGAAAACGCTAAGGCTCAGATGTCCAAAGGGTAGAAGCATATCAGAGGACCAAATATTCAGTATTTGCTTTAGTTTTTATATACTTTTCCTAAACAACCACAATTAACCATTTGCAGAATCAAGACCAAATGATTTGATAATCTGCCTCCAGACATAATCACTTTCTATGAGAAAGCTTGCAATAATGTTTCCTTACATTGCTTGTAATTACATTCAGGTTTTGTCTTTTAGTGCTGCCTTTGACTTTTGAAGGTGGAGGATGTCTTTGTATGTCTTAACCTTACATGATAAGACAAGAGAAGAACGAAGAATAACACTAAGAAACTGCTACCGCTTATAAGGGATGCCACCTCCTGGGGTTACACAGGTATCAAAATTGCAGCCCGTTAGGATCATGGTTCCAATGTAAGTATACAAACACTTATTTAGGCGCATAGAATCATAAAATCATTTAGGTTGGAAAAGACTTTTAGGATCATCTAGTCCAATCATTGACCCTACTCTACCAGGTCTGCCACTAAACCATGTCACTAAGCACCACATCTACACAGCTTTTAAACACATCTAAGAATGGTGACTCAACCACCTCCCTGGGCAGCCTCTTCCAATGTTTGATAACTCTTTCAGTGAAAAGGTGTGTATTCATCCACCCGTTACCATGTGCAAACATGTCTTTTTTGCAACTGTCTATACATTTTTCTCACACATACCTCCAACCTCTTTTCAAAACTCAGATAGGATTGTATCTTTTTGTGAAGAATTTTAGGTCATAGCACATGAAGACACTAGACTTCAGTGTGTACACCTGAGGTTTTCCACAGCCCTAAGGATGAGATAGGTGGTCATGCAAATAATCTATATATTGTTACACCTTTGCCTGCTGCTAGGTCTGCTCAAAGTAAATCTTGTCCTCCAGTCATTACTGCTTACATCTGAAATACTTTTTTTGAGGATGGCTGCATCTGCATTTCCATTATTGTAGCCACCCTATATTAGTTTTCCTCCTTTCTGGTTGAGGGATTGCAGACATAGGTCCCTTTTTCATTAACCTTCAGTTTGACACTAGTTTTTGCACTAGTTCTCGTTATTCTAGTGGACATGTGTGGACTGCACCATGGTGAAGCAATGGGGACAGCAGCCTCAGCCTAAGATAACCACGTTACTGAGAGTTCATTATACCTGCCAGCCAGTTCAGTTCTGTCTGTATGACCCAAAGTAATCTGACTGCCGTATAGATTTACAGAAGTTCCTGGGATTGACCTGAAGAGGCAGTAGTCATTCCTCAATTCTCGGTGTTTTGGTTTGGTTTGGCTGCTCACTTCCCAGAAACACATCATCAAGTGAAAAGAGTGAACATATTACATGCAATGATGTGAAAGGCCAAGCTGTTAATTTCATGAGATAATGGTGTTGCTGTTTGAATTGCTGAGAAAAACTAAGGAGCTTGCTGAGACGAGAAGAAAGGTACTTTTTCATTTCCAACTTCCTTAATTAGTTCAACCGATAGCTGTTTTTCTGCAGTTGCTTTGGACTGCACAATGATTTTGCACTGTCATTATATTTATTCACCTAAGAAACACATTGTTTTTTGATTCCTTTGATATACAGCTAGATCTAAGCCTCAAAAGTCATATTCATGCATTGCAGCATTTTAAGAACAGATAATTTCCATAACTTGTATTAAGTATAATGAAGAACAGAACTAAAAAACCCCCACATAATGTTTCAAAACAGGTTTATGTTTATTAAGTATCTAGGCCCAGTTTCTATCTTTTCTCTTGCATGAATAAAACCTCCTACCACAAGTATTGAAATCGGGCTATTATATAGAATTTATCTTTGGAAGATGGTCAAATGTTCTATAAACTTTGTTGAAGGAAGTGTGAATGCTCCTCTGTGAAGCATCAGATCTACTTTGGTGATGACACTGGGAAAGCCTAAAGTGCTGCGAATTATGATTTGGATGAAACTGCAAAATGAGTTTGTAGCAAAGTGAGAGAGAATGTCTATAAATCCTGACCTGCAAGTCCCTTCTTGGGTTAATGGATAATGTTTCTTCCCAGCTGGTGACAGCTACCACCTTCATTTAAGGTAGTCAGATGTGCTCTTGTAACATGATCTATGTGATTTAGGAAATTATTATCCAGACTTGCATTTATTTCTCTTTTTGGTGCCAGCTACCATCACATCAATTTAAGTCTGGTAACTTGAGTGTGCTAAGCCCTCCTTAATACTAGACTAGCAACTTGTACTTTGCACTGTCGTGTTCCATCTTCTGACTTAAGCTTCTCCCCAAAAAATCAAAGCCGACTTCACCAGCAAGAAATAGGTCCTCTCAAACACCTCTGTTAACAAAACGTCATTTACATGTGGTTGCCCAGTGCTGTTTGCATAAATACTTGATGTGCTCTGCTTAGCGTTTTAAGTCCCATATGTATCTCTATTTTCCAGCCATGCTTGTGTGTAACGAAGAGGTGATGTTTTAAAACTTCTTCAAAATAATAATTGCTGACTTGAGTATGATACTGGGGTGCAAGCCCTGGAAGATTCAGTGTTCATTTTCATCTTGACCAAATATAACGGTGTGTAGAGAGGTACAATGCATGGTGTGTGATGAAGATTTCAGGTGACGTGTTCAAGGTGATCACACAGGCAATATCAGAGAAATGGTTTTTAGAGAGAATGGCCATCAAAAACTCCAGCCAGTAATTTTGTAGACATTTCAGTGTTCTCCACTGCCATGTGGTTATCTAATTGGTAATTTCACTTCTGGTTGGTGAAGGGTTGTGGGTAGCCGTACAGCACCTGTTCTTCCCATTGCCCAGTGAGGATGTTCTGACTATCCTGAACAGACCTGCCATCTCACATCCCTTGTGCAGCTGTGAAAACACATCTAGGTATAAAGTAATATTCTAGTGAAAATAACAGGAACTGACTTTCAAACGTGCTGACAAGAGTAGCTGACAATCAGGTGCTTATGAGGAATAATGAAAAAAAACCCCAAAACTCAAAAAGCTAAATCAATTGTCATAGGCAGTGTTTTTTTCTGAGACTGAAAATGCTGTTGTGGTAGTCCCAGTGCACTGGAATAATGGGACATTTAAAAACTACTGTACTGAGATGTGACTTGTGGTATGGAAGCTGGGATTACACTATGGTATTACCTTTATAAGTGTATCTTTGATGATCTGTCAGCCACTGAAGCTGTGGCTAACCCGAAGGACACTTCTTGCTGACACTAGAGGCACAGAAGCGTAATTAATGAAAATCCCCAAGTGCTGAAACAATGCAGCTAATAAAATTTTGAAATTTTGCATTCCTGGGGTCAATACAGGTTGTTTTGACCTTCTTCAGAGAGCTAAGAAGACAAAAGCTGTAAGGAATGAGAGCACCTGACCTGAGCAGACATGAGGATTTGCCTGCCATTATCTCCCAGGGGACCAAGGAAAACAAACTAGCAGCAACTGGTTTTAAGAAAGGCTTTTCTGTAAAATACTGGTACTACGCTTTGCATCAGATCTGGCTGGTGGCTGAATAGCAATTAACACTGAAAGAACAAAGCAGGGCTGAGCTGGTGTTGGATCTCTTGCAACCATCATTGCTGCAAATCCCAGGGTAGGTCCAACTCAAAAAGTCTGTGATCTGGCAAGAGCAGATCACGGGGCTCCATCCCCCCAAGCAGCAAGAAGGAAGATGGTCAGAACCTGGGAAATAAGTGGGATGCTTTGCACAGGCCATAGACAGATTTGTAAAAAGACATACTTTGTCAACCTCCAGTTAATTTCAATATTGGGTCCTTGTGCTACAAAATTACAATGTTTCGCTTAAATGTCATGATAAGAATACATTGTAATCATAAAACTGACCATAAAAACTACTTATGATAAAAGAAAAACTTTACAAAAATGTCAGCTAATCACTTACTAGAAAAAAGCATGACAGCCATAAAGTCAGATATTGAAAAAGTAGATGTATTTTAAGAAAAAATGTTAGTTTTGGCATAATTTTTTTATACAAAGCTTTCAGCCAAATATAAAGGGTAATTTATCCATAGAAAAGTGTATCTTCATAACTCAAGTAGCAAAATCAAAGTGATGAATGTATGCATGAATTCCAAATGCCTTGGATTCCAAATATTAGGACCTTGAGTAATAACCAAAACACATTTTTATTTCTTACAGAAGTGCACTGATTCAAGAGAATAGCATGACAATGTCACCACAGATACTCTGGTGTTCTGAAAATCTGAAGGTATATAATTTTCAATCATCAGATAACTCACATTTGTGGGGTCTGTTTATGTTTAAGTTGTTTCCACCCCTTCGTACCCACTGAGAGTCCTGTACACTATTGAGAACAGCCTGGGATCCCCGACTAACACCTGGCAGTGCCAATAGCTGGAGTAGGCAGAATGTGGATTTCTGGAAATGGAAAGTCATCCAAAAACATGCTTTCTGGATCCTGACTCTCCTTTACTTCCTAGTAGCTAATTAAATATATGCCATCAAAGTGAATTTGTAAAAATAAGTTAAAAATTAATGTTGATGATGTGCTTCACATACTCCTCTATGCAGGCTTTTGTGTCTGTCCCTTATGGGCAAGAGCCAGCTGGACCAGACATTATTTCTACAGTGATTTTTGATTCATTTTTGTGATATGACAAATATTTGTTGACAGCCTGTAACAGGTTGCCATTGTGGTCTTGTGGACTTCCCATGGAGCGGGAGGAGAGAGTCTGAGCAGAGAAACTGGAGTTCTAGAAAATATGACTTCTGTGGAAAGATTGAATAAACTTGGTTCATTTGCAGAGAATATTTGGATGGAGATTGTAATGGTCTTCAAGTAGATAAAGAATGTCTGCTAAGAAAACGAGCTTTTCTGGTACTGAATTTAAACTATAGCCATGGTGATTCAGTTTAGGCATTGATAAGACTTACATTTACTAAGTATATTTAAGTTCAACAATAAAATGCTTAGCAGAATTGGAAAATCTCCATTTGAGGGGGTTTAAGGAGCAGTTTAGACAACAGGTTGCCAAGACTTCTGTAGATGTTTTGGAATGGGGTAGGGGATGCACTGGGTGACTTCTCAGAGTTGCTTTGAGCCCCAAGTTTATGTGCCTGTGATTTTCCTCTGTGATGTCCATTGAGCAGTTTTGTGTTATCAATATCAATTCATGAACTGAAGGCCTCAGGGAATCTGGAGATGAAAGTTTCCTATTGATAGCAGCAGATCAACATCAGATGAGAAGTATGGTACTCCTGTTCCCATTTCTTAATATCTTCAACTGTTAGTGTCATCAATGTTTTGCTTACCATGGTGTTAAAAACGCTAAAAAAAATATACCAGAATAGTATGGGGCAAGGGATACTTCATGGAAGACCTGCAATTTTCCATTGCTTCTCTGCTTGGCATCTCACAAAGCAGAGCCTTTAAACTGTAGGAGAAAAAAAATGTTCAATCATTTTGATAGAAAGAGAAACATGTAAGTAAGAGTTTTGCTGTTACGTTTACTCAGGGGGAGAATATATGGAACCTAGGTTTTCTTCCTCAGGTGATAAGGGATCAACTTGCTTTGTGCCAACTACTTCTCTCCCCATCTAACAATATAAAAAAGTTCACAATACTCTCACCATTAGATTCACTGAACTCATTAGAGCCAATGGCTGATTTCAAGCCGATGTCATAATTGGAGAACAGCATTATGTCACCATTTTATTTTAATCTTGTGAAGAGCTGAAGCAAATACATATTCAAGGTTGATCAGGCCTGCAAAATTCTTTAATTAAATGCAGAGTAGAAATATATATTTTTTTCAGTATATTTCAGTGGGAGGTATGTGTTCCAATGTGATTTAGATTAAGTATATTTTAAATGTATCACTATTCATTTTAATAAAGGAAACAGTACAGTCTCTTAGTCATTTGAGTAGTTCATCATTTACAGAAAGGAGGGCGTAAATGAAGAAAACAATGATATCAGAAAGCTGACTCATCCCTTTTGCACTGATGTGTAAGGAGGCAAGAGACGCTGGAACTCGATGGAAATCTCCAGCAAAATACTTGTGGAAGACAGAAGAACATCAGACCTCAACTTCTTTAGGGGTGCTTGTTGACCTGAGGACTTGTGCAGATACTTGTCAGTTTATGCAAATGGCTGTAGCTGCTTTTCCCAAAAGGGCAGTTCATTTATGTGGCAAATCTTGTGCTCAACAGACTAAATGTTCTAAGTTTACTGTATGTATTAATTATGTTCTTACCTCTTTGCAAATAGTCCATGACGAATTTTAAATTGCTAGGATACTCCAGGGAAACATGTAATGGTAAAGTTTGCTCCTGGAACCCTGGGGAGGATTTCCGTCTCTTCTACTTAAAATAGTAGCATGGTCTGTTCCTGAGAAATGGTAAACACATCTCTGCATTGCTGAGTACCCTTTTTTTCCATCAGCTCTTACTGGAGCTCGGCACGTTTCGGCAGCCCTAAGTGAGTGGAATGGAATTATCAGCTTCCAAAAGACAGCAAGCAAATGAATCCTGCAGATAGCTCCATGTTTCTTGTAGCCTGTGAGCATTGATATATTGAAAAGTCCAACTGAGTTTTGTTTATTGAATAAAATATCCCAAGAGTGGAACCCCTGGATTTATTTCCCATTTGGATGTAACACGTAACCACAATTTACTCCCTGTGGTGTTTTGAGTTGTCTTAAAGACAACTGTGTTTCCCCACACCCCCCCAAGAGCCACCATTGCGTAGATAAGTTATTGGTTTACTGAATACTTCTAACTGCGTCTTTCAGCATGGGCTACCAGAAAACCTTAGTGGCATTATAGAGTAACAATCCCTTCAGAATTTTGTAATGGTTGAAGTCATGCAAAAGATTTTGTCATTTGTCATTATAATCCAATACAGCAAAACAGTTACCTTATAGGGATGAGGATGGGAAAGGCTTTTATATGATTATATCATGAGATGATAAATGAGAGCAATTTGTGTTCATTATGAGAACAGCACCCCAAAGAGAATGCTGTTATAAATTTTGTCTCACCCTCCCTTCCTCCACCACAAAACTAGAATACCAGCTTAGAAACAAGCAAACCGGCTCTGACAACAATCCAGACGGAGAAAAGCAAAACCAGTGAAGATTTGTCTGCATTTTACTCTAGCAAGAGCATTGAGAATTAGAAAAGTAAAAGAGAAACACAGGAGGATACTTAGGACAAATTCTTAAAATATAATTCCCCCTGTTTCTTGAATAAAGAATATTTTTGTTTAGTAAAATATTCATGCTGTGTGGAAAACAACTGACTTGTTCCTGAAGTGGAATAAAATTATATTTTGCAAATCAGGCAATGAAAACATTTCATTTGATAAACTGGATCTATTTCAATTTGAATATAAAACCTGAACATTTTAATATGTTAACTAAAAATTTGAGAGAAAAGTAATTAAAAAGTATTATTATTTCTAAATTTTTTTTTGATCCAGAGGTGTTAGTCTCCCCCCAGCAATTTTGAGTTGACTGATCTGCATTTTCAAAAGATAAACCTTTTGATGGGTAAGTTTCCAACCCACTCAGCAACTGGATGAGTACCGAGGTCAGCAATCAGCTAATCCTTTTTTCCTTTTCCCATATGCATCACTGCAGCAGCAACAACAGGCTGGAATGAAATCTCCTGATGCATTTGCTTTCTGTGGCCTGGTAATTGCCAACTATTCAGCCATGATGACTTAGTTTGTGTCTACGTAGTCTGGATTCTAGTATTAAGATTTGGTGGCATTCAGCCTTGCATTTTATCTGCATTTGAAAAGATATTAGCAGATCTGCTTGCCTCTTTCCTCCCTTCCTTTTCTTCTCTCCATCACTTTAATAACCTCTCCATATTCCCTGTATGACCTGTGATATTTAACATGTTGGGCATGGAAAAAGAAATGCAAATGTTCTTTTGTGCTGACGAAGAAAAGATGAAGGGTGAGCTCAAACACCTGTGTCTCCTAAATTCTTGTGGATGTGTGATCTAAAGCTGATTGAAGTCATTACTGGATAGTGAGTTGTCTGTGCAAGTAAAAGGAATGAGTGTGAATTGGGTTAGTACTTTTGTCGAATAGTCAGCATTAATGCTCAAGGGACTTGTGACACTCTTAAAACCTTCATATAGAGGGAGGTTCTGCTAAATCACAGAGCTTAAAAATAGGGCTGACAGACTCTGTGAAGAGAGGAAATCAGGAGGGTGCAGAGCAGGTGGCAGAGCTTTAGGGATGAGGTGGTTCTGGTAAGACAATGGGGAGCTTTCCCTCCACCCCACAATCTCACCAGCAGCAGAGGATACAAAGAGATTTAGCTCAGGCTCCTGTCTGGAGACACTATGAGAGGAAAGGCCCAGAAATGTGTCTCTGCCATGAGTGCCTGGGCTCAGGGCAGAGTATGCAACAAGGTGGTGTAGTGATGCTGAGAGTTGAAGCAAGCTCTGGCATAGGACACCAGACTAACGTGAAGTGAGAGAGCTATAGGGTCCAGGCAGGCCTGTGGGTGATGATCTCCTATGAGGAGAGGATGTAGAAAAGTAAAATAAAAATATTTCTATATGGAAATCAGTCAGCAGTCTTTGCTTTGCTTCTCTGCTCTGGGGCTCTTCCTGCCCCTTAGCTGGGATGGGGGGAGGGAGAGGGCAGCAGGCTGAAGAGACTTGCAGCTACTGGGTGTTCACATTAGCAGGTGGGCATCATGGGTGTAGCAGAGCAAAAGGACAACCTTTACTGGATCTGCATACTGAGGTTTATTTAAGTACTGATGAGATTAGACCTTTTATCCTTCTTGGTTATCTCACACCGTCACTCACTTCTGCCCAACATTAATGCTCCCTTGGCCTCATTTTCCCTTTCCCACAGGGAGATTGCTGTTGGTCCAGGAAGGTCGGACAGAGAGCCATGTCGGTTTGTGTTGTACCCAGCTATCAGTCTTGGGCATCGCTGGCCAAGGACCTTGGGTAGCCTCTGACATTTTTCTCTATGCACCTCCCCTGTCTCCAGGATCTTCTACACTTCTAGGATCTCTCTTCCAGTCAGCAGCTTCCTCTTCTTCCCAAAACCACTTTTTCTGAGACCACTTTTTCAGGCTCCTCTTCCTGGGCCCTGGCTTTCCCAATCTGAATACTGTGTATGTAGAATGCTCCTGATGAGCGGTTCTGTCTCATGTCTCTTTATTAATTGAAGGGTTTGGTATATATCACTTGTTTAGTCCAGATGTTATCAAAATCTAAAAGCGGCCCGTATCAGTTTCAGTAGCACGTAGCAGGCTTGAGTGTGCAGAAGTTTAACTGTGAACATTCAGCCACCTACATGCGTACAACCAATAATCTGCTGCCTGTCAGCATTCACAATTTAAGCTGGTTTTCACCTGTGAAACCAAGGTTTGAATGTTTTGAATGATAGTGTTGGTATGTATGACTGAATATGGAGAATAGAAAAGCGTTGCTATGGCTTTCCAAATTCACATCTCTTGTTAATACTGAAATCTTGCTTCATTTCCTGAGTGAAGTCAGTGCCTGAGAGTAAAGTTGGGCTGTTATAAGTTGACTCTTCAGAGGCATATTTAATTTGCCTAGGTTTCTGGGTGGGAGTATGAGGTGATCTTATGAGTTTAAGAAGAAATCCTTTGGCCACTGAATCTAGCCTACTTCAGTGCCAGTTATGCTTGAGAGAATGACTGCAAAAGCACCATCCCCTCTTCATGCTCTTCTGACCTACACAAAAGTTGGGAAAGACGCTGCCAGTAGTGAGAACAAATAGTAGCATCAGTGGGAGAGAGAGAACTTGTGTTTTTTCAGCCTCCTTGGCTTTGTTTCATATCTACTTCATTACTAGAATAATCCACCTATTATCTTTTTATTGAGAGAGGTATCATATGATCAGTTGTCTTCCTAGTGCAATAATGTTTTCAAAATGCTATTGGCTGATATGTATGTATGATACACTAGGGGCATATCTGCAACACACAAACATTGTTCAACTTTAATTTTAGCAGAGTTATAGGGTACTACCTATCCATTATTGACACGTTTCATGCAATATATTTAATGCCAGTAATAACAATGATATACCAGTACTGATGAAGTCAGGCCCTTCATTGACTTGGTTGTATGGGTGCAAGAATGATGTCTAGAACAGGTCTGATAAAAATGTAGCTCTTCCAGGGCCTCCCCAATAGCTGCCAAATCCCATGATCAGTATTTGGAGAGGTGACTCCTGACACAGAACAAAGAATAAAAAAGATGCTAAGGGCAGCAGGAAACTGCCTTGTATTATGTTATAGATCAACATGGGATATCTGCTTGAAGTGACACCTTCAAGAGGCGAACTTTTGAGGACAGGTTTTATTTCCATTGTTATTCAAGTAATTACTGTCTCATCCTTTGCAGATTTGGAGAGGTGTGACTGGGGAAATGATGCTGTTCCCTCTAAATGTCTTGGACTAGAAGGGAATAATTTGTTTTCCTTAGAGCACTGAGAAATAGAGGGAATGAACCAAACTAAGGCGCAGACGTGTGAGCTGTTGAAGGACAAATACTTGTTGTGGAGAAGAAGAGCCAGTAACAACCAGAAGATCCAAAATGATCTCTTTAACCAACTTTGCATCCATCTTAGAAGACTTGCATGAAATATCTAAATGATGACTACCCAGAAGATAATTGAGATTTTTGGAAAAAAAAGTTACTGGTAATAGTTTTGATTTTACTGATTGTTGGAGAGACTGGAGATCCCAGATATGTTTTCTATAGAAACTGCAATACCACAGTGTATGGATTATCAGCGGCAAGGTGCTGGCAGTGGGGGCTTCGGGGGCAGCCTCTGCGAGAAGAGGCTGGGGCTGTCCCGTGCTGGACACAGCTGGCTCCAGATGGCTCCAACTGACCCATCGTAGGGCACAGCTGAGTCCCCCGGCCAAGGTGATGATGCCTCTCAGAAAACAGTTAAGAAAGGGAAAAACCTGCTGGACAAGGGGAAGAGGAAAGAAAAAAAGTGTGAGAAAGAGCCCTGCAGACACCAAGGCCTGAGAAGGAGGGAGAGGAGGTGCTCCAGGCTCTGGAACAGAGATTCCACTGTAGCCTTTGAGGGGGACCATGGTGAAGCAGGTTGTTCCCCTGGAGGACCATGGTGGAGCAGGTATCCACACTGCAGCCCATGGAGGACCTCAAGCTGGAGCAGGTGGATGTTTCCTGAAGGCAGCTGCAGCCCATGGAGAGCCCATGCCAGAGCAGGGGAAAAGTGTGAAGAGGAAGGAGCGGCAGAGAGGACTGACCTCTGGACTGACCACAACCCCCATTCCCCATCACCCTGTGCTGCTCAACAAAGGAGAGTGTCTAAGAGTAGAGGAGTGATGTTGAGCCTGGGAAAGGGGGGGAGGAAAGATGTTATTTTAATGTTTTACTATTTGTCTTTGTTGGTAACTGCTAAGCAGTCTTCCTGTCTTGACCCCCCCCAGAATTTTCTCACCTGTTAAGGTGGGGGATGAGTGAGCAGCTGGGTGGGCATTGGGCCCTTAGGCAAGGTCAATCCACCACGCAAAGTCAGCTGCTGAGGTTTATTCATTCCTCTGACATACGGAGGTGAAGCTGGGGAAAAAAAAAAACATTTGAAAACTCTTCAGTATGAAGTGGCTTGAGCATTAAATACTTCAGGTCTGTATCCTCCAGGATTTTTTTGCTTCCAGTCAAATATTTTGACAAATTATAATAGGTGGTTGTTACACTTGCAGTCAGAGTAGATGCTGTGAATTTTAATAGCAGTTGAAACACTGGTAGCTGACAATAGCTATATTTTATTTGAATCTTTCTCTTGTGTATAGATTGAAACTACCTACATGGCATAGTTTATTAAACATCTACTTGTGAGAACAACTATAACACCATTACTTTTACTTTATGCCAGACTTTGTGGACCTAGCCAAGCAAACCTGCTCTAATCATATGTATCACTATTGGTCTAAGTGAATAAGCTCACTTTTCTATTGCCAGCAATATATTTGTTCCTAACTAAACATTTTATTAGTATGCAGTATTTTCCAGTGTTTCCTAACACTGGAATGAGTTTATGCCTAATCAAATGATTTCTTCTCATTGTACTTCTAGCTAAACTCGCTAAACCTAGTAATACGACACACTGAAGTGCTGTTACTGCATACACCAATGCATATTATGAGCTATCCTCCTCATAGCAACATTGCTAAATCTTCTATTTGGCAGGTGGCAAGCAGAAAATGGTATTAATTTTACAGTTGTGAATTCTTCCAAGTCTCCCATCTCACACTGTTTTCTTTTGCCTTTGTTTTTCAGCATAGTTCTGCTGAAGGGCTTCTCACTTTGCTCCTTATCTCAGTAGAGCCCTCAGCCTTGTTTGCTACATTAGTTATTACTTTAGTTCTGTGACAGTATCACAATAGGCACTCAGCTAAAGTCTGTTTTCTGAAACATCTGCCTTTCTTCTAACCTTTGGTGAATGGAAACTAGTCAACTCTTCCTCCATTCCCTTGTCAAGCTAACTTATTTGTGAAGATGGAGAAACAAAGAAGCAGTGGTGAAGAACTCCTTTAGTTAACACTGATGGTCGAAATCTGGAAACGCAGGAGTTAGTGAGTGTCTTAGGAAAACAGGCAAATTGTGGTTGTATTTAGTTGCTTTTTATTCTTTGAAGCTGTGTCTGGAGCTCTTAATTTTGGTAAATTGTTTCTTGTCTTACTCCTTCATGCAGTAGGTACTACTGAGAGGCTCAGATTCGACACTGCAGAATATTTTTTGTACGCTAAGTATCCAACACAAGGTCTTGTGAAAACAAGACATAAAGCGTTTTGAAAAGAGAAGCAAAAAGAAATTGTTCTATTCAGTGTAAGTCTAAAAGCATTTTATAACATGTTATTTACCCTGGAGTAGCAGCTAATACACAGGGACTACCCCTGAGGCAAGGCAGTCTTCTTTTTGGTGTTCTTACATTCTAAGACCAAATATAACTTAGATGGTGGTAGAGTGCTGTGACTGACAGCTGAATGAAGAAAACAGGGGACTGT
This sequence comes from Burhinus bistriatus, assembly GCA_013397275.1. Taxonomy (NCBI): domain Eukaryota; kingdom Metazoa; phylum Chordata; class Aves; order Charadriiformes; family Burhinidae; genus Burhinus; species Burhinus bistriatus. The sequence continues at coordinate 174,707 of VYXH01011346.1, read as the reverse complement.
GATTATAACTAGTAGTAGACTAGCTGTGATATACATAATATATATTTTTAACAAATATAGAATATTCACAATATGAGGCAAATACAATATATATGGTTATATACAATATAATATATATGTTGTCACCACCCTTGTCTTGTTGCAGTCCCAATCTCTTTCTTACCACTTTGTTTCATCCATAAAAGCCTGTTTCTGTCTTTGCTTGTGGGTTGCTATTTATTACATCTGTATAGTGCTCTGCGCAAGAGTGCCATGACCTGTTGGGAAGCCTCAAGGCTTTATTGCAATTTGTAATAAGATAGAATTAGAGTCCAAAAATAAAATCAACCAGAAACTATCCGTAAAAGTGAAATGGACTAGTCTAGTTTAATAGTGCAAGCTGGGAGCAATGCAGCAAGTAAACACTTCAGACAGAGGAGAGTAAATTAGATTCTTTAAACTCTTTAGATTTTAATAATCTCTTTATAACACAGGCAAACTAATTTGTTAGAAAGTATGATATTTAATCTGACAATGTTCCTTTAATAGTCTACCTATACTTGCTGCTGCTGCCATGATCTTTCGGCTACTCTTAAATGTCACTGCCTCAAAAACGCCTTTGCTCTCTGTGCTATACTGGGGGTGCTGCCTCCCCAAAGACCATTTGCCGCAATTTTGGCTGCAATGCCCCCACTCATCTCCCTCTCTTCCAGAAGAGAAAATGGCTGGGCTTGGGACCGGAGCAAAGCTGATCTGCATTGGAAGCTCATGGCTGCGTGTCAGTAGCAGTGGCCTCAGGGGTCATCTGTCAAGGGGACTGATGAGCCTGGTGCTTCAGCTGCCACTCCTGTCACATCCGTCTCTCGTGGGGCAGAGGCACCTCTCTGGGTCCTGTTGGCTCTTTAATATGCTCATGGGTTTCCTGGGGTTCCATGTCAGCTGCCAGCTATTTAACCTCTCCCTTCCCTAAGAGGTGCTCTATGTTCATCCATTTGGAAACCTTAAACTATGTAGATTCAAGCTCTGCTTTGTTTTATAATGACCCCAGATTTTTCTCCAGAAATGTTTGTACATTATAGGAAGAGTTAATCTCCTTTTCCCCTTTCATTCTCCACTCTTTCTGAGTTTAAGTATCTTTTGTCGTGTTACCACTGTCACTGGTAATGTTATGCAAGGAGAAAAACTCAGGCTAAAAAACTTAAGAGGAGTACAAGACTCTGCACGTCACCTTACACGGAGTAAGATATGGTCACCGGATCAATGCAATTTCAATAGGAAAGCTCACTGGGCAGAAAGGAAGGGTGGAAGTGCTGGCCTTGAACATACAGCCCCATGGGCAGAGCAGCGTTTCTCAGGGTTTCCCTGTCTAAACTGGGTGACCAGTGCCTCTCAGGAGGGCCTTCATCCTTGGGAATTCCTGCTGCTTTGTGTAGTCTCGCTCTCCCCCTTTTTTTTAGCTCATTAGACCTTTTGATGTGTTCCGCCAGCTGTGTTCTTTAAAAGCTGCTGGAGATGTTTTACAGCAGGATCTCATTCACTCAATGCAGCTTACATCTTTTTTTCTCATTTCTGCAGTAGCTTGACAACACAGCTGTCAGAACAAATCACTCAGCAGAGCCTCGTTTTTTAATGTGTAGCTGCATGTATGCATATACACACACACATGTACTTACAGGTTTTGTAAGTATCCCCCAACAGATTAATGACAAAATCACAAAAGAATATGCAATAAAGCACCAAATGCAGGCCTAGGAGGGAACTATGCCCATAATCAGAATATATGTCTGTTTTCAAGAGGGAGGGAAAAGAAGGGAGAAATAGAAGAACCCTCATCTTAAGCAAATATTAGGAATAGACCCAAGCACCAGTTCAATTTAGTTGTCAAGCATTTATGACACGTGTAATGATTTTTTTTCCTCTATTATTTTTAATGAACAAAGTATTTTTAGAAAGGGGACAGATTTACTATTTGAGCATCATTTATTAGGAGATTAAGGTCCCATTGTGTGAAGCATTGTAAACATGTATCATAAAAGGCAATTACTGCTCTGCCCTGAGAACTTTACTGCCTACAGAGCCAAACAGAGGCTTGCAGGAGGGAAATGCAGTGTTCGAAAAGAAAAGCAGAAATGTAAACTGGAGCAAAAGGAGAAATCCTAGAATCCTACTCCTATTATAGGACTTTGGCAACAACCATAGTTCAAAATTTCTCCAATCTAAGCCTTTTCTCTGACTTGCAAGTGAATTTCTCAGTCTTTCTCATTTCCCACATGAATTATTTTGGTGATTGTCCTTTTGCAACTATGAGTAAATATCCTATCACAATGTGGTGAACCTGTCATGTATAATGCTCAGAAAGACTGGTCAGTAAGTTGGCTTCTGGGCATTGGAAGACACAAGTCCTCCACTACGCTGGACCTGATTTTGGTGACTGAGAAGCACCAGGGAAAACGTACCTAGATCATGCACAGCAACGTTTTGTAATTCTGCAGGTTTTGTAATAATCTCTTGGAAGTCTAACGGAGTTTGCCTAGGACTATTAGTTCCCCTAAATGTCTCATCACTCCACAGGGAGCTTCCGATGTGAAGCAATCAAAACTGCTAAAGAGACCTTGTAACATTGCCAGCTTTTGACTGGCCAGGCCAGGACTTACGGTGGTCCAGGTCCTCTAGAGCCAATTTATTTATGCAAAAGGTGTTTTGAAATCTGTGGGAATTTTCACACAGACGCATACAGAAAGCCATTTGATTTCCAAGCAGGAGTTCAGGAAATGCCACCATTGTTCTATGGGATCCTTGTTTCATGCAGCAGTGCCCTTCCTTAGAGCTGGTTGTTAAGGGAAAACCAGTGCTGCTGGAAGAGAATTAGCCTTGTAAATCTTTCTGCAGAGCAGATGAAACATGGCATCTCCACTGAAACCAGTGGTGACTTGTCTGTTGACTGTGTGCATTTACACCCTAAGGAGTGCAGCCTATTATCTGAAGGAATTTGATATGTAGACAGAAAGAATCCAGAAGAATAAAACCAGGAAAAAAATTGAGAAAGAAAAAAAAGGAATCTACTGAGGGCACAAGGAAATGGCCTTTCATTTCCCCTTCTTTATTAATATTACATGGTTTTATTTGCTGTGCTTTGCACAGCCTGAGAAAGCTTGTACTATGAAATATTTTACACATCCTCTACTTTCCTCTCCCCCACTGCTAATTCCTCTTCTACTGCTTCACAAAAAATATTCAAATTATTTAAATATTTCATGTTATAGGACCTAGCAGTACAGTGCAATATATGTAGATACCATTGGGAAATGGATTTTAATATTACTTTTAGAATCACAAATTATTCATGCAGTGCAAATAACAAACTGGTGGAGAGCACAATTTGTGATAAAAGCACTTGCTTGTTTTTTAACATTTTCCGGTGTAGTTGGAGTTGACAGATCATCAGACGTTTAGTGCATTATTTATTAAATGTTTTAGCATGACTTTTAAATAGTCAGTGAACACTGAGTCCACAAAAGATATGGCTGACTGAAGACGCAGTGACGCTGATGATGGAAGTCTGTTGTATAGTTTTCTCCGCACTACTGCAACATGCAGTTTGTGTTTTATAAGCGACCATTTTTCTCTTGCTTGTATTACTCATTCCATCCTTTTGGGGACTGTGGTTTATGCTTCACTGTGTTGAGAATGCAATCCAATGTTTCCTGGACTGCTGTGCATGGCTTTACTGTATTTAACTGTGAAGATTAAAAAACATTGAAAGAGTTGCACTGGTTAAGGTACCTAAACCGTTGAAGAAAATGCATGTTCTAGTCTAATTTATGGTTTCCTAGGAAAGCAAAATGTGAAGAACTAACTTAAGTAATTTAAGACAATGAAGAAATACACCAGAAATTAAGCGAAAGTGGAACACGTCCTTCAGTTTAGAATTGTGCTCTGTCTGCTCATTCGGTTTGTCCTGACCCATTGAAATGAATAGACTGTATATTTCTCAGAAAATAATCTCTTTAATCTGTTTCTGGGTTCTTCAGTGTTTTATGGCATTTGGAGATTGTGTCAGAGCAATATTTAAGAGCTACTTAAATATTTTAGGAAGCCCAGATTATACCTTTACCAGTTGCTTTTTGTTTGTTTGTTTGTTTTTTTGTTTGTTTATTTGTTTTTTTTATTAGGAAATTCCCCATTTCCTCCCTTTCTCAACCAGATTCCTTGTTTGAGGAAGAAAGATAAGCATTGTACTTCAGGTTTATTTCTGACACTAATATGATCTGTGCTACGTAACCATCAACCTATGACAAGCCCAGAAGCCTGGTAGGGAACATTAGAGAGGAGATGCAACCAAGAATAGCAGAAGAGAAATCCTAGTGCAGTGAGGTTTGCTCCTTTTGCGAGTATAAGCATTGCTGTAACCTGAGCCTCCAGCAGTCACTAATTCAATTCCTGGTGTTGAACAGAAGATGATACCGGGACTGCGTAAGACGGGAAGGAAGCTTTGGTCTGAAATGGTTGACGTGCCTAATAGTGAGGCACATTTGAGGGATGCATGCCTACATCAAAATTGCTTACATCAGTCACATTGAGTTACGTTCTACCAGGGAACCTCATACCTCGTGACTAACACAATTAGACGCGGTGTGCTGCAGCCTGGGAAATTAAGAGCCCTGAGTCTGAAGAACCAGTTACTCTGTTTAACTGTTAGTAGAGAAAGCATTAGCATTAACTCTCTGTATCCAAGGGATTGTTTTTTGTTTTTGCCTCAGGAACAATCAGCTTTAAATTATCTTTACCTGGCAAGCATAACCACATCAAGAATAATGAATAAATGAACTCCCTCAGAGAAATAATAGTCACAGTAATGCTACAAAACAGTACAATAGGCCTTCTCTTACTAAAAAATTTGCCATTTGTGAATTGAGTCCAAAGCCTCATTTCCAAAGAGATGCATGGCTAAATCAAGGCACAAAGTAATTCTCAGTAGCTGAACCTCACCTTAAAGCCAGTCTTCCTCAAAGATTTTCTTTTCTTTTCTTTCTGCTGAGTATTGGCAGATGTCAAGACCTTGTAGGCTGATTCTCTGTTAAAAGAAAAAATCTCAGAGATTCAGATTGATGCTTTGTTAGCATAACCTGCTTAATTTCACCTGTTGAGAGAGTCCTTGAAGTGCGTTTGTCATACAGTGTATAAACCAATCCCAGTTTAAATAAAGTCAGTGGAAATTCCACTGTTTATTTATCAAGAAAAATTCTGTGCCTAATCATGGTATAGAAATAGAAAAAAAAATCGTGGGGCTGAAAGGTTTCAAGAGATCCTTAGTCCATGCCCCTGTAAAAAGATGATAAAAAATACAGAGAATGTGCCTGACAAATGTCAGTCTAATTGATCTTAAAATCTCCAAAGGAGAAAATTCCTCAATCCTGTTTCTCATATCTCTGTGTATGTGTGTGTGTACTGAGGTATACTACTGTATTTATCATTAAAAACTGTTTTGCAGCAGCTAACCTAAATCTCCTTTGTTTTAAATCCAATTAGTTTCTTCCTGACACATCCCCAGTAAATTTGAAAAAAACAGTGAGAATTTTTTTCATGTAGGCTTTTAAAACATTGGAAGGAAATTAGTGTGCTTTCCTTCCCCTTCTTTTTCCTAGGTTGAGCAATCCTAACCCCTTCAGCCTTTTCTCCTGAGCTGTATTTTTCAAGTCTGTTATCATTCTTCCTTTTCTCGTAGACAACAGGCCCTAGAGATGGGTCCTAAACAGCAACAACTAGAGCAAACTTCCACCACGTTTCAGGTGTGCCAGCCCTGTTGACACAACAGGGAGCTTGATGCTTTGATAGGACAGCTGTGCTGCGGAAGAGACAAAGTCATTGCTTCCTGCAGCTCCCACATCTTCTGCAGATCTGCTGCCCTCCTGGTCACACCATGCTCTGCACTTGGGCAATTGGTCTCAGGAGGAAACTGAGTCAGCCTGACCCATTTGGTTCTCGGTGACCCCTAACCAGTGGATTTCTTTAACTTTATTATTGTCTTGAGGATTTCAGGCCTCACCATTTCTGGTATCTTGTCTCTAATAACTCGGAGTTAGGCTGACTAGCATATTACTTCTTTTTCACTCTTTTTACGTGTATGTTGTGCTTGCCTGTCTCCAGTTCTCTGATCAGTCCCTGTTCTAATCAAGCTCCTAACGATATTTGCTAACGTCGGTTTGGGTAGCATTTTAAACCGGTGTGAACTTGAACAGTCTGTGTTGCGTTGAACATGTCTGGGTTGTTTTTAACACTTTCAAAACCATTTCAAAACCTGTTTTAGTCTGTATGCCTAATCCCTTATCAAAATTAAGTGTATTCACAATTTATATTTATTGTGAATACAGAAGCAAAGAAGACATGACCTATGTTTCTTTAAGCTCTTCAGTAAGTTATTTACTCTCGATTCCTCTTTTGTATGAGCCCATTAAGGTCTGCAGGTGCTTAGAAAGTTTATAATACAGGCATTTTGGTCTCCTATGATGATTTCCATCTTTCCTCCACATTGGAATGATTTACCCTTATACTTGTATCCTAGTCTTTTTTTTTTTCCTTTTTCCAATTTGCCAGTTTTCCTCTCAGGTCATCTTTCTACCTCTTCCTGCTCCCTCAGTTGTTGAAGACTGCTTTTCTGGAAACCCATTATTTTAGTTGCCTATTCTGACTTCTTTCCATGTTTAGTTTTTTGATAGAAAGCAACACCCTCCCCCTGCCCCAGCTGCTTGCAACAGCTTGTCAATAAATATTGTGTCAAAAGAGTAGCAACAACAAAAACAAGTTCTTCCTTCTCCAGGAAGAACTATAGTAGCCTATTAAAAAACCCCACACCTATAAATCTATGTGTGGTTTTGTCCCTGGTCATTTCTGCCCTAAAATTTTACTTTGTTTCTATCCTTTCATCTTCTAAATTCTGTGTGCTAAAAGGACTCTCTGCTGACAATATGCATGCATTTTGTAGATGTTTCCAGGTATTTCTGGGTCTTTTGATGACCAGGTTGGAATCGTTGTGCAGACTGGCATTTTGATTTTTGATTTAGACTTTTGGACTTGGAAGGCAGTTGGGACTCAAGAGGGATGCAAAGAGGGACATGACATCAAAACTGAGAGAAACTAATGCCAGGACTCCTTGAATATTACTCCTGCCACTCATTCTGCCTCCCGTACCTCCCACTACATCCAATAGCAAGCAAGGACCTTATCTGACTTTTCAATCCCTGACCAGCAGGTAAGGTGATGCGTTCAGAAGGTAGGAACTAACATCAGGAAAAACTGGCCAACGTCACGGGACTCAGAACGAGCCAGAGCCTTGAGGTGGCTCTGCCCAAACAATTTATTTAAAACAAGCATGTTAGCAGCACCAGATGGCCTTTGAACAACAGGAAAAGGGATTTACTGGAGCAGACACTGGAACACTGAACATATCAAACCAGAGGAAACTCAGGCTGAATCAGAATATGAATAGGAGGGGGCTCCACAGAAAACTACCGCTATGCCTTTGTGAGGTAGAGCCTTACCTCCAGCTTGTTCCCAGGCTGGTGATGGCACTACTGTCTGCAATGCAGCAGCTGTTAGATGCTACAAATGTCACAGAGCTCTTGCTCTGGGTCATGAGGACCAGTCTTTCCTCCCATACCCAGGACCTGCATGTGTGCTGTCTCCCTGCTCTGCCTAGGAGTCTTCCAGCCCCTGTCTCTGTCTCTCCTGCTCACTCTCCCTGCCTACCTCATACTTGCTTGAGAGTGGGGGGGTTTCTCCACCACAGGGAGCTCGGTTGCTTCCAGGAAAAGAAGAATCTCTCCTCTCTGGCAAGGCAAAGGCAGCTTTCCTTCCTGCTGCCCGTGCATGGCATTTTAGCAGAATGGACGCAGAGCAAATGCTCTCCTAAGCTTAACTGAGTGTAGGACATAGAGCAGACACTGTCCATCCTATCCAGCAGCAAATATCTCATGCTCATAGTGACACAGATGTTGGTGTACGTGTTGGTGGCTACGTATCAAGTAAACAATCATTTACAGGTTTGATACGTTGCAGTAGCAAGTATTCCATTAGTGGCTGAAGTGGCACAGATGTCTTGCACATTACCTGTGCAATGTCCCCAGCCTCTCTTAGCTGGTGGGCTGTGCAAGGGGTGCCTTGATCTCTGGCTAGTTTGGAGCACACTGACTGGCCAGGCAGTGTTCACATGCTGGCTGGCCAGCTGGCTGCTGCCGTCCCTTCAGTGGGTGCTCTAATTTGGTACCCACTACTGATTTTACGATGCCATTTATCAAATTTGACTGAAAGTGGCTAGTGGGCTCAAAAAAATATTGAGGAGGAGGGACTGACAGACAGCTCAACAGATGAACAGGCAGATGTACAGTAAGTGTGACTGCTTAAGCCTCCCTTTCGTAGGAATTCAGTCTGAAAATAATATAAAGTGAGACAAATTATTCCTTTTTTTCTCCCTAGAGATATTAATCAAAATGAACAACTATGAAAACCTCTCTTTCTTTTTATGGAATTTTTCTGCAGACAGAAAAATAACAAAAGAAAGAAACAGATATTTCAAGCCAGAGTAGTGCATTAGTTTACAATGAAGTTGATGAGTTGCTTTTGAGTTGCCACAAATTATACCCTTGCACTGTGTGCGATCACAGTGTAAACTACTGAGAAAACCACCTCTCTTACCACTGTAGCACTTGTCACTGTACTTCTGTCTGGGAGAACTTCAGTGAAACCTTGAGAGTGAGGCAGGGAATAGAGGGGACGAATGGTTGAATGACCAGGAAGTATCTGGAGAGAGGGTACAGAAATACAATTTAAATGGAAAACCCCAGATTCCTTCAAGGTTAAATGAAAAAATCTGTGACCTAACAGAAGGAGTTTGGTACTCCAGCATGTAGGGGGCCTGACTGTATTCCTGGTTTAGGTATTTGTGCAGTGCCTAAATGCCAAAAGCAGTAATTAAAATCCATACAAAGATTCTGGTCTTACCTAACAGGGATGATTCACCATGAGCCATGGGACCTGTCAGAGAAGATTGATGGAGAACTTTCAAAGACCCTGAAGTACCCTGAGCATTGTACAAAGGATAGACTGAGACCTTTCATCTGAGGCAAAGGGAAATACATTACGTACTGCGCATTCATTTCGATTGAATGCTTTAATCTATGGGAGTTCTAGGCCTGTTTTGAGCTCCAGGATTAAAAATATCTGCATTTATCAAAGACCAAGGTTTATCAGATACCAAACCCGCTGTCCGTTCAGCCTATATGCTTAATTCCACATCACTTTTTTCTTTCCTCTGGTGAGTTATCTGCAATACAGTAAAGTCAGTAAAGACAGAAAAGTCTTTTGTTTCAGTACATCCTTCAGCAGCACCATGTTTGGAACCTACTGCTCAGTGCTGGGAGAGGTGAATGCACCAGCTCTCTGCTGGGCAAAACAGGGAATGTTAGTAACACTGACCACTTGCAATGTGAAATCTCTAGTATAACAATAATCATACAGAGGAAGAGGTAGAGGCACTTGGCTTTTCTTTCACAGAAACCCGTATGAACAAGCGTAAGCTATTTATACATGGGATCAAAGACAAGTGGGAATCGATCATGGTAACATAATTGATTGACACTATCCTTACACAGATCTTCCACTGACATTTTCTGTGTAACCTCTAGACAACAAAGGCTGGCCACACGTGAAAGTGGGCTGGTACAAGTTCTTTATATAGCTCTGTTAGAATAAAATTTACAATCCTGCAAAAAGCTTTGGAGGTGTCAAGCTAAACTATAGGAGGGGAAAAAAAAGTCACCCTTGGGACTCGCTAAAAAAATTCTCTGCTAATATATGCTATTGCCTAGGGCAGCACTGCACCAAGGCCATCAGCCTGTCAAAGACAACATTACTTCAGTTAAAGTTGCTCATAATTCTTGCAGGGCCTTCATTTTGCTAGCACAATCGTGGTGATAGAATGGACCATTGTGTATCATATGCCATTGCTCCTAGGTCAGGAGACAGGACACAGTTTGACTGGCGCTCTTTGCTGCAGCCACCAGAGACGCGCTCAGCTCTGTTGATAACACACTGTCCTGATTTCTTCATGGCACATAAGAAACCCAGAATTTTCTGTTCAGTCATATGTGTGGAGACCTTACGACAACAGATAACAAAGAGGACTGTAACGAGTACTCTTTTCTTTCTTTCTTTCCTTCAAAAGCCAAATATTGCAGAAATACCACACTGATGATGAAACTTTGCATTTTTACCAGCATGACCCAATCTGACTTCCTGAACTTTCAGAATGGTTACAGAAATTATGTAAGATGACTTAAGACACCAGGCAGAGATTTTAAATCAGGAAGGCAAGAAGAGGTATATTGTTTTACTTACAACTGGAACATGTTTCATGTGGAAGTCATTGAGAGACAATAAATATAGAAGCTCTTGGGACTATTTTCAGTCATTTTTTGGACTGGAGCATTTTGGGCCTGATGCAAAGTCTATTGACTTTATTTGAAGGAGTCTCATTGATCTTAATGAGCTTTCAGTCAGACATATGCAGTGTCATGACAAAGAGGAATTGTCTAGAAGCTCCTCATGCAGGTCAGCCCAATGCTGGCCCCGGAGGGGGAATTAATAATGGTACAAACTCAGACAAAATGTAACACAGAGGATGAGCTGGGAATGAGGAAGCATCAGCTCTGCGGCTGTTCAGGGAGGGGGCTAGCAAAATAAGAAAGCAGAGGATTTTAGTTTTTCCTCATGTTCTCCTGGCACTGGGGGTTCCTATTAAAGGGAGCAATCTCATGCTGTTTTCTTCTTCCAGTCTCACCCTCACTTATTTCCCAACTCAGCGTATTTCCCATCAGTCAGAGAAAAGGACATATTGCTGAAAGTCAGACTAAAAGCAGAATTGGTTCTAATTTACTTCCCTTGAAAAGCCTACAAACTGTAAGAGAAAATGGGCTGAAAAAAGATTTCCAAGATTTCCTTATCTTTGACAGAAAGAAAAATGCTCTTATGTTTGTAAAAAACAAAAAAAGTAGAAAAAAACTCCTGAAATGTTCAATAAAGGAAATCAATTAACATTCATAAATTTGAAATGGACTTTTTTTAATGAGATGGTTCTTATTGCCAAAGTTTCAGAAAAATTTACCCTTCATCATTAAATTCAGCCAAAAATAATAATAAAAAAATCTTGTGGAAAAAACCTGGTAGCAACACGCATTGCAGCAACAAAAGGCTGAGTTAACTGTCCTGCAGTTTTGAAGAAAATGAAGTCTGCACAACAAAAAGGGATAACAAAGGAAAATGAAAGTTTGTGTAGAAATCTGAAAGAGAAAAAAGACTTCTTTCTTACCTTTTCAGCAGAGGTGGATCTGTTTAAGGACACAGGAAGCGATCCACAAACCAGACACAGTGTCCTCCAGAGTTCTTTGCTCACTTTTCTCAGGCTAAGTTGTTTGAAACTGAGATGTATTTTTTTAATATATTTTTTTCAATGGAATCTGTTTTACACTGTTACCGTTATTCATGCAGCAGTTTTGCTGTTAGTCATTTAGCTATTAGAGCAATTGCAGCTGTCTACACAACCTGTTACGTAGTTCCCAAGCTTTGCTGTCCCTTGGAGGACTCTGCTTGTGGTGGCATCGTACTTCCAGCCGCCTGTCCACTTGGGTGGCAGCTGTGTGGGTTCTTTGGTCTGAGCCATGCCAGGTGGTCTGGGAGTGGACATTACCTTGTGGCCACAGACTGGAGACTATTAAAGTAAATAGATCCAAAACAAGACAGATTTGGAGCCAACGTGATGTTTCCACATTGTGACACTAAGTTTCCTGTTTAAGATCCTGCCCCCCTGCAGTAGTCTGTGAGACTTCTCAAATACATTTAAACGTGTTTTGACAGTGTAATTAAACACAAAGCGGCTTTGCCGGTATAAGAAGTTGTTTCTGCATGTGTATAGATACCGTAAATACTGCTGGAAATGAGTTGTTCACAACTACTTTTGTGGTTCACACAAAACCAGCAGAAGAGATTTTACAAAGTGACCAACATGATCTTTATGGAGTGTTTTTTTTATACTTGTACTTCTAATTTATTTCACATGGTTTAGAAGAAGAGACTTAGATTGAAGACCTGGATTTTTAGAGCTTTCTGATGGAGAAACCTCACAGTAAATATTAGCCTGAAAACAGAAGAAAGGGGCTCCCCAACGTTTATTTTTCTGACTTTATCATAAGAAAGGAGACTTCCGACACCTTCTCACAGGTGTGGTTGTTTTGGGGACTACGCATCTGCACTAACTTTGACCCTCTCACCCAGGTGCCCCAGTTTGGAGATGAGTGTCTCTGGGCACTGAAGGCAATAGAAGGGAGAAACATGCTCTTCCTTAGGGCAGCCCATGGACTTGTGTACCTACCTGGGGTCCCTTCTTCTCTGGGGAAGCCTTTTCTCCTTTCCCAGAGAGACGTTAGGGAAACTAACCTTCTGAGCACTTCAGGTAAGTGTTTAACAGCAGGTGTCACGAACGCTTCCCACGCTACTTATTAGCAGAGCAAATCCAACATAGCATCCCAGTTTAAAATCTTCCATGGACTTGCCCTTGCTTATCTTCCACATCTCCTCTCTTTCCCAGCCCTTGCCTGTTCCTCTCCAGACTTTGCCATGCTGCACTGGGGCTGCCTTTCCCTGCAGCTTGGGCTGCATGGAGTGGCCTGGTACATCGCGGTAGCAGCTCCCTGACACATCGCTTGCTGTGAGGTCCGTGGCTGGCGCATCTCTGCGGCTGTGCTTCTGCCTTGGTGACTCTCAGTCTTCGCTGTTATTAATTTCCAAACATCTATTTTTTTAACTTGGGAAATCAATCTGAGCAAGTTTACATATCAGGCAAAATGGCACTCTATTGCCCACGTATTAATATATTTTCCTACTGGGTTTAAGAGACAAATCTGTTTGAACGATCTGATGGAATATACTTAGAAGGAGGTTTGAATGCAAAATTGAAACTGTATGTAGGATAAAAGAAAAAGAAGGGAATCTCAATGCAGGAGGCAAAGGTTTTGAAAGAATTGCTTAGGCTGGGTCATTTGATACCAGAGGAAATAAAGCACAAGAAACAAATTCTTACGGTGTGTTATTTTAAATTACAGTGGTGGAAGACAAAGAGAACAAGTGTGTTGACTGGCGGAAAGATGAACGGCTCAGAGGAGACAATAACTGACAGAGGATTTTAGCCACATCATGACCTAACTTATTAGCACTTCCTTTTTACTCTTAAAACATAAAAATAAAACCAGATACTTCTGTTCCAGCTTCCACCACATGCAGATCTGGTCTGAAATCCTATTCCCCTTCTGAAACTTTAGTCGTCTTTGTTTTTTGCACAATATTTCTAGGGAGGGTCTACGGTAGGTGCTTTTGTCAAGCCAGTATTTGCAGCCATAGTATGAAGAAATTAGAGCTACAAAGTTAGAGCTAGAGCTTCCATGTTAGGAAGTTGCACAGGGAGGAAGAGCACCTAATGGACTAACTCCTCTCTGACTGGCATTGTTTGTTTAAAGTCAGGAATTGGCATTTGGGAAATGAAGAGACAAAGTCTCTGCCTTTTGTTTTAACCTTTCCTTTTGCAGGAGAAAGGTTATGGTGTAGTGGAGCTCCTAGGGCTAGGCTGCAAATGGAACAATATATACCCTGGGGCCCTTAACTGATTTTAGCTTCCTTTGTTATCCATTACTCCCACTTTCAAGACAGATGTGAACTTTAGGGTGAAAATCCAACATATCCCTCAAATTTTTTTACACTTGAGGTGTCCCCTTCAATCTCATGAATTCCCAGAGAATTTTTCCTTTTGCTATTTTTCAAAGATCTTGACAACTTCTCCTTATGTGTGTTCAATAATTATTGCATGTTTTACTAAGGACTTGACTAGAGGATGTGTAGGGGTTTTATAGGAAGAGTGGAGGAGCTACATTTTTGTAACTTTTTAGATCTGATTTTTTTTTTTCCCAAGGACTTGCAGAAAATTTTTGTATAAACTGCTGGAAGACTCTTAATGTTCTGGAACACAGAGAATGGAAAAATATGCTTTAATTATGGAATGAACGACACCAGGAAAAACAGTTTTCCCGTTTATTTTTTGTAGTGCAGAATTATGAAACAGTATTGAGAGACAAGTTGATACAGCTGAATTTTGGGCCTAATTGATGCAAGTTTTTACCTGCAGCACTACAAATTATCTGGGAAATTATACCTTGTTGATTTTCATGTTTCCATTTCATGCGTTTCCACATCCTGCAGCATTCTTGCTCATAAATTAAACACCAGACTGGTATTTGTTTAGGGACTGAAACATGATCAAACGTAAACGATTATTTTGGCTGGTCAAGCATCCAGAGAAAAGAGAATAGACAGCTTCAGGCATAGCTATAATCAAAAACCTGATTGTCTAGAAATTAGATCATTTCAAATGAAGCTCAGCTATCTGTGTTCATTGTGAATTATGTTACTCACAACATCACAGTTCCTACTACTTTATGAGGCTATAGTATTGCTGAGTCAACAGTTGTGAAAGGCAAACTTTATTGATGCATATTTCTTTGACAATATTGGCTTCCAGTTGGAGGGATTTGGTCATGATGTGGATGGGAAAAGCTTGTGGATCCCTGTTGTGTCCTGCCTTGAGAAGTCACCTGTGGCTGGACAGCCTGTGTGGAAATTGCTGCTGGTTGGGCTGGTAGTGCTTTCCATTCCAGTCCAGAGAAATTATATTAGCTCTGCTCTGGCCCAAGTGGTCTAAAACCAGCTACAGATAGGGCTGTGAGTGATGAAACTGCTCTGTGTTGCATAGAATAAAAGATTTCTTTTGCCTCAAAGAGAACCTGTGTTTTATAGGCAGGGAAGTAGATGCCTGAGTTCTGCTGCTGAAAAAAGCTATCTAGAGAAGTAAATGTTATTTTAATATATCATACTAACAAATCTCTAGAAGCGTGGAGCCACCGAATTTTTCAGCAGCCTCGAGCTGGCATTGATTGCTCTATGGCTACAAACATACATTGTGTACCAGCATGATGTGGAGGGTACTGCAACTTCCCTGTGCCAAAGCAGAGGTGTGGAAAGTTTGTTAAGTGTAGAAGAGCTGTCTCTGCCATCCTCCTGAGTTTTCAGATCCAGCAGTGACTCCACGAAGCTGTGACAGCGCTGGGAAGCAAACACCTCTGTCTCCTCGGGGCTGCTTTGCACCCCATCAAACCCCCACGAGTTTGGTTTCTTTGATAGCCTCAGAGCGGGAAGGTCTGCCTGGGCTTGGATATCTGGCCAGACCTTTTGGACTGCTTTATTCTCTTTACCACACAATGTATGTCTTGCTTTGCTAATAAGTGAATAATGGCTGTCACAGTGATCCTTGCTGAATGGCAGAAATGTTTTTCACCGCATCAAGCAGCTATAGAATTATGGCATTAAAGTAAGAGAGAAAACTATGAACATTAAAAGTGTAAATTGATAGTGATAGCCTTTATTATCCCTCCAGACACTAATGGCAATTTTTTTTAACAGCTTCTTCAGTTGGTTGATCGCATGGAGTAAAGCAATTACGAGCTAGGCAACATTCATTGCACAAACAAAAATCTCAGGGAGGTGGTTTGTTTACTGTTTTCAGCATCTTTACAGAGCATGACAATATTCTCAGTAGAGCTGAAAGGTTCAGTACTAAAACCAGAGTACGTGAGAAAACAAGTTCACACTGTCCTGAATATGCATGTTGTTGTAACAGAAAAAATATTCAAGCTAATTTTTAATTTGTAGGCATCTGTGCAAGGCTTGTGGTTGTCAAGAAAAATAAATATAATCAAGGTGCGCGCACACCTGAAGAGCGCCAATGAGGAGAATGTCATGTAGACATGAAAACAAAGCTCCTAACATCCCACTTCAATTCATAGTAAACAAGATTTAAAAAACAAAAGCAGGAAGAGGTCTGAACTGTAGGTATACTGCTGTGAATAATGAGAACAGCATTATGCAGAAGTGGTTTAAGCTCCCCTGCACCAAATTGACCTATGAGTGCTCACATGTCAGCATGGAGGAACAGCTTCCAGGAGGAGCTGCAGCCAGCAGCAGGAGGTAGTAAGTGCTTGAACCTGATCCATAAGAGCAGGTCGCCTTGGAGAGCCTGCTTTACCCACGTGTGCTAGCAGCAGGCAGTGCTCATTATCCCCATTTGCTGCCATCAGATTGGCCGTGTTTTTCTTTTCACCCACCCTGTGTCCATCAAGTCTGTATCAGTTTTAAGTTATCTGAGCACTAGTTTGTTTGGTCACATTAGTGATAAATCAGTGCCTATCATGTTAGTGTTCATGCTTCACCTGCCCCCAGACCTGAGCGGGATAAACTCCAGTGATGATAACAGGGACAACGGGTTTTGCAGCGACTGAGCTAAGAGAGGCTTTAAAAAAAAATGGCTTTGAAAGTGAGCAGAGGAAAGTCCAGACTGAGGGTTAGTTTGGCGATGGGGGAAAACAGGCTTCTGTAATTAGTTCTAATGAATTATAATAAACATAGAACAATATCTCCCTAGTTTCTGGAACTGAAGGAGTAATTAAATCTGGAATACGCCACAGTTGAAATTCTGACTTAAATACAAAGGATTATTTATTTTGTGAAGGTTGAGCTATGTCAGACTGTGCAGCTGTCTTAGTGACCAAGGAAATGGTCATTAAATGAGCTAATACTAACAGAAAGGGCAAGGGAATCAAATGTCATATTTCCTTTCAAAATATACAAGGAATAATATGTTGGTGATTCTTATGTTAGTACCAAGTAAATAAGGAGAAATTATAATTAAGAATAAAGCAATTAAAGAGTGTGATATCTTGGAGGATATTGGTAGGATTTCCACGGTAGAAATTTATGCCTGGTTAACCTCTTGTAATTCTTTGGACTGCTCAGCAAAATAATGAAGAACGGAGAATTAAGCTTTCAAAAATCCTTGGGCAAAGGTTTTCATAAGAGGTCATCAAAGACACTAATTATGCATAAAGTGAGACGTAAAGTTTTCCTACTGAGTTTTTGAAATTCAAGGGAACTTTTGGGGAAAAACTAAACCAACAGTTATACAGCCAACACTAACCAGAAGAGAACAACTTGTATCAGCTAAAGGAGCTTTCTCCCTTCCTCTGGTGTAATTGCATCGCATCCCTGTTAGACTGGGGAAATTTATTACACCTGTCCTGTAATTACTTGCAATACTTGCAATTGTCATGCTTTCAAATATTAAACTACACGTACAGCTGTTTTTATCTTAGCTAAACGCTACCTGTCTGAACTGAATTTCTCCATGCTGGTTATGTACCTGAGGCAACATCATTCTGGCAAATTTGAGCTCTAATGTTTTTTGCTGAGAGAAGAGATGAAGAAAAAATTCCTCTTTACTCTAATTTCTAGCATCCTCTTTCCTGTAAAGTTCTAGAGACCCTATGCTTTGGCACCAGTAATTACAACTTGTCTCGATAGGGAGTTCTTGTTGGTCCAGCTTTGCTCAGTTTTGAACAAATTATAGCTCTCTGAGCGAAAAGATGTGAATACTAATTGTTGCAGAGACCAGGCTGCCTGCTGTTCTTACTATCCAGTCCTCCTGTTCCCTCGGGCCCTGTAGGGGGGAGCTGCCTGTGCTGGTGGGGAAAATGTAGATAAGAGGTACTTTGGCATGATTAACATAAACAGTCTTGTAAGATTGTAGTGCTCTGTGACAACTCTACTTTTATTTTTGTGGAGCACTGTAAATATAGCAAATAAACCCAATATTAATACAAAATCTTAAGACACTCTCCTCTTCTTATGATGAGTTCTCTGTTTTTTCTTACTCTTTATTTTCTGCCAGCTGGTCAAATTCTAAACCAATTCCAGTGAGTATTGATATTTCTTTTTTTGACACTCAATTTTGAGTACTCCTCCTTCCCACAAAACAGAAACAAAGCCCAAACCAAACACCACTTGAAAAAGTTTAGTCGTTGGCTTTCCTTGGGTTGCTTGTCTCATAAGTTTAAAGTGGATCTTTTTTATTTTAAGGAAGCTTCTTTCACAAGTTCTTGGGAAAAATAATAAAACTAATAAACCTTCTGCAGTGGATTTCTAGAGAATCATTAACCAGAGATTTGTTGCCGTGGATACTGAGACAGGTAGGTAGCCTACTTAAAAAACCAAAAGAATAAAAATAGCCACACACAGACACAAAAACAAACAGCCCAAAACAATTGGACCTCAGCTCAAAAGTGAGAAGCAACAAAATTTTCATCTTGTAACAGCAAGTGTTGCAGTTACAGAGGAGGGGAAGAAATATAAAAAAGCAAAGTGGTAGTAAGATAAGTCTTAAGGATTGCTTCTACCCTAAGGTAAAGGCTACAACATAATCCTCACCAAAAAAAAAGACTTTAACAGTGAAGTAATCTATAAGTAGTGAATCAATCTTTTACAAGTCCAGAGATTTTGGGTTTGTCGCTGTTGTGTGGAAATGCCCTCAGAGATGCTGTGTTACACAAATTTAAAAGTAACTCTGACAACTTAAGGGGTTTCCTTTTATTTTTTGATTTTGTGTTTTATGGGCTTTTCTGCTAGGTTTTTTTCAAGCCATCATTGATATGAAAATGCAGGACAATGCACAAGAAAAGAAAAGACCTCGTGCAACCAATTTCAGTGACAAATACACACAAATTGCAGGTGGCACCTGAGCTGTGCATCGAGGGTCAACTCCCGGGGTCGGTGGGACCTGTGCTGGCAGCAGCGATGGCCCTCGTTGTTTGTCACCACACGTGGAGGGTGGGATGGAGAGAGGGAGGCAGCACATCCACTTTGGGTGGGGTTGTGTGAGTAAGGGCTCTTCCACATCATCCCAGAAAGCTGCAGTCCTGGCTGAAGGGGAAAGTGGGGTCTGTGTTCACCCACCAGGAGGAAGAAACAAAACCAGGAGAGGCATTTTTACCCTGCTGGCAGCCTCTAATCAGGGGCAAGCCATTAGTGAGTCCGCCAGAGGGCCAGGCTGCTCCCCTCACTGCGGGGGCAGGCAGGTTCCCTCTGTGCGTTGTTGCAGGTTTCTACAAAAGCCTTTTCCATTTCCAGTGCTCACCTGAAGAGTTAATTAGGGAGACAACCATGTTTCTGCTTTTGGTAGCACTTAACGATCCCCAAAATGCAAATAAAGAGAGAGCTGCAGCTGTTTAAAATATTCCTGCTGCTATGTTATTAAGTACAAGGGGACAAACATAAGGGCAGGAAGCTTCTGATTAAGAGCAGGTTTGTATGGCGTATGTGACTCAAGCATCAACACTCTTTGAACTCAGCTCTGGCTCAATTTTACCCCTGCCCATGAGGCCGAGCTTGTGCCTGAGTGTTTCATACATCTGTGCTCTTTGAATCACAGGATGCAAAATCCCCCTGATGTAGGAGTTTTAAGGTTGGTATTTATCCTACTGACATAAAACTTTGTTTGTTGGGAAATACCACATGGGGCCATAGACTCAGAAAAGTATGGGTGAGTGAGAGATACTCTCTGGGACTGAGGACAAACGGAGTTAACTTATTGTTTCTTTCCTCTGTATTTGCTGTACGTCATGTGGAACGAAGAACCAGACTGGGAAAAAAAATCTTCTTTTTTGAACACAGGTCTTTTTCAAGTGTTATCATGGTTCTTACTAAATAATGACAGTAACATGGCTAGTGCCCTGGGAAAGAGGTGTAGTATTCCTGTTTAAAAAAGAGAAATGGAAATTGAAAGAGCTCAAGTGGTACAGGAGTTTGCCTTGGGCAACTCTGTTTTATGACCCATGTTTGGATGCCTGTGTGCTATCAGACTACAAATACTATAAATCCCGTCTTTTCCATTCATCTTGGTCTTTCTGCCCACATAAAATATATATAACTTTGCTAACAATGAAATAATATTGAATTCAGTCAGCCACAGGCAAGAAAGGTGAGAAAGGAAAATTTTTCCTTTAGCTAATTCATATATGAAGGCCTGGAGGAAAGGATGCCATCTTTCATCTTCCTAAGGCTAGTCTGTACTATAACATTAAACTGTCATTTGCTCTGACACTCCAGGCTAGCCTGGGAGAGTTGGGCCTTAAAAGACTCAGCTCTCAAAAGACATCAGCAAAAGGCGAAGCTTGTTGAGGAGCGAGGTGCTGGGGAACAGCGGCTCCTCACCAGGAGCCTTTAGGCTGGTTCTGGCACTGTTAGTATTTATTTCCCTTGCAAGAAAAGCATCTCCTGCTGCTGGGAGTTATACAGATGGTTTTGGTATCCTTTCAGGGCTTTAGTATGACAATCAAGGGTAGCGTGCTTACATTTCTTTTTTATTATGAATAGCAGTGACCATCATTTTGCCTATGACCCCGAGATGCGGATCTGATGCTGGTGGTGAGTGCTTTGGTCATTATGTATGCGTTTTATGTTGTTCTGGGTCACAGGTATGACAGAACTGTAGGCTTGCAACTGCTGTCCAGGAAAGTGGCAACTACCTGTCTTTATAGCTAAATGTAACCTAGTCAACAGCTTTCTGATGAAACTTGGATTTACATTATGAAAAAGACTGATAGCCACTTTTCTGCACAGCTTTCTGTGTTGCTCCTGTGAGTACTCCAGAGTGTTTGTTGGAATAAGAAATGAACATGTTTTGACAGTGTTAAAGTCAATGTTAAAGTTGTAGAAGCCGTTATTAAAAATGAGACGTCCACCTGCTGGTTGAGGCAGTTTCAGGAAGGCAGCTCTTGGACGGGTTTGTACCACAGCTGGAAGCAGGTTCCAGCAGCCACCCAGCATGGCTTGGCCATGCAATGAGAGCTTGCTGTCCTGGCCAGTGCTACCCCTATTCATCCAGGCTGCAGTGCCCCACGGCATGGTGCAGCACCCCATAGAAATGCCAGCTTGTACCTGAACGTGTTGCAGTCTCACCGATGGGATTCTCTGAGCAGGGCTTCTGCCTGGGACATCGCGCTGCACGGCTGCAGCAGTCGCTTGGGCTGCTGTGGTCTTTCACCTTTCCGTCTCAAGTGCTGCTGCACAGAGTGGGCACATCTGTCTTAGCTCTCCTTTCAGAAGCACCTAGCTGTGAATCAGAACGCATTACAGCAGATAACTAAAGTCACTGTTGCTGAGTTGTGAATAGCAAATTCCTCACAGCAAAATCTCTGTGCAAAAGTCACAGCGAGACATACCGAAGCCATTAAAAGGACAAAATATGTTAGCATAAAATGTCCCTCTATAAGATAAAGCAAATCATGAAATTACAGTTTCATAAAAACTCTGAAGAAAGTGGACTAAAGCAGTCTTGTGTTATTCTCTGGAAGCTGTTTCCTCCTTATGCTGCTTTCATTCAAATTACTTTTGCGTGCTCCTTAACAGCTTTTCCTTGGTGGTATAAGTCTAAAATTTTAGTACAAAGAAATAAAACAAAGGAAAATACATCCCTTGGTAGCCTGACATACAGAAATGCAGAAAAAACAGCTCTGGAGATTTGTTTCATTGCTGGGCTGTTAATTCAAGTTACAGTCCAACCTGTAATTGTTCTTCTTGGTTCAGTTCCAAAGCCCACTGAAATCCATGGCAAGGTAGGGGCTGAGTTCTGACAAGGCTGAAGATCAGTTTGATCTTTCACCTGGAATTAATTTGATGGTCTTAATCAAGGTTTCAGGTGAAATGCGTTCAGACTGCAGTGTGGGCTGCTATCCTGCGTTGCTTGACCAGACCCACCGGCCCATTGCACGGGCAGTGCAGATACTTACCAGGGAGGCTTTGTGGTGGGGAGCACATGCACTCCTTCCTGGGACTTCCTGATGAGATCTAGTCTGGAATCGTTACCCCTTCTTGAAACACTGTAGAAACCATGGAAGTGCAGGATATATCTTGTTCTGTGTTGTGCCTGATCTCCCATATCTGACAGGCGTTAGCTCTAGTTCCTTGATAGGGATCAGGCCTCTTCCATCTTAGGCTGTCTGCTTATGGTGGCAAAGAGCTGTGAGGTCTGAAGGAGCTGCGTGGAAGCAGTTCCTACCTGTTTAGGGATCACTCTGGTGGGTGCTTCAAGGGGAAGGCATAAGGCACAGGAGATGTCTCTGTGTCATTTAGGACTTTTGCCATGCCTGGAAACATCCCTGTGTTTTGATGCTGTTGTGGTGGGGGCAGCAATCTCCATGGCCTGGTGAGTTTGGTTTATATTTTGGAGAAATTATCATTGTGGTCTTGCTTCTTGTCCGTGCTTTTGCTCTGCTAATTTAGCTCTGAGTTCAAACACACTATGAGGCTGCAGTGAATTTTTAGAATTGCTTTGTGGGGATGAGGGTCATCCTCTTTGTTGATAAGAGTGATGTGGTGGGAAATCTGAGTTTAACTTACCCAGCATGGCAGCCACTACCTCAGCACTGCTGATGTCAAAGGGAGGTCAAGGCCAGGCAGGAACTGATGGCTGCTCCAGCCCTGTGTCCAGCATGTCCAGGAGGAAACATGGCTCAAAACCCTTCAGATAGGGTGGGGTAACAACAGTCACCATAAAATATTATTGCACGAGCTGATAAAAACTGCCTGGTCTTGGCTGAACCCGAAACGCTTGTCCTTGCTGCATCTGAGTCTTTGGTGAGTGGCGGACCCTCCTGCAGCCTGAGCCAATGAAGCTGCTCAGTCACATTAAGCATACAACCAGCCTTACCTGCGTGGCAGGATTTTGTGTTGCAGCTGACCATTCCCTTTCCTACTCTCACTTAAGATGAACCATAGTATAAGCAATTTGTCTGGGAACCTGAAAGCCATGCAGACTGAGAGTGCAAGGAAAAGTCCTATCTGACCACACTCATAGTTTTTGATACAGCAAGTGGGGGGAAAAAAAAATTCTCACTGCAGTTTATGTACTGGTCAACATCTGACAATGCTCGCTAAGGGGAGGATTGGGCTGGGGAAGACTGAGGGTAAAAGAAGCTGACAAAGGACAAGAACCCTTACATAGTGCCATTATCCCTTCCACCAAAATGCGTCTCATGGGCTTTAATGAATCAGGCTGTAACATTTTACAGGCAGACGAAGATTTCAGCAAGACTAAATAAGGAATTTTTGAAGGGTCAGTCTTGGGGCATCTGGAGAGGCCAGTCTGGGTGCTTACGTAAGACAAGAAGATGATGAATATGTGAGTGATGAGAGCTCCCACTGAGTCCTAGGCTTTTTCCAGGCTGTGACTTCAATGACCACTGGCTAAGTGGTCTAATTTCTGAACATTTTCTACATATCAGTCCTGACATAAGGGATGGAGCTCAATGGCTTTTCTCTTATGAAGGAAATACGAACATGTCACAGTTGATATAGTAGATACTCAAAATATGTATTTTACTCCTGCTTTTGTAATTTTGGCATAGCCTTCTGCCAGCTTATTCTTCCTGGACGTTTAAGACACTGAAATTTCTAAAGATAGGTAAACTGAAAAAACTGTAGCTCCACAGGGTGCATATGTGACCAAGGTTTCTGCTGAATCTGGTTGCCAGTAGAAAGAGCATACCAAAATGCATCCAGGGAGACTCTCTGGAAGGCTTGCCACCAGTTTTGTCCCCACTGGGGCAGGTGTGAGAGACAGTCACACAAACAGTCCCCTGTGCTGGATGTCAGGGAGGAGGATCCTGTGTGGGGAGGGTGAGGGTGAGCAGGCCATCCAACCCCTACCCTCAAGCCAGGAGTCTCATGGTTCTTCTCTGGCTTGCAAAGGTCTCACTTGGCTCATAGCCTGAATGTTACGAGAGCATTTACTTCTTCTATGGGACAGGAAGGGGGAGATTTGCGCAGGCACGAGGATGGCAGGGTCACCGTCACTGCCCGAGATGCTGGTGCTGAGGCTGCTTCTTGCAACATGTTGCATGGAGGATTTGTCTGCTTGGCAGCTGGTTGGTTTGACTCTATTAGCACATGCATGCCCCAAGCCCCAGTTCCTCTGGGTGTCATGCTGAGCTGTGGTAGACTCAGAAACCTTTCTCTGAAGCAACTTAGGAACAGATCCTCAGAAGGTCTCTGATACTCTAGGGGGGAATGGCTGGAAAGCAAGCTAAAGATCCCTTTGAGGAAGAATAAATCATGACCTCCCCACTGCACAGTGTAGGCACAGTTAACTTATGTTTTGGGTACAGTATCGGCACATCCTCATAACATGTGGCATGAATCCTAGGAATGTCTGCCACAGATCCCCATAAAATGCTCCCAGCACCGTGCTCAGACCCCTCCATTACCCCCACGGCACTCTGCAGACACTTGTATCGGCTGGGAAGACCTCACTGATAGTAGAAGTCCACCGGTATCCTGCAATGTAAAGCTCATTAGATCATCTCAACACAATATTTTTCTTTTTGGAAAAATCCTCTCAGGTGAAGCAGCTAGTCCATTGCTGGACCTGATCCAGACCAGCCACTTGAACCTGGGGCTGTCATCACCAACTTCGCGTGAGAACCTCATTAGTGAGATCCTTAAGCTAAGCTTATTTGCTCTCTTCCTCCCCTCTCCCCCTCCCCCCAGTGGTTGTTTCTTGTGTTTAGAGCTGCTTCTGTGAGTTCACGATCATTTGAACTAGAAGTCACAGCCTGGTAGGAAAGTATCTCATTTACTTAACAGTCTAATTTCTTCCTCTTTAGTCCAACAAATTGAATACCCTCATAAAAAAAAAAACAAACACAAAAAACAAACAAAAAACAAACAAAAAACAAACAAAAAACAAACAAAAAACAAACAAAAAACAAACAAAAAACAAACAAAAAACCTCCCCGAAACCCCAGCTCATGTTTTCATAATGATGGTAATTTAAAGCACACATTAGCATTCTGTATTTTAATTACAGGTGCACCAGAAGAATAAAATATTTATAGTTGTGTGCACTTCTTTCCTTTCTGAGAGCAGAATGAATACAATAAGCTTTTCTGAGATTGTAATAAGATTAAATTTTTTCAACCTATGTTTATATACATATGATATAGATTCATTAATACCTTCTTATTATAGCCACTGACGATCCATCAAAGTTGAAGAAAGTAGAAACAAGTTTAGGTCTCAACATGTCTCAGGCCAATGGACATATCTGCAAAGGATACATAGACGCTCATTGCCTAGGAAAAAAGGATGCTCTGGAAAACCAAAATTTCTCTGGCTTTTTCATCAAATCCAGTTGTCTTGGGCAACACTGCCATATAATTTCCCTTCTAAATGGAAAACTTTTTTACCCCCAAAATTCTGTGGAAAGTCTCATTTTTCTCTTCCTAACATCCTCAGTATCTGAAGAGACAGACATATTTAATTGCCGTTCATTTTCAGTGCTGTATCTCACTACTGCTGGTAAAGAGAAAGACTCCTGAAGCTTGGAGTTTCACCACAATGTCTCCTTGATTGCGAAGGAGCTGACTTTCTGCAGCTGGGGGTAGAACCAAGTATCATTAAAAAGTGACAGCAATGCAATGCAATGCACAGTGCCATTTAATCTGTGCACAATTTCCTTATTCAGTTTAGAATAAAGATCAGATTGGGGAAAAAGCTCTACAAACTTTGTATTAGCACGTTAGAACTATAATCTTGCACCAAATTCCCTGGAGTAAATACATGCGGTTGCAATGATTTCATTTGAGCCTTGCGGAGTTACACAGAGTAAAGCTCTGAACTCTTTTATTCCAATGGTTATTATTTTTCATAAGGCCCTCAGATTCACTGAAATAACTTACGGCATCAGAGATGTACAGGCCTGACTATGCTTTCACAGCCACTGGTGCAGATGAGAAATATCAGTCAGTTATTACAGGAGCAATGGTGAAAGGGGGTGAAAATCAGTTTGGCATCCTTGCTAATAGCCCTGCATGTTTTCAAGAAAAAGCAAAAATTTTTTTCCTTTTCAATAATTGTGATTACATGCAGACTGATGACGTTTTTTCCATAGGGAAATCAGAGGAAGAATATAGAAAAAGTAAAAAAAAATTATAAAATCCGAACACAGGAAAAAATAAACAAGTTTCTGAATCCTTCAGCTGGTCAGCTGAACTCCAAATTGGTCTTCTGTTTCCTTTCTCTTCTGGCTGTGTGGCTCTTTCTGAGTCCCAAACTGCCACTAGTGCCTAAATTAAAACGCTCCTGTTGAAGGCAGTGCAGGCTCTGAATCTCAGATAAAGCTGCTACCAGTCTAAGGCCGTCTGCTGCACACAGAAGATGTAAATATTCAATCTGCTTTTGATGTGACTGGGTTAAAAATTACAATTCTGTGATTATGCAGATGAAGTGTCTTTCTGGTCCACTTGTGCCTGTTCTCCATTGACAATAGTTATTTATTTTCCTCACATGAATCTTACTCTTCCATTCAAAGACCTTCGAGTCTAGCAGTTTTTCACAGACACAGCAAATGGTAAGAGTCAAATGCATAAGACTTCCCCTCAGACTCCCTCTGTATTGCTAAATACACACACTTATGCCAATTTTATCTGTCCAGGGCCTTCCTCTCCAAATCATGTTGTTCCAAGGCTGCCAGGCTTCAGGTTACTATGTTATTTCCTGAAATACAGAGTGCTTTCAGTTTCCTGGCTTCCTCAGCTCTGGAATTGGTTGCCATCTGTCAAGTAGTCAAATGTGTACGTTTTCAGCAGTAATATAAATAAATCAAAAAGCAACAAGCAAGAAAAAAAAAGGAAATATAATTTCTTTTTTTTCTTGCTCATAGAACATCCTTAAACATTTCTCCTAGGTATTTTTAAAAGTGAGTAAGTTAAATTGGCTAATGTGCAGTTAATACCTGTGTTGCTAGAAATGAGCAGATAAAACTGCTTCAGGCTCGGGAATTTTACAGGAATAAAACCTACAGAATTTAACCCCACCGTAATATGTTTCAGTATAATAAGGACGTTTAATATCCTAACCACTATGTAAGCAATACTATTTCACAGATAATAAAATAGAGTTGCTGCTCCCTTGGCTGATCCATACAGATGTGGGAATTTTGAACCATATCTTAGCTATCTATTAGTTTCATTAAGTAATTTTTAGCTTTGTGATTGTTCGTAGCCTCCTAAGAGCTTGCCGTGGGAGGCACAACAAGTGTAAGCCTGTTGCGGTGGGTAGCTTCCGATGTCCCTCAAAAAAACAAACAGGACCCCAGAAATCCACCTACCACAAGATGAAAACCACAAAGTAAGACAGATATACCACTAACAGTGACGAATGAACTGACAAAAAAGATATAAAAAGGCAGATATCAGCAATGCAGGAAACACTAGCCTGGTCTGAGTGAGTGGTCTTTAACTCCGTGGCTTCTTCCCACCTGTGCTGAGTGCCAAGTTTTTCAGAAGACAATATAAAATGAATCATAAGGGAATATTGTTCGGAGGAGCTATCCTGAAACTCCTTATTTTATGCACTGAAAATAAAAATGTTTCTCTCCATTATATTATTTGTTATTCTTTCACTGTAACAACGTATATATATATCACCAAAATAGCCTGAGCCTTCTAAATCTTTTAGAAGGCTGCTGCCCCTGAGCTGAGTAAAATTTTGTGGTAAATGAGTTTGACAGTCCAGTCACGCATTTTTAACAGGAGTGTTTCTTTGTGATATATATACATTTATTACCTTTCACTTTAGGGAATGGCTTCATACTGTATATGTTGTGAGATAGGAAAAAATCTCACTGGTCACCCGGTTTCAGTTTGCACTGGATCTCAGGTTATATATAAGGCATATTTTGAAATGCTACATTAAATACTTTCCATCTGTCACCTGCAGCTCAAGGATGGCAAAAGCCTGACTGAGAGGAGATTCAGCCAGGATTCCGCTCTTCCAATTTCCATTCAAATCAGAAGTTAGTCTTTCTGGTTATTTCCATGTTTTTCCAAATATTCAAGGAAAACCACAACAGACATAGCAAAATAAGCATCTCTCTTAAATTCCCCTTTGCTTGACAATGCTGAAATTTTAATGCTTATGTTTATGACTTTATCATCCTGAGCACAAACTGTTGACCTTGGTTACAAATGCACCAAATGCACTTAATTTGCTGAACAGAATAATAATTCATCCTTCACTTGCAATGTGGAAATTCAGGTGCCTATTCACCACCTTCATAACTACAGTTTAATAAGACAACCTTCAGTAAGAGGAAATTCATTCAACTTCAGTTTAATTTGCTTTCTCAGTTGCTGGAACTCAGCATGTCATGAAGAGTTAAAAAGAGAGAATTAAAAACATTAATCTAAATGTATTATGCAGCCATGTGTCAGCACAATGTGCATTATAAATAAAAGATGTGTTTGTGTGCATTGTCTGTGCCTCAAAGAAGCACATGCTTGGAAATAGGCAAATATGATTTACAGCTAGAGTACAGTTAGAGTACAGTTAGTTTCTTTAACAGCTCAAATTCTGGGCAAGAAGAATGGATGATACTTTTAATATTTCATCCATTCAAGTTCTGTATCCTACAGAAGCTCACAGGGGGAACTAATCCAGTTTTAAATTGGAAAGGGCTTGGATTCATGCATACCTAGTATGTGTTTTGTTAAATGATAATTTCCATGGGAGTAGAAAATCTGCTAGAATAGGTATGAGAAAATTCCTTTTCTAGTGGTATTTTTGGCATTAAAACGGATCCTGAAAGTACTAACAAAGATTGAGGTGAGAGCTGGTCAGGAACTTTCCCAAGAAAGTGCTGATTCATCAAAAAGGGAGTGTTTTGAGGAAGTCCACCTGTTTTGACAAACCTGGTGAGAATTGTGGTTGTTTTTGTCCTGGGCCTCTCCAGGCTTCTCATTTCTGTGGCTCTGAGGTTGCTTTGTCAGCGTGATGGTCCCAGGTCTGAAAACTCTGGAGTTCCCAGGAGTCTGGCATGTCTGAAATCCAGATTCAGCTGCTCTTCAATGTTTGGCCCTGTAACAGGGAACTTGGAGAGTACTTGAGTATCTAATGCTGTAGCATCTTATAAGTAAGAGTTATGAATACATCTGCATCTACTCTGGTATGCTGCTAGAAAAAGTCTGTGAAGAGGTCACAGAGAAAAGAAATCAGTAACCACCAGACTGTAAAAGGTTTATCTTGTTTCCAGGCAATAAGACCCCAGCTCAGTATTGAACAGAATTTTGTCTTTGGCTTCAATCAGGGTTGAATATGTTCCACAATGAACCAGAAGCCAAGTCAAGGACAAGTAAACAGAGGAATGGTCTCAGCCTTAAATCAGAATACACTGTTTTTTATCCCAGTAAGGCATCCCTCAAAACAGATGGGACTAACTGTGAAGGAATGGTGGTATGGGCTCCTCTGGTTCCTCTGGGCTCTTCAAGCTTTGCCTGTCAGTGATCTTCTGTGATACCTGAAAACTCACATAGAAATCTTTGCACTGGCAAAATTTTGAACATTTTCTTTAACAACCATAACTACTAGGGCTATACATTGAAAAAAAAAAAGAGGGAAAAAAAAACCCCAGAAAAAAGAAAAAAACATCAAAAGCTGAGAAATCAGAGAACAAGATAACAGCTTGAGAGTGGTGCTGGTTTGTTATGCTGCCATAAAACAGATCAATCCATGCCTTGAAGTGAACACCCATGTGTACATCCTTTTCAGATGAGGTGTCTGCAAAACTTAAATAGATCTTCTTCCGTCACATTCTGCTATCACAAATCTCTAGCCTCTCTCTAGCTGGTTGTGATTGTATTAGAAATACTTTTCAGGTCCTAGTTTTAATTGCCTGCAGAGCTAGCAGCCAGTTGACAAATACATGTTGTTCGACAGTTACAGAAGTAGGACTGAACCACTAACTAGCAAAAATTGATGTCAGGACTTCCAGAAGATGAGATATATCTACTGCTGAAAACACTTACTAAGTATGCTTTGGCAACAGAAGTCATGAGACTTACAATCTTCCAGTGCTTTTGTGATCCTGTTATTATGTCACACACAGAGTGAGCGCATGAGGGGACTGAACATATATTCACAGCCTGTTAGCAGAACTGACAGGTGAAGTGCACACATCCCATAATCGTTGATGAACTTGATATCCAATACCGTACTATTCTGAAAACCGGCTTCATAGCAAATGATCCATCTTAAACCAGCATTTAATACTACCATTTGGCTCATCTATAGAAGTGTGTCACCTACTCCCCTGAGCAGTGATCTACTAGATTTCCTGATACCCAGCAGCTAGACCTCTGGCAACACTATGACACATCCTGCCTTTGGCCTTTTACCTTTAAACTTCTGCTTTTGAATGTGCCGGTTTTGGTTAGTCTGAGGCATAACCTAATCATTCCCTTCGAAAGACAAATAAAGTGGGATTTTGGACTTCTGTGTTTCGGAGTGGCAGGTCTGTTCTCTGAGTGCTATCTGTTTTTCTTGGTTTGCTTCTTAAAGTGTGGAAACAACTTAGTTTTCCACTAAGAGTTGCAGGAATGATATCAGAGGTTGTATAATCTCCAAATATATTTTATATTCCAATGTTTATTGAATTCTTTCTTTCGACCAGAGAGCCTACCTGGGAGCTTGTTGCACCTGAGTGTCATAGAATCATAGAATTGTTAAGGTTGGAAGGGACCTTAAGATCATCAAGTCCAACCATTAACCTAACCTGACAAAACCACTTCTAAACCATATCCCCAAGTACCATGTCTACCCTTTTTTTAAACGCCTCCAGGGATGGCGAATCCACCACCTCCCTGGGCAGCCTATTCCAATGTTGGGTAACCCTTTCAGTGACAAAATTTTTCCTAAAATCCAACCTAAACCTCGCCTCGCTTGACTTGAACCCATTTCCTCTGTTCCTATCACTTGTCACTAGCGAGAAGAGGTCAGTCCCCATCTCCTCTATATCATCCCCAAGAATTCCCCAGAGGTGCAGGCTGTGGCTTGAGAGGGCATCCTCTGTCCTCCCACCCTGCTCTACTTTACACCTAGAGGTAAAGCAGGGCATCCTGATGTGACAGCACCTTGATACGTCTAGAGCCCTGGGCTTTTCTGAGATTATTCAGTGTGTAAGGCAGGAGATGTACCTCCCTTGATTTTTATACTGCTTCAAGTACATCATAATACCCATTATAATCCTAGTAGTTGCCTAAGAAGTAAACTCCCTAGGTGAGTATCTTTGAGACACCTCCCCTGAGTTCTGTCACTGTATCCCAGTGTCATACTTCTGCAACAGCAGAAGCAGAGATCAGTTTCGTCTTGCAGCCACAAGACAGACATGGTTCATCTACTTTACGCTGCTTATGCTAAGGCAGAATACTGGAAAGAGGGTATTTCAAAGATTTGCTAGATACGACTGAACTCCCACTGAAGAAATGTTACTGTATCAAAAAGCCTATGTTCTCCTGGAGGCAACCAAATTCATTGTCATGGTTAGTCAATATTCCTGAATATTTAATATATTGCTTCATGTTCTTAACAAGGATTTTTATGTTATAAATACAAACTTCTAAAGAGACAGTGTTACCATTCTGATAACAGCACATAATTCTCAGAGGGTTGCTGCCAAGTTTGATCCTGGGAGCACTGAAAGATTATTTTAGGGAAGTTTCCTCATTTTCTTCTATTCAGAAGGGGAGAAAAGCACTTGCCCTACAAGACTCTCCATGTTCTGTCCTAATCTTTTTTGATCTTTCTGATGTCTTTAGATTGTATGCAGTTCTAATGAGTCAATGCTACTGTGGATATTCTGAATCTGTATTTTATGTAAAATACAATTTTATGCGTAAGATGAAATTCTGGTGCTATTTAGATCCACAAAAAGTTTTGTCTTCTGTAAAGATTTTCCTGTCTTAAAGTTTTGAAATACTAAAAGGCTTTCACTGATGACATGAATGCTTACGTCATGAGAAGAGTAAGTTACATCTTTAAATCTCACAGTTTATGTTTCTGTGCACACACATACACATATGACTTAGACATTTCAAACATGAAAAAGAAAGGTTGGTGCATCTACCAGAATACAGAATACCGTTACAGAAACTTAATGGCATTTTTTTTTCCTTATACCAGCTTATTTCATGATCTGATGAAGTCCTCTTGACTGCAAATGTTAGGCTGGGCTCCTCTTGAGCAACTTTATTTCACAACATTTGAACCAGCACCGGGAGGAAGTGAAAATGGCATTTATAACAAAACCCATAACCGAGAAAACTCTTTGAGAGTACAAACAAAGCTCTGAGGAATAATGACTGCTCGTCTCAGAAGTCTAAAAATGTCATAAGTTACAGCTGTTGTAAAATAAGGTACAGGCGAGGTGGGTTTGATCCTGTAACAAGGTTGAAAAGGAATTGAATGAAACTGACTTGAAAGAGATTCCTTAACAGTTTGATTGGGATTTAATGTTTTCCAAGAAATCGGTGATAAAACCATTGAAAATCCATTAAGAGTTGGTTGTTATAATTTATAACGTAAAAACAAGAAGGAGGACTGAGAGGCCTAATTAGAGCATAATAGTGATAGCGAAACACTGGGTAACATCCTGTAATGGATGTTGACACTGAAATTAATGCTTCAGATACGGTGCACTACTTGAAGGGAAAATTTCAGTTGTCTTAGATAGCGATGTGCTGAAAGAAAATTATGGAGCTCTGTCCACAACTGATAACAAGACTCTGTACAGTGTTTGTTTGATAATGTTTTTATCTCCTATACATTTGGTAACTTTTAATCCTAGACTTGTTTCTTTACTCACGGAGCACAATTAAAGGCATGAAAGGTATGAAGGCAGAACATGCGAGTATGTGATTAGAGCTCTTACTGAATGTTTTATACATTTAAATTTATATACATGCTTAAATACTTTGCTGGCTTCAAGCCACAAGGCAAGTTAACAAGATCCGGAAATCAATCCCTTCAAACTATTGGACTTGTTGATCATTCTTTTATGCAGAAAAACGCTGGCAGCTGATACAGAATACACTCCAGTCTCTTCAGGCTGCAGAGACTGTTAAAGGAAACAACACACATTTTCAGAAATTAGTTTGACATTGTAAAAGTTCACCTTGACAAACTGGGAGCCAATTAGATGTGTGGCAATAGACAGCTACATGAAGAGACAGACCAAACCGGGTGTTTCTGAAAAGAGCAAACTCGATGGGTAGAATCTAAAAATGCTATTTTTCACTATGGTACTACAACAAAGAAAAAATGTATCCACAAAACACTTTTTGATGCAACAGCAAATACATGAAAACTGGAAAAGGACTGTCTAATTTTGGTCAAAAATTGGTTAAAGGGTGACAGATTTTTGTTAAAGCCAAATTACAAGCTAAGACGGAAAGAGGACAATAAATGAAATGATCACTTACATTAAAGCTGGTAACATATTCCAGCAGAATTCAAATAATACCAATAGTAAATCAGATTCCTAACATTACAAAAATCAATGTATGAGTCCAATCACAAAATGACGGCACAGCTTTGTGAGGTTCTGGTGCCTTACAAGGTCCCTCTGAACTGAAGCTCTGCTTTGGGGTGTCAGACACTGCCTCTCGTTTAAGATGGCATTTTCTGGGACCTCCTTTCTGTTTCATCATATACATCATCAAGGAATATATTGAACAACACTGCCCCAGTTTTGACGTCTGAAGTTGATAGCTTGTCACCAGCCACCAAATGGATGTCGCCCTCTTTGTACTTGACGGTCCGGCCAAATTTGCAGCCCATCTAACAGTCTGTCCAGCCAAAGATTACTTGACTTCCTGCTCAGGAAGCTGTTGGAGACAAGGTCAAAAGCATTATGGAAGTCGAGTCAGATGACATGCACCACTTTCCCTGTGCCCACAGAGCCAGTCATTTCATTGTAGAAGGCAATCAGGTTGACCAACCATGATTTGCCTTTGGTAAACCCACCCTGACCATTTCTGATTACCTTTTTCTCCTCTATGTGTTTGCAGGGCTGGGGGGAAGGGTGATCAGTCAGGTTTCTGGTTTCTCATTTTTCTTAAAGATGGGCATATTGTTACCTTTTTATCCAGTCATCAGAGATCTCACCCAATAGTCATTTTTTTCAGAGATGGTAGACAGTGTATCAGTCATGTCTTTCAGCACCCTTGGCTGGATCTCACTTGGCCCCATGGATTTGAATACATCCACTGTCACTAACCGTGTTGCCCTCCAATGCTGGCTGCCGCTCTGCTTCCCAGACTGGACTGCTATATGAGATGTTCGGGAGCAGGCTCTGTCTGTGAACACTGAGGCAAAAAAGGCATGAAATGTTTTAGTCTTTTCTGTGCTGGCCATCATGAGGTTGTTCTTCCCCATTTGTAAATGGACCAGTATCTTCTCCAAACTTTTGTTCTGAGCACTCCTGTGGAAACTCTTCCTCTTACTCAATAGATCCCTACTTATTTTTAGCTTCATCTGAGCACAGGCTTTCTGATGTTGTCCTTAAGTGCTGCAACAATGCTTTTACATCTTCCTTTGTGGCTTGTCCTCATTTCCACTTCTTGTATGCTCTTTTTTTTGCGTATTAATTCACTGAGGGGCTCTGTACTCAGACAAGTGGACCTTTGACTGAAATTCCCAGTATTCTGTCCAACAGGATAGTTTTTACTAAGTTTTCTTTATAAAATCAAACAAACTCTCCAAGGCACCTTCTCCTTCACGGCTACTTTCTAGGGAATTCTGTTTAGAAATTCTCTAACAAATTTAAAGTTTTCAAGTCCAGGTTCCTAACTCTGCAACTCCCCTTCCCAGGCATCCTCTGGATCCTGAAGTCTATGCTCTCATGGTCACTGCAACCCAAACTGTTGTCTATAGCCACATTTGTCATCAGTTCTTCCTTGTCTGTGAGCAGCAGGTCAAGCACAGTCTTAATACTGCTGGCTCTGCCAGCATTTGTATTAGGAAATTGTTACTGATGTCCTCTAAGAACTTCTTGGACAAGAAGTTTCAAATCTTTTCTCCTTAAATTTAGTTGGGATTGACCTTCCAAAGTTACATCTTTCATCTTTCCTCATCATCTTTAAAATCTTTTTTGACAGATGATGACACTTGTGATGTGTTGGAGTGACAAACAACTAAATCAGCAAACCCTGATTGTAACTTTTTTCTTTTTTTTCAGTTTGAAAAAGTCATTCAAGTCTTGGCATGTCTGAGGACAACAGAATCCTGGGAGTCAGTAAGCTTGCTGATATTTCAAAATTCCTACTGTCTTTGTTTACAGACTTACTATTATGTATTGTTAATCTTGGGTGAGATATTCAGGACTGCGTTCAACACAGCTAAAGACATTTCTTGGCATGGGGAGAATTAATCATAAAAAATACACAGATAAGATAAGATGCCCTGGGACAGCTCAAGGAAGGAACTAATACAGATTTTTCTGTAGCTTTATTTTTCCTTGTATGTTTTTCATTTTCTTAATCTCAGTCTCAGAAGTGGCATGGAAAGCAAGCATGTTGATACTCAGGCATAGTTTGTGGTCATTGCAGTCATGGAAAACTGTATGTTTTAGGAGGGATCTGAATAAGAAGATTGTGCTATCTCTGTGAAGATGAAAGCTTAGGCAAGGAACTGAAGGAAGGAAATTAATGCACTAGGGATATTAATACAGCTGAGGTGAGGAGCCTCTTTTCTGCAGGGTAATCAGATGGCTTTCTGAGTGCCAGAATGAACAAGGGCCAGGAAAGAGAGCATGCTGTGCAGGTCTGAGCAGTGCAGGGGAATGACCTACTACAGATCCACATCTGTGCTGGGTAAGTTGGTGGAGCTGTCTGACACACGGCCAACAAGCCAATGGGTGAGTCTGGTGCTTTACCTGGGTAAATAACCCTGTCTTTGAGTTGAACCCAGTCAGAGAACTCTGGTCCCATGGCCATAATTCCTACATGCTTCTGAAGCACTGTGAGTGGTGCCTACCTACCGCTGTGCTGTATGCTGCAGATATCCCATGGGAGGTTTGGCTTAGAAACACTTGTGAGGGTGCAGAGTTTCAACGAACAGATCCATTTGGGGAGACTGTACCAATTTTGTCCATTAGTGATGGGGAATTATCAAACCATTCTGACATTTAGCTTCAACACAGTCAAAATGTCTGAATTGGTAATGTCCAAAAATGTTTTGCTCCTTTTCCATTTGGACTTTGTAATGTTGAAGTTTATGTCATGGCAATCAAATCTCTCTGAATATTTTTTGTGAAATTCAGGACAATAAGTAAAAGCATTGTCAACAAAATCTCTTTCGATGAGCTTGTAGTGAAATATTTCAGAAATCAGGCTTCACAGTAGTGTTTGAATTTTCATTCAAAATTGACATGGAGAGGGACTTTTCAACCACTGGAATCTCATGAAATGTCACATCTTTTTCTCCATGAGGTCTCATTCTGACCTTATCCAAGAAGAGAAGGTGTGTGACACTAGATTGAAAAGGTCCCAGCTATTTTCTGTGAATCTTCTTCTGAAATAAAGAAAACCATTTTCTGTCAACTCTGCCCTTTCTCCGATGAATATAGCCCTCTAGATACTAGCATAAGCAGATGGCACAGGTAGAGTAAATTCTACAGAGTTCTTGTGTAAATGGTGTGCAGCTTGCAGGGCTTGTCAAGTTTCTCTTTTTTTCACTTTCAAAGGTCATTGTTACACGTCAAAAAATTTATGATGCCATCGGAGAGGGTTCATCTGTGTGTTCCTGCTTAGAAAGAAGATGGTGCAACTTGTAATTAATGCAGAAGAAATACTATATTGGTCTCTACCAGAGTCTAATCCAGAAACAAGGCAGAGTGCCTCTCATTTAAAACATTTTTTGTTATTTAAATTGTCATTTTTGTCCCTTAGATTGGAAAGCTAATACAGTGTCCACTCAAAACTATTCGTTAAGGTCCCTTCCAACCCCTACCATTCTGTGATTCTGTGACTTGCAGTTGCTTCCAGGCAACTTTTCTGTACTCTGCAGGTGAAGCTGCAGCCCTCTGAAATCATTAACCTGCACCATATAGTACAAAGTCCTACAGAGTATAGAGAGGTGGTACCACCTTCAGGCAGGAAAACCTGAGTCAACTGACTTTAAAGCTTTCCTGTCTGTAGAAAGGATGACCTTTCTGCTGGCAAAAGCTGGTCTTGCTCCACTGTCTTGTTAATGCTTTGCCAGCTTATACCAGCTGAATATTTACTTTAACCAAGCATTTCAATGCTGCCAAACATTTCTCAACAGTCATTTTCCACATTAGCCATTCCTCTGAATAAATGAAAATACCTAAACCTAATAAATTTTATCTGTCAATGGAAGCATGAGAAAAAGAAATACCCGTGCACCTCAGTGTTTGATATCCCCACTTTTTCTCAGGAAGCTAAAATAATTCATGATTTTCTTGGCTCATTTTATTTCCAGTCTTGAACAGACTGTGTGACAGAGTAAGAACAGCATAATATCAAA
This sequence comes from Burhinus bistriatus, assembly GCA_013397275.1. NCBI lineage: Eukaryota > Metazoa > Chordata > Aves > Charadriiformes > Burhinidae > Burhinus > Burhinus bistriatus. The sequence goes on along the minus strand of VYXH01011346.1, from coordinate 137,369 downwards.
CCAAACGAGAAGGGCCAGAGGGTATTTATTTATATGTAGGGACAATCAATCTCTTTTTTCTAAAGACAACAGGGCTAAACCCAAGTAATATAATAAGTTGCTGCTACTTATCTGAATGAGGTTCACATGGGGTTATTTCCAATCTTTTTTTTATTTTCTACCTTTTTTAAGCCACATGAGTAAGCATGCCAAAAAAAGGGGGGGAGATTGGGGAGAGGAGGAAAAAAGGGCACTGTTCCTCTTTTTGACTGGAGCAAAATTATTTATGTTGTAGTTGTACATCCCCAAAGAGGCCATGTTCTGTAGCTGAAGCCAGGGAAGGATTACTCAAAATAAAAATTGCCGGTAACAACTTCCTCCAAATAACAGCTAGCCATTCTACCAACTGGCAACCTAGGAGGCACCAAAAACACAGCTAGCTTAACACATAACTAGCAATTACTTTCATCCTTCTCCCCTTATTTACTCTTGTAAAGGACTCATTAAGCTGAGGAATGACAACGTTTCCATACTGAGCCTTTTTGATTACTTTCCTTCCCGACCTGAATTTATTTCTCATGACCTTTAGAACTATCAATTTAGATTTTTCCCTTTAGTCATTTGGGATTGTGCTTGACTGAAGCATCCTTCTAGCCATGAACGTGCTAGTGCAGTGACCTGGTGTGGCCCCTACATTGGCAGACTCCATTTAAAAAATCTGACACTGTAGAACTGTCTAATCCAAAAATCCAGAACAGACTTCTCATTCTCTGGGATATTTATTAGCTTAGCTTGTGAAGTAGGAGATTTAATAAGGTGCTTATCCCCCTTTGCATTATAGTCCTTTTTTTTGCCCTCCATGAACTATTTGAAGAAAGGGTAGCTCCTTCAAATGAGCGTAACAGGGAGAAAATAGAAAAGGATTGTCAGGCTCCAGTACGAAAACCTAAGCTTGTTGATTTGAAGGTAAAATGTCACTGACTTGTTAATCAAAACTCCCAGGAGAAGACTACCTTTTTTAATCTGGATGTGTCTCTGGGTGATTGAGCTCATGAATATTTTCTTTGCATTTCTTTCCTGTTCCCCACCCTAAAGAAAATTAATATATTGCCATGTTACAGACCTGTTACAGGTAAATGGATTTCATTCATTTCCCTCCTGGGAATTGATTTTGGCCTTCCTTTGGTTTGGCTTGGTTATTTCTACTTCTGCCTTCATACAACATTGTATTCCTCCACATTCTTATTTAGTGAAAAATGAACCTGTGGCAAGACTAAAAAGTGTGAAAATGAATTAGTGATGCCACTACTCAGTGATAATGTTAATGTAACAGCTTATGATAATGTTGATCAATGATGGCCTCTTCCTATTACAGTATAATCACTCTTTTTGTAAGAAAGTGCATTATTCCAAAACGTGGATTCTTAAAACCTATAGATAATTTTTCTTTTCCTCATAATTTTTCAAAGTAATCTTTTGACTAGAAAAGGTTATATTTATCACTTTTATATTTTATCAGCATGAAAAATATATTCTTGCTTTTTTCCTTCAGAATTTGTTATTATGTTGATGTGGCCTTACCGAAAGATTTGAGATCTTTGAGCTGGTAAACATATTACAGTATTTTAAGAATGTTCTGGAAGTCTAAATTTGATAGTTTGCCTAATATTTAGAAATGCCATGGGACCTAATCCTATTTGAGATCTGAACAGTAGACAGATCAATAAATACACAGTCACATATCTTTGATACTTCATTGTACTTGGTACCACGATAAATTACACAACACCACAAAAACAACTTCAAATTTAATACAGAAATTCAATGAAAGGCAGGTCTAATTTAAGGAAAACAAGACACTTTACATTCTCAGGCAAAAGGCTAATGTAATATTCAGAAAGAAACAGTTTTAGCTGCTGTAGCCCACATGCACCTATAAACAGGTACAAAGAGAAGCATGAATGTGAATGTTATTTATTTACTACATATCTGAGAACATGGCTATTTGAGAGCAGAGCCCCAGAAAATAATTACAGAGTGATAGTTTTAGCTCCAAGGAATGTGTTCCCCAAAGCTCCATGCCCTCAGGCTGCTTGGGTTGCGTGTGACTCCTGACCGCTAAATTCCAGCTGTAATGGCAGCTTCCTTTACACAAATTACCACTGCTGTCATTTTCTTCCAAGCTGAAATCACCAGCTAACTCTACACGGTTGTTTCATGCTCCATTTTGTTCCCTTTGAAAGCAGCTGATGGAATTCCATGCTTCGCAGTGCTCGTGGGACATCTTAATTAAACAGAAACATTTTCAAGGAAGACCAATACCATTCAGCGGCACATCTTCTTTCCCCCAGTATTCCAAAATTGGTGCATAAATCCACATTCATTAAGTCAAGAGCTTTTCTTTTTTTTTTTTTTTTTTTTTTG
>VYXH01011346.1:68692-132362 GCA_013397275.1 Burhinus bistriatus | reverse complement strand
AAAAAAAAAAAAAAGTAAGAGCAAAGAAGCAAAACCAAAATAGGGGTCTGGTGAAAATAGCAGGATTCTGTTACACATCTAAAGGTGATGAACAGCTTTTATATGGGGGATGAGGGTCTGGTAAAAGTAGATTTTAAAATTCCCCTCAACCTAAAGGTTATCTTACAGGAGCTTCCACTGTTAACTTAGGACGTGAATGTTGGGTACCTTGATTGACGGTACTATCTGAGAAACAGAGAGCACAGAGTTATGGCCATTCAACCCCAGTTCAAAGCAAAACATTGCTGTCAGAGGTAAGTATTACTAGAAGAACATCTGAACGTTGTTCAGCATCAAAGCAGTCTCGGCACACTATAAGCCTGGCCTTCTGATTTCCCTTTTGGTTTCCCACAGTGATTTCATGTCAGAGTGAGGTGGGAGTGTAGGATGCCCGAAAGACATTGTAATGCTGTACAGCTACACAGTGCTTTGAATGGTATGAAAATGAGGTAATGAAATATCACTGCAAGAAGAAACTGGGTGGTGAAAACGCTCTCACAGTAGTCAAACATAAGCACAGGGTCTTTCATTAGCAACAGCTGTCTCCCAGTGGCAGAGTTCAAAGTGCATACTTGTCATTTTGATTTTGTGAAAGACGCTGTGCTCTTGTCACCTACAGTCTATCGAAATGCTACTTGCAGGCATCCATGAAAGACAGAAATCCACAGAAACACAGCCTGGAAGAATCATGCATTTTTATTGCCTTTCCAAGCTGTTACTTTAACAGAGGTGGACTGTGTATTACAAATGTGCTTCAGACTTGAGAAACAACAAAATGCCAGTCGTGTGGTTTCAATTTCAACAGCTCTGTCAAATACTGGGTATGTCAGTGGAAAACATAGTATCTACTCAAAAAGACCTAGCAGCTATCTGTAAACGTAGTCTGATATTAAAAAAGAGATTGAGAAGTCTAATAGCCCTCAGTTGCCTCTTTTTGTTGTGCCCTGCTGAAAGCCAGCAGAGCAGGGAACGGCAACTGCGTGAGAGGCCAGGACTAGCTGTTCTGGTTGAAATGCCTGTATTCGCCTCTGATGATACAGCTGAAAGTCTCGTGCCCTCTCGGACACTGTCAGGTCTCATTATCACTCTACAGGGGACACATTGAGCTGGCAGAGTTATATTATGAGAAATTGAATTACCCACAATGCAGAGGTCCTGAAGCACTCCGCAAATTACTGCTGTGTGCTCAATAGGGAGCCTTAAACCAAGTAAGTTTTTCCACGGGGGCAGTCTATGTTTGGGAGCTATGGCCGCCTTCTTCTTCTTCTTCTTCTTCTTCTTCTTCATCATCATCATCATCATCATCATCATCATCATCATCATCATCATCATCATCATCTCCTCTCTCTCTCACACACACACACACACACATATACACACACACACTCCCCCACATTTGCAGCTGTGGAGGGAGGAGGACCCGTGTGCTCAGCTTTCACGGGTAGACATGGAGAATTTTTAAAGTTCTTTTCTTGCCAGTCACCTTGTAGTGTGTAGTGAGTAAAGAGCGATTGACATTCTTGTGGATATGGTGCAAAGCTGGTCTTTTGAGCCTCAAGATGTCTAAAACTGGGAAAATTTCAATAATTATCTGCTCATATCAGCTTTGTAGCTGTGTACTACCCTCAGGGTCTCAAGAAGCAGAGCAGAGAATTGCTTTTGCTGGCAGCTGCTTCTTGAAATCTCCAAGAAATAACATCCAGCAAACATTAGGATCACAAAAAATTAGTTTAGGGCAACCTTGATATTCCTTTTTTCCTGGAAGCCCTGTCAGGGAATGGAGTTCAGAAGTGTTGTGTCAGCCTTATGCTAGACCTCTGCAGAGGGGGCACATCGCTATTATTACCCTGTTTATGAGCCTCATTTTGTAGAGCAGTATGATGTTGTGCGGTTTGCTATTATAAGCACCTGACAAAAACAGATTCCTGTCCAAAGAACTGAAACTTGTTATAAGCACAGTGCAAAGCTCAGGCAAAGCCAGTGCATCTCCTACCTCACTTTTTCCAAAGGTTTGCTGAAAACAATTTCACGTGCACTGGAAGAGTTAAAGTCCATTTTAGTAAATGCTTTCTTCATGCCTGCTTTCAGCCAGCCTGCTTTTTGGAGGTAAAACTGAACAAAAATGGTTGAAAAATACTGTTATAATGAGAAAAAGAGTTGGTTGAATTAATCGTTCTCATATTTCATATGACTTCATTGTTATGAATCCATTAAAAAGCAGAAAAATAGGGGGACTGCGGGGGACATCTGTGAGGAGAACCCAAACTGGAATTTCTGTACACTATATGCATCTAGTCTAGGCAAACTTCCCTAAAACTGGTCTGGCTGCTCCTGTAGTATTAAAATAAAATAATGTTGCTGAAGACCATGTTAACTTTAGTGCAATATTTTACTTTGCTGGTTTGATGAAGAAAGCAAAAGTAAAGCAGCTTTACCAAAATTAGTTACCATAGCAATGAATACGAGTGTATCTTTCACATCCTTTGGTTCCTAAAAAACAATCCAAGTGCTTTTATTTACTGTACAGCACCAGTGAAAATTTTTTTGTTATCTTTTGTTGCTTGTTTTTCTGCAGAACAGAGTTTATATACCTGAATCCTTTGTTACAGAATTGTTTCTAAATAATCAACAGAAGGAGGTATATGAAGATTTGAGGAGCTTTTATCATGCGAATGTTACAAATAACAACATCCAAGGTATTTTTTTTCTAGCAGCAGTTAAACCTGAAAATGGCAGAAACAGAATTATATCACATAGTCACTAAATTGTCATATGGCCTCCTTAATTGCGACATTAGTAACAGAAGCGTACGCTACAACCCGACAGTGGAACAGACCTCAAATTACTCACTGTGTGTCAGACACAGTTACTGCACAAAGAAAAGCAGGAGAACAGAACATCCTAGAAAACAGATTCATTGCAGGGGCATGTATTGAAAGGGGAATGTCCTACATGTTAAAATGAACTGCAGTCCCATTGCAATATGATAACTTGCTCCTTGACTTTTTTTTTAATCAGTCCACTATATTCCTAGGCAACATGGTCTCTCTTGAGAACTATAAATATGAAGGATAAAAAAGGATATTTTACTGAGCTGTTTTGCCTTCAAGGTTTGCCTTTGATTAATGACATAATTGCATTTCTTCAAAGGATGCTATGTAAATAAGATTTGCCTTCTGACATGATGGAGTGGGGAAGGTTTTAAATAATTTTAAAAATCTCTGTCATTGCTGACTTTTCACTGCTTTGGCTTTGTGGAAAATGTCCGCTTGAAATCTTAGGAAGTACCTGTACTGATCAATAGCAGTCAGGAACCTTGAAAAGTAATGAAGAAACCAGCAAAATATCTAGCTTTGAAATACTTAGAAAATTGATTGGACACACTCATGGGACTGGATTTACTAATAAGACACGAAGTCTTTCATCAGTCAGTCAGTCAGTCATTATGTTCCTATAGAAGTTTAATGCGTTATTTGCACCAGTATACACGTAGATAAAATACTCAGTTAGCTCTCCTGACTTTAAACACCTGTTTAACACAAAATAAATGGTGCTGAGTGAAAATTACCTGTAACACCACTATTTTATTGAAAATTTGGGTATTCAGTTTTAGTGAATTTTTTATTATACGAAACAATTTTCTTCTGCAAATTGTCCAAATACAATTACTTCTCTCAGAGAACTGGGAGGAAAAATATTTCATATACTGTCACGCTGATTTTCCAAAATTTTGTCATGTTTTGAATAAATTTAAACTTGTTTTTGTTTAAAATTTTTAATTCCACTCCATTTTAAAGAAATCCTTATTTTCGGCTTACTCCTCCTTTAACCCATTCCACATTGATGGGTAAAAAAACCGGAGAATCCACATTTTCCTCCTAATTTAAAAATTAAATTTTATTTCATGAGGAAAAACATTTTACTCCATAATTTTCAACCTTTCTATTGGTTGGTAGCACAGATGGGCGTTACCCTTTGTTCAAGGCTTTTTATCAGTGACTTTAAATCCTACATTTCTGTTGAATACATCTAGGTCACTTTATACTCCAAAAGGTATGGCTGTTGCACTGACAATTTGCAATCATATGCAATAGAAACTTTCAGAATTTGCTTAAAATCAGGAGATGTGTGTTACAAACACACCACCAGCTTTCTAGGATAGTGCCTGTTACTAGAACATACGCTTTTCATCTGTAACACAGGTAATACCCCATCTACTGTACCTTCAAAAGCTCTGAGTGAAACTGTTTCGATTCTCAACACTGTTGACGTGGTGTTAGATTTAGTATGAAATACTACTTTTCCCTTCAGTGTGAGCTAAACTGAGAGACTAAAAGTGAACAAGCCATATATTCTTCAGATTGGGTTAAGCATAGTATTGAATGTTTTCTTCTTCTATATGTCAGTGCTGTGCTTCCACATATATTTCTTAAATCCCAGATGTTCAGGAGCAAACACAAATAAGAAAAGCTGGGAGTTAAACTCTGAGAGTCTTGCCTCCCCCTGCATGTATTGACAGAACAGGACTTTCCGCTGCCTTGTACGTCTGAGTGAACATTGATTTTGATGCCTTACCTCCTGGTGGGCTCCTCTAGGCCACTGAGCAGAAGCCCTTGCTTTTACCGGCAGGACTCTGTCCCCTAGTAACTGTGCTAATGAGGAATGGGAGAAGAAGGAGCACAGCTTAGAGGAAAATGCTCTTGCGGGGGCAAACCTCCTGGGTTCTATTTTAAAGGATAAATGTTGTCCCTTCCTTTCCTGTTTTCTTTGCTTATCTGCTTTCCAGAGCTCAGGCCAAAGGCTGCAAGGCAGGAGATTTGAGGTGGCTTTAGTATGGTTAATTAAGTTAGGTTTGCATTGGCCTCAGTACAGCTCCTCGCTCTGACTCGGGCTGGACTGATAAGCTTGGAGGAATTCTGCACGGGAAATGGGGAATAGCATCAGAAGCTGAGGTGATGACATCTGCATTTGGGTTTCCTGAATGTCAACGCTCGGATGAGCAAACTACACTAAAAACCAGAAACATGTCTGTGTGATAGACGTAGTCCATTGGCTTTATTTGGGAGGGATGCCACTGCAGGTAACAGCTGCTGTGAAATTCTAGCAGTGTCATTGGCATATCAAAGGCATCAGCGGAATGGCAGAGGCATGGCAGCAAGAGGAAGGACAGAGGGGGAAGGTCATGGGGTTTGGAGGAATCCCATGTTATTTGTACAAGAAGTCGTCCCACGCTCATGGGTGGCAAGCTGGATGTACAACCTTGCCCTCTGTGGAAAGGCAGCGTCCTGGTTCCCTGAAGTGACTGCGCCAGTTGGCTTGTGGCAGTGACTAAAATGTAAAGGCATCTTGACTTTTCTTTCATGACTGAGGAACATCCTAAAAACAGTCAAAATTTTGAATTATGACCTTTTACCAGCAACAAACCAGAAAATATCTTGCTTGTAAGAAAAAAACCTCACACCTGACCACAATACCTAATTTGATCCATTTAATTTGATAGTACTGAAGTTAATAATCTATAGATATAGTAACCCATAGAAATAGAAATCTGTTAGACAGAAACATGCTGGTGATCTGTACTCTACATAGGAAGGTAAAGTAATTGCAAAAGAAGTCAGTGAGGGAGATTGAATGGGATCATGGAATATGAGCTGCAAAAGCTAGGCAGAATTAAAAAGAAAAGCTTCAATTTCCTTGCTACAAAAAGGAGAAGTTAGAAAAGGTGTTTTTGCAAGCAATTAAAATCTTTCAGGTTCATCAGAAAGGGAACAGTGGCACAGATCTGACAGCTCATGGTGTTTCAGAGTGCTGAATGGAAAAAATTTTGTTTCTTGACTTTTATTTTAGGGTGCTCCAACACAACTATCTGCAAAGGCCCCATACAGGCTGGAATGGGTTACTAAAAACAATGACAAAAGTCCCTTCAAGCTGTCAGTGCTTTCTATCCAGATCTGGGAAAGTGTGCTGAGCCAGGACAGCCCAGCACATGAATCTGCTGGTGCCAGGTACCAATAAATTATCAGAGTCCTTCTAACTACAAAACTCCTATCGGTGTCTCTGAGTGTCCGAATGGCTGAATCTGGGTGGTGGTCAGGTAGGGATGCAGCTCAATAAAACCAAACCAAAGTACCTTCAAGGACTGTATGTCAGGAAAAAAATAATCTTTCTGTTGTAAAGATTTCTGCTTCTTATGATATCATTTGTGGTGTGATTTGATCTAATTAATAAAGAAACAGGGTGTCATAGTGCCAGCACAGCCCTTAGCAGCTGTGTGCAGAGGTCTGGTCTGCAAGTGATGTGCCAAGACCGTCACCATGCCCCGGTCGTTGCAGACACACCGCTCCCACACCAGTGAATAGAGAACTGCCAGCAGCCAACCAAAACACACCAATAAGTTGAGTGGCAACCACGTGAGCTAAACTACCATTGCCTCTTGGAAAGTTAGATATGTCAGATATGGATATCCTTTCCCCCAAGAATATATGAAAAGAAGAATTTGTCTCATTATACTTTTTTACATTTTTATTGTTTTCATCAACTGGCAATAGTAGAAAATTTGCCCACTCTATCCAGAAGGAAGTTTAGGATTGGCATATTATTCTGTTCTACACATGGAGAATGTCACAAAGATTGTTGTACTAGTTGTAAATGCTTATTTTTTGGTTCTGTGCTGGAACTTCTGGCTATATACATATAAATAATAAATATGAAGGCAGTTATACTCTCTAACAATGCTGTTTCTGTAACAGTCCAGAACCAATATACTTTTTTCCCAGGATAAACAACTGTTGAATTTTTATTAGGTATCTTAAGTTTTCTCAAGAATATTTACATCAACAATATCAGGTTCTGGTCTTGGTTCTTGATGCTGTGGTTTGTCTTCACAAATAAGTTTAAGCATTGCTATTCATTTTTAATTGCTGGAATTTGTATTTTTTTTTCCCCTTGCTCTTTCTATAGCTTACTTTTGCTCGCTTTTGTGTGGCATGTTTTTATTCCTTCAAAGATGCTCAGTTCCTTGTAACAATGGCAAACTGTATCATTTCAGACTTTGCTTGACCTCTGCCTCCTAGCCACGCATACCCAGCATAAATGTTTTTTCAGTGCCTCATTTAAAGTTTAGCTCGTTACATTCCAGATTTTCTCTTTGAGCTTTTCTCTTCCAGCTTTTCTCTTTCTCATGGTAACTTTGAGTATCACTTTGAGTATCTGGTCCATGTCCAGCTGATAATTAGTAAATGCCTCAGTGTTCAGCCTGCTGTTCCAGTCTCTGGATATAATTTGAATTTTTTTTCTGATAGGTGGGTTGCTAAAATTCTCTTCCTTGCTCCTGCAGTGTTATCTAGAGAAGAGTATAAAAGTGTTGCTCCTTTACAGGTTTATTAACTTTCAATCTGTCTTTCTTTGCATAAAGCCATTCTGCTTCCTAAAAATACATCAGGAAAAAAAGGTTAAATGCTGCTCACTTCTCAGTTTATTTCCAGGCCATATGCATGGGGCAAAGGCACTCCATTTGCCTTTTGTAGACTTTGCTTTGGAAGTAACACTTTTGCTTTACATTTTGTCTTTGTTTCACCATTGTTTACTGCAGCATTAGATGACGTGTTCGATTTGTCTTCCCATGAAAATTTTAAATCTGGTTCAGTTATGCTTTGCAGATTGGTAAATGTCCATTGTTTTTAACATTCAATTTGGATTTTTCAAGAGTCTGTAGGACTTGCAGGAAAGCAGGAAACACTTTCTCTGTTCTTATTTGGCCTGCTCCCTCTTGTATCAGCATCTCTGTTTGTGTAGTGTGACCATTAGGCTGTTGTGACATCTGCTGAAGATAGTGTTGATTTACAGCAGATGATTACTTTAGGAATAATTTTTCAGAGAAATGGATTGGCATTGCAAATGATTGATGCTAGAGAACCTGCAGGTATTAAAAAAAATTGCTTTAATTATTTGTAATAGACATTCAGGATACCCATTCACCACCTGCCTTAATAGGCTCAGAAAGACTTCACTAGGTTGACAGACAGCAGGGAATTATTTCACAGGACCGTAAACCAGCCATTCCTTGGGAAAATATGCAAAATTAATATCTTTCTCCCAAACCTCTTGGGTATAATCAGATTGTCATACTAAAAAATAAAATGAAATTTTCCCTGGATGGCAAAAAAAATTCATACCAGACGTTCTTTGTCCCTGTTGAGCAACTAACCTGGACAGACAAAACTGACATTTAAAACTAATAAAAATCTTTATGGTCTCCTATGTGATATGTTTGTCTGAATGGGGCACACCAGCAGGTTCAAAGTGTTATTTTCTTCCAGAGCCTTTTTGGCTTGTGTCATTTTCTGTTAGTGAAATATGCAAAGGTTCATTTACACTGGGTTTGGATGATCTCCATCGGGTCATTTTTTAACCATGATTTTGGTTTCTCACCTGTTCTCTGGCCTCAGTGGAATTTCATCAGGTTATATTGGTTGAAGATCATGCCCTTGTGGTTTGACAGGATTTTAGTCATGAATCTTGGCCAGCTGATGCTTTGAAATTAAGCTCTAAGGTAAAAGAGGTCCCAGGACCTGGAATGGTGTGACCACTGCAGCTGAATGAGCTCCCTTTTCCTCTACTGGTGAATCAGCAGGCACTGCACAAGGCTGTGCTCTGCATCTTAAGTACCGGCATAAACCCTGCCACATTGTTTTCCTCTGGATACATTCTAATTTTCCCGTTAAATTTCTCCTTAATTTTCCCCTTAATTTTCTTTATTCTGTATTCTTTATGCGGTGGGTTGACTCTGGCTGGACACCAGATGTCCATCAAAGCCACTGTATCACTCCCCTCCTCAGCTGGACAGGGGAAAGAAACTACAATGTGGGTAGTTTCTTTCTCTCATGGGTGGAGATAAGGGCAGGGAGAGATCATTGACCAATTACCGTCACGGTATTATCGTCACTTGGTGAAATTAATTTATTACCAATCAAATCAGAGTAGGGCAATGAGAAATAAAAAACAAATCTTAAAATACCATCCCCCCACCCCTCCTTATTTCCGGGCTTAACTTCACTACCGATTTCTCAACACCCTCCCTATGAGCAAGCAGTGCAGGGGGACAGGGAATGGGGGTTGTGGTCAGTTCACCACACGTCTCTGCTGCTCCTTCCTCCTCAGGAGGAGGACTCCTCACACTCCTTCCCTGCTCCAGCGTGGGGTCCCTTCCATGGGAGACAGTCTTCCACCAACTTCTCGAATGTGAGTCCTTCCCATGGGCTACAGTTCTTCACGAACTGCCCCAGTGTGGGTCCCTTCCATGGGGTGCAGTCCTTCAGTAATAGACTGCTCCAGTGTGGGTCCCCCACAGGGTCACAATCCTGCCAGCAAACCTGCTCCAGCGTGGGCTTTTCTCTCCATGGGTCCACAGGTCCTGCCAGGAGCCTACTCCAGTGCGGGCTTCCCACAGGGTCACAGCCTCCTTCAGGAATCCACCTGCTCCAGCGTGGGGTCTTCCATGGGCTGCAGGTGGATATCTGCTCCGCTGTTAACCTCCATGGGCTTCAGGGGGACAGCCTGCCTCACCATGGTCTTCACCATGGGCTGCAGGGGAATCTCTGCTCTGGCACCTGGAGCACCTCCTCTCCCTTCTTCTTCACTGACCTTGGTGTCTTCAGAGTTGTTGGTCTCACATATTCTCACTCCGCTCTTTGGCTGCAGTTGCCTGGGTTCCCTGCCTGCTCCCCCCTCCCCTTCCTTAAATATGTTTTCACAGAGACACTACCACCATTGCTGATGGGCTCGGCCTTGGCCAGTAGTGGGGCTATCTTGGGGCTGGCTGGCATTGGCTCTACAGGACATAGGGGAAGCTTCTAGCAGCTTCTCACAGAAGCCACCCCTTTGCTGACCCCACTACCAAAGCCTTGCCGTGCAAACCCAATACACTTTATTACCCCTAAACTCATCTCTAGCCTTTTCCGAAGGCAGTTACTTGCACTTGCATCAGCTTTTACCAGGGGGGTACAGGTTGCTGTGAATGCATGGGGCACTGGCACGTGCTCTGACACCTGAAGAGCCTGCATGGGAGGGAACACCCAGAGAAATTCACATTCACCCTGCATATGGTCCCCCAATTGAGGAGTCATGAGTTGCTTCTCCCTGGGGCTGGTTAAGAGTGGTCAAGCACTGTGGCAGGTGCCAAGCTGTGGGGTCCACATTGCTGGAGACATAGTCAAAGCTCAACAGGAGAAGGCCATGAGCAACCTGGTCTGGATTTGCAGTTGGCCCTGCTCTCAGCAAGACGCTGCTTTAGATGGCACCAGAAGTCCATTCCAGCCTCTTTCTCCTTCCCCCTATCCATTCCTCTCTCCCTTTGGCTTGCTCCCTAACGTTTTCTCTGTTTCTTTCTTAATGGAAACAAAACCTGGCATTTTTCCCCCAGATGCTGAAAAAATAATTAATGGGCAAAATTGGCATTTATTAAGGTCAGCCATCAAAGGTGTTGACTAACTACAGCAGGACTGGACCCCGCCTGCTCCTGAGTTTTAAATAAACTAATTCACTGGCAAAAGATAGCTGAAGTTTGAGTTGGTTTTTGCATCTGAAGTCACACTTTTGACATTGTACTTCATGTTTATGAGAAAGCAGTGTTTGGGTACTGATGTGTAATTGGTAAAGGACAGACGGTATAATTAAGCCATGAAAAGGACATAAAAACACAGCCAAAGGACATTATTTATAGGTCACTCCTCATTTGTAAAAAAGGTTATTTTCAAGCAGAGATGTAGAAAGACGAAATCCAATCATCCTACCAATAAATCTTTGCCTTAAAAGCTTTCTATCTGATATTTGTGAATCTGCATTTTGTCCTTTAGGTCTGAAATACACTTTTTTCCCCTAGTCAGCCTGTTAGCTTGAGTTCTGAACAATTTACTTGATGAATTTTAATTATTTTTTCTGAGATGTTTTTAGTGCTGGCCCTCAAAGACTAGATAATTTTATGTAGGGAAGTACTGGATTTTTTTGGATTTCAGCAAACATATTCAGTGCACATCTAGCCAACTCTTAGAATATTTTTCACACAGGTTATATACAGTTTTCCCTAGAGGAAATATAGCAGGTGACTTTATTACATCAATTCTTGATTTAATAACACCTAGACTCATTTTTTAAAAATAAGACTAATAATTCCTTGGGAAGTTGTACTGCCTCAGGTAAATTCATTAGATGGTCCTAGACAGGCTTTCATTTCTCAAAAGCCTCAAACTTTATTTTCTTTAATACTCTAATAAAAGGAAAGATATATTCCAAAGCAGTTTTGTAACAGACTAACAATTATTAAATATAATTTAAGAGAAGAAATGCACCCTGATCAATCTGGTGATTATTTTTAAGATGTTCTAAAAAATTTCATTTTAAGTAAATACCAAGGAAAGCCGATCAGTGTTTGTAGGTGTAGAATGGTTATTTCCTTTGACAAACAGATTAATGGTGATTCAATTTGAGGGTGCCTCTCTCTTCATTTTAAAGATAGTGGCTGTGCATTTTGGATACTAAGTAATACATACATTTAATAGACAATTCATGAAAATAAAGCCCTGTGCCTGAGAAGAAATGCCGTGAGAAAAGTCTGTGTTGCTGTTGCTGGCCACAGGAGTACAAATAGATTCACCTTTTATTGGAAAGTGGTTGGAATCAAATTAACCTCTCCTGTCGTGGAGAGCAAGCCTAAGTGCATCCGCCTGTCAGATGTTCCGAGGTGCCATTTCCTAGCAACTAGAAAATGCTAATTCATGACTTTGATTAAATTGTCTGGGCTAGGCCAGACCTCAAAACTGCCTTTTTATGCTTTGGATTTATTTCTCTATTAAGATGCAAAGGAAGGAGGTTATTGCTGCAGTTCACATGGCAAAACAGTGTGGAGCATCATGAAAGTGGACTATAAGGAGGAAGAAGAGGATGCAAATGCATTGACAGCCAGATGAAAATGTAATGGTGAAAGGGATGTTAGTGACAGGATCAGTTACTTGAAGAATTTGTGGTTTTACAATATAAGACAACGCGTAAAATAAATCTTGAGTACACTTATTTCTCTAAAAGTGTGAAGAAGCACCTTCCTGAACACACTAATACATAAAATACAAAATAAATACTGTAAAATTAGCCATCAGCACCCCCTGAACATGTAAATTAAAAGCATCAAGCTGCACTAAAAATGTCAAAATATTAAATATTCAATTCACTGGCTGTGACACATGCTTCTTGAAAAGGCTCTCTAAAACTGCCTTATGGCTCCACTGTTGTTCTGCATGGTGTGTTTTTTCCAGAATGAAACAGCCCATTTCAGACATTGGCGTGGCACCAGTCAAGGCAGTGCCACATTCTCATCTCTGGGTTGAAACCCAAGTCACTCTGTGGTGGGGCAGACAGGAAGGTCCAAGAGGGATGGCAATGGTGGGGAAGGGCTTGCAGGATTCAACAGGATGCCGGGGGTTGAAATGTTAACACGTATTGCTTTTCAAATGTGGCTGTATAAAGCACTGACGAAGCTTACATGTTGGACATTCCAAGACTCTTCCGTCAGGGAAGTAACTATTTGCTATTGACATTAAAATAACTTAGCTGTAGCTCTGAGCTCTGACTGCAGCTATGAGTTAGAGATCACAGAGAAAGGATCGTGAATATCAAGTACCAGCAGTAGGAGCAGATAATCTCTCAAGAAACTAAGATCCTGTTTACATGCAAGTGTCTCTGATGATAACAGATTTTAAAAAAGGAAAGCGTTTCTTCCTCTCAGCAATTATGACGTTGGCAAAAGAGAAGTATTTCCACGAGGCTTTGGTAGGCTTTCATGGCTGTATTCTCTGGTGTGTGCAGCTGCTTTCATTAACAATAAAGGAAATTACACAGTTGCAAGGGGGGTGGGGGTGGGGAGGGAAGCCTCTGTTCTACAAAGAAATGTAGTATTTGTCCCCTCCAGCCATCTTTTGAAATGTTCTTTGCTTTGAAATTGTGTACATATCAGAGACTGTTAGGTACACAAAAATAAATCAATCAAGGTTTTCTTAGATAAAAACTTGGGCCAGTGACTTGGCAGAATTCAAGTATTGTTTTCCCTCAATGTGGGTAATGGATTCAGAAGGGTTCTTTTTTAATTTTAAGCCCTTAGTAATTTCAAACTTAAGATGCTGTTAAGTAATTTAAATAATGCATCATCTTTAGCAGAAATAATTATTCTGCTTCATCTTCATTTACGTTCTAGCCGATCAGTCAATGGCTTAGCACTACAGCAAATTCATACTAATGTCCTCTTGGGACTAGTTTCTTTCTTTGGCTGGAATCTCAGCATTCAGGGTAGCTCCTTTTCCTGGGAGATCCTGAGCAAGGTTGAGCAGTGCAATGTGTAAAGCCTCATGAGGATTTCTTACATTGCTGTAAGTATGTGGTTTTATATATATATGTATATGTGTGTGTGTGTGTGGTCACTTGGAGGGATGATGAGTCTGATTATTTATCAGTGCACATCTAATCAATTGCCAAGTGCACAGAATGTTTTTTATGGCTGATTTTAGTTTGGTAGAAGAGTGAAAGGTAGAAATAAATACAATGAATATGGCAAAGATGCTTAACGTTTAGGGTCTTTGTTGTACCTGAATTCCTTTAGGATTACAGTACTCTTAGAAACTGAAAATCCTTATTCTACCAGAAGTGAATATCTTAAATCATGAAGTAGTCTGCCACAAACACGGAACATTAACTCTGTAGTGAGTTTACTTCCCTGAGGCATCTCAACTGGCAGTAGATAGACACAATCTCTGTTGAGGGGAGTATAAAACAAGATGAGTATGTGAAAATTAGTAAGATAGCAATAATGTAAATAAAATAAGCATAACACTGTGCTGAAGTACTAAAGGAATTTCAAACAGGTAGTATATGAGTATGAGTATTCACCAGCAGAAAATCAGGCAGTTGCAAGCCAAATTATATGGTCTCAAACTCCTCTTCCTGCACTTCCTTCTTTTCTTAACCTTGAATCTTATTCTCTTCTCCCTTGACCCTCACTGGCATTTTGGTTTTTCTCTCTTACTAGACCAAATTTGACTTTTGTAACCCTTGCACCCATACATGCCACTGGTCATTTTCTTACTTGCCTGTAAACAAGAGAAATGTGCAACTTTGGCTTCACTGAAGCTTTGTCAACTTATAGTTCATGTCTGAATGTGAAGCAGAATATTGCCGCATAGTGAACTTCTTTTTCTCTGTACTTGCTTAACAACCTTACTTGGTTTCACAGTTTTGGAGCCTGCTTAATCCCTGAAGCATTATTTTTCCTGTCCACATACCATAGAATCATAGAATGCTTGAGGTTGGAAGCTACCTCTGGAGACTGACTTCTCTGCTCAATGCAGGGTCAGTTAGAGTAGGTTGCTCAAGGCTATGTCCAGCTGGGTTTAGAATACCTCCAAGGATGGAGACTCCACAAACTCACAGGACAACCTGTGCCAGTGCTCAGTCACTCTTACAAGAAAAGAAGTTTATTCTTACATTTAATTAGAATTTTCTGTATTTCAATTCATGTCAGCTGTCTCTTGGTGCTTTTGTGTGATACTGCTGAGAAGAGTCTGGCTCTGTCTTCTTTACCTCCACATCAGGTATTTATACACATTGATAAGATCCCCTTGAGCCTTTTCTTCAGGCTGAAGAGTCCCAGCTCTCTCAGCCTTTCCTCATATGTAAACTGCTCCAGTCCTTTAATCATCTTCACAGCCTTTCACTGGGTTCACAACAGTAAGTCCGTGTCTCTCTTGTACTGGGGAGCACAGAACTGGATCCAGCACTTCAGACGTGTCTCACCAGTGCTGAGTAGAGAGGAACAACCACCTCCCTTGACCTGCTGGCAACACTCCTCCTAATGCAGCGCAGGATGACACTGGCCTTCCTTGCTGCAAGAGCATGTTGTTAGCTGACATGGACCACCTTGTTGTCTACTGAGACCCCCAGGTCCTTTTTTGCAGAGGTGCTTTCCAGCTGGTTGACCCCCAACCTATACTGGTGCCTGGGCTTATTTCTCCCCAGGGAAAGGACTTGGTATTTCCCTTTGTTAAACTTCCCAAGATTCCTGTTTGTCCATTTTTCCATCCTGTTGAGGTCCTTCTGAATGGCAGCACAACCATCTGGTGTATCAGTAACTCCTCCCAATTTTATATTGTCTGCAAGTTTGCTGAGGGTGAACCTCTGTCCCATTATGTAGGTCATTAATGAAGTGGTTGAACAGTACTGGCTCCAGTATTGAGCCCTGGGATACACTACTAGTGATTGGCCTCCAGCTAGACTTCACGCTGTTGATCACAACCTTCTAAGCCCAGCAGTTCAGCCAGTTTTTGGTCCACCTCACTCCCTACCTATCTAACCCATACTTCAGCAGTTTCTCTGTGAGCATGTTATGGGAGACAATGTCGAAAGCCTTACCTAAAGCCAAGATAAAAAATATCCACTGCTCTCCCCTCATCTACCCAGCCAATCACAGAAGCATATTAGGTTGGTCAGGTATGATGCCCCCTTTGTAAATCCGTGCTGATTACTCCCAAAAACCTTCTTGTCCTTTATATGTTTGGAAATGTCTTTCAGTCTACCACTTTCCCAAAGGCTGAGGTAAAGCCGACCAGCCTGTAGATCCTTGGATCATCCTCCTTGCCCTTGAAAAAAGGATTGATGTTGTTTTCTTCTAGTCCTTAGGAGCCTGCCTTGATCACCATGACCTTTCAAAGATAGTAGGCAATGGCCTCACAATAGTGTCAGTCAGCTGCCTCAGCACTCATGCTGCATCTCATCAGATCCAATGTACTTGCATATGTCCAGTTTGCTTAAGTGTTCCCTAAGCTGATCCTCTTCCACTGAGGATAAGTCTATCTTGCTTTGAACTTTTCCACTAGTCTCGGGAGCCTGGCATTCCTGAAGGCTGGTCTTACTAATGAAGACCAAGGTGAAAAGACATTGAAGCTATGATCCATTTTTTCCAGGTCCCTGCCCCATTCAGCAGCAAACCCACATTTTCTGTAGTCTTCCTTTTGCTGGTGATATACCTGTAGGAGCCTTTGTTTTTGCCCTTCACATTCCTCATCGGATTTTGCTCCAGGCGGACTTTGGCTTTCCTTATCGGGTTTAAATCAGCTTCAACCATGGTTCATTGTGGGCTCAAGCTTATCTTGAGCTTTCCTTTTGCTTTAGCACTTTCACAGCTGTTGTCATAATTAAAGATTTAAAAGGTAGTTACTTTAATTCACTTCACACTGCTGCTTGGCTAAAGAAATAAACTGCATACAGTATTTCAAGGTGTGCACTTACTGAACTCCTCTGAATGCTGATTCTTTTCCAACTCATGACTATTTTATAACTGATAATGCTGGTATCTGAACCATGGGAAAACACCAGGGGCTTAACTGTGCTTGTGAGCACTCAGAACTCTTATCTGTGTTCATCATGGTCTGAGCAGTGTGCTCCTTTTATCACTGTATAATGCCACCAAAACAATCTTGGCTTTTCTTTTTGTTTTGTTACAAGATAATTTTATGTCACACATTCCATTTTTACTTTACATTAACCTTGAGCCCTCTATGCATGTGGCCATATTAATTGCACAGGGAACTGAATACAATGATCCAGTGCATTGCCCAGTGGAGACAGTTGAGGATATTAGCTTGGATTGCAGCTGAAAGAGAGGAGACATGCCCTTCTTCCATTTTTTTTCTGCCTTAAGGTGTAGATTTTTTGGTTAAATGTGGACTCCTGCAGGTAGAAAAGCCAAATGGCATTACAACAGGGGATGCATAACACAAACTGTAGAGCTCTTGCATGTTCTGCCCACTTCCATGTGAAGCTGTATAAATCTTGAAGAAAAAAATAAACATGTGTTCAGGGATCCTTAAGGAATATAGTGTGTATAGGCTTGTTCATTTTGACTCTGAATGTAGCAGATTTTACCACTCTTGCTCATGCGGAGTAGCTCTTATAGGAGTAGGACCATTTATTTCAAATAGGTTCTCTGTGTGTGTGCACTTCTGATCAGAGGAAAATATACAGAATACTACTTGTCAGTTTACCTTGAGAAGGGAGCTTCACATGACAGTTAAAGACAAGCTGCATTTGCTTCACCAAAAAGTTTAAAAGCTATTACACAGTGAGGAGTTCTATGATGCTTTGGGAACAGGAACTGCGTGCAAAGTACCCTTGAATGTTGGTCAGAAATCTGGCCTTTTCTGCCCTTGCTCCATAAATACAATTGTTTTTTTCTTAGCAGATCATGGGAGACTAGAGACTGGCAGATGGGGATGAAGAAGCCAGATCTGCTGCTGCAAAACTAGGTTACCTATGTAAGATTTTAGGATTTTTATTATCTGAACAGACAGCAGGTTTGAGTATCCAGGGGCATCCTGGTTTGAGGTAAAACAGAACCCATTTTCTTTTCAGTAATTTTACTTTTCAATTAAGCCTCTTCTAACTAGCTGAAGTGTCTGAAGTTAACGGCATAGTTTTCAGACAGTAGTCAGCTTCCAGAGTGATAAGACCTGATGTTTATAATTAATACCAAGGAATGGTATACAGAGAGGCTCCTGCTTATACTTATTGCTATAACAACCAAGGGCAGCCAACTTTGTTGTGTGCTCCATTGGAGGGTCGAAAGCAGAAAAGCATAGAAGGGTGGCATGTGTGGGGAGGAGTGGCCAGTACAGGTGACCCAAAACTGACCAACGGGGTATTCCATCCCATCTGCCTCATGCTCAGTATAAAAGCTGAGGGATCAAAGGGTCAGCCTCTTTCTTCAATGGCCGGCATCTGAGGAGGACTCTATCTGTTTGGCTGCCTTGGATCCCAATCTGTGTGTTTCTGAATACAGATCCAGAATCCAGTTCCCATCCGTTGCTAAGTCCAGTCTGGGATCTTCCCAGTGCCTGCTGGTAATGTGATCGTCAGCCTGGGAGCTCGATCATCAGCCTGGGAGCTTGATACTGGTTTTGTATACATTGTATGTATTTCATTATTTTCTTATTGATATTATTATCTTTCATTTTATTATTTTATAGTTAACATTTCATGAAAGTAGTTTAGTTTATTTTAAACTCATAAGTCTCTTTCTCTCTCATCCTTCCCTCTCTGAAAGGAGAGGATGGGGAGAACATCTGTCATTTGTTTCAGTGGTCATGACAAGGGGTAAGTAATTTTGCCATATTTCTGCCTCTTTCTCTGCGCAGTAGCGTAAATAACCATCTCATCCCATGCCTGAGTGGAAAGTGGTGTGTGAGGGCCAAGAGAACCCAAAGAAACATCCATTCACCATTTGCAAGGGATGGAAGTGATGAGCAGGGCTCGTCCATGACAGTGGTATCAGCTGTTCTCAGGTGATGGTGGAGGTATTACTTTAATTTCAGGCCTCTTTTTGTTTAAATATGCACAAACCATCTGAAAAATCTGCATATGTGGCCAGAATTTCTGATGAATATTAGAAGCGCAAATTGCAATTTCAACTAGAGAGGAAATTCCAGCTTTGCATATCTCTAAAAGTTACTGTATGGTGACTTTTCCCATACGTATCAAGGCACGTTTACAAACCCCATCTCCATGGCAGCAGCAGTTTTGAATAGGACAGAGCTATGGTGATCTGTGACACAAAAAAAAGTACTGGATCTCCAGGGGTAGGCTCAGGATATCTCACGGATGAGTATCACCTTGAAAGCATGTGCAGGTAGAAGCAATACAGCTCAAAAGATACAAAGCCACAGGGTTGATAGAGTACTTCAGCCTTGTGTCTTCTGTGAAGGAAGTTCACTGCTGAAGTAAAGAGAAGAAGCTGAAGTTTTCTTCACCGTGCTTCTCTCCCAGATACCAGACCACCCAAACCAAGTTCAGGGTGAAGATTTTTCTTAAAGCATGAGCAATTATCAATGTACTCACACACCACCAACGTTCTGTGTTTAACTCTGTATTCTGATTACAGATGAAGACTCAGTTG
Organism: Burhinus bistriatus; assembly: GCA_013397275.1. Classification (NCBI taxonomy): domain Eukaryota; kingdom Metazoa; phylum Chordata; class Aves; order Charadriiformes; family Burhinidae; genus Burhinus; species Burhinus bistriatus. Next base: position 113,338 of record VYXH01011346.1, on the reverse strand, counting down.
TCTTTAGTTCATGCATTTCTGGTGAATTTCTGAGTTCCTCTGGGATTCTAAAATTTAACATTCCTAAAATACTATGTCAGCTCCTGCTGAAGTTCTGTGATACTGGGTAAGAGTGGAATTCAACAAAAGCACAAAACATTGGAAACAGTGGAAGACAGTTTAATGAGACTCGCTGGCACTGCCATAGAGATTAAAGTTTCGTAGCAGCGATGGCTGGCGTGATCAATCTCTAAACTCATTTTAACCCCAAGCCTCTCCAACCTTGACATAAATCTTAACAAATAATTCTGTATTTTCAGAATAATTCTCAGAGCACATAGAATCACCTACTTAAAATTCAATACAGCTACAAAATGCTTATATTTATTAGTCCCATAACTAATCCAGTTTATATTAAAATCTGAAACAACAGTTCACTCTCTGGATATTTTCCAATTTTTTTCTTTTTAGTATTGAACAAAACTAGGCTTGCAAAAGCCAAACAAAATAGCAATGATTTTTCTTCACATGTGAAACAAACATTAATAAGTTAGGAAATCCAGAGGAGTTTAAAGTTCTGTGAGCTTCACAAGCACTTGGCAAATTTGCAAGACACCTGGAGCCTCATAATACTTTTTATTTCATAAATGAAATAAAAGGAACCAGATCTTTGAAAATGAAATCAGTGGACCTGTGTGGATGACTGCTTGCTGATATATTTTCAAGGAGGATTCAGTGAAATGGTTTTTTCAATGTGTAAAGATTGAGTTATGCAAAGAGTTGAGAAACCTGTATGTATTCTTTAGTCTGCTACAGTTTTTCTACTCAGAAAAAATAAAGCAAACCAAATGATTGACCTGGCATAAAAAAGTTGAGTGGCAGTCTGAATGCACCGGACATCAATGTGCTGTTGTTGAAATACACTGTGATCTGCTTCAAGGTTAGCTCATTCGGCTTGGACACAAGGAGATGACTTTTTTCCTCCGAGGCTGGAAGTATATTGCACATAGTAAATGCGACTGCAGGCAGATGCCCACGCTGCAAGGAGCTGTGGCAGCTGAGGACCTCAATGCCTCCCTGCCATGCCTCCATGCACTCCACACGTTGTCTGAGGCTGTGGTGGTCTGAGTCCTCCCTATTGTACTTCGGGCAGCCAGAGGGGTTGGCTCACACAGCTGTGGAAATGGTCTCTGTCCTTTGCAGGGTTTCCAGCAAATGCTTGCTGATCTCTCTCCATCACACGTCCTGTCCAAGGTCAACAGTTTCCCCCACATCTCTCCTGAGAAGCCAGACCTTCTGTTCTGGATGCTTTTCCTTGCAAAGACCCTCCAAACCACTCCAAGGGCCTGGAGACCATCCCACCCATACCCTCAGAGGGCTGATTGGTGGGATTTGGGGCTAGCTTAGTGGTTGTGGTGGTGAGGGCAGCCCCTGTCCCGCTGGTGATTTGGGGAGAGGATCCCTGAAGCACTGTGGGGGGACTGCCACCAGGGCCTGTAGGAGTTGCTTCTGCATGAGCCTTTGCCATTTGGCCCCCGTCAGACCTACGGGTCCTGCTGCATCACAGCATCCAGCCATGGTCTTTTCTGAGCAGGACCTCCAGGTCCATGTCCCAGCCTAGACTTGGCCCATTCCCGTTCCAAAGGACGTGCCCAATGCCCAGGGCTGGGGCTGCCCCAGTGCCCCCCCAGCCACCCTGCTCCTGACTGGGGCAGTGGGATGGGCAGTGGCTGTCATGTCCTTCCCTGATGGACCCAGGGAGCCTCCAAATCTCCTGGCCCACAGGGAGCCCTGGGCTCCTGCAGTGGCCGGGCAAGGTTTAGGACTCATCTTGAGGGCATAGCTTTCCTAATGAGCTAATAGAAGGAGTGGACAGACAAATTCCCAAGTATGAGTTTGAGCTAATGCTGCCATATACACATACCCCAAATATTCCTGGTGGTTTAGCTGTTTGTAATGAGAGAACTGATGTATAGCATGGTGAGGACTACAGCGAGAAAGCCCTTATATACCCCATATGACATGCTGGTATATGCTACTGTTAACCTCAAGACAAGAAGCTGTTTTGTTTCACAAAACAACCTCTCATAGAGAGGAGGCATGAGCCCCTAAGTTAGGAGTATGTATGAACCAAGATCATTGGCGACATCCAGGATCACACTGCCATACTACTTGACTTCTCTTCTTACTGTCAGGATGAAGCTAGTGAGAATACAGAGCAATGTTAAAAAACAAGGCACAAATCTGCCTTTGTAGTTGTACAGGTCGGAATTGGTCCAGTCTCTTTGTGCCAGCTAGAGATGGCCACCTAAAGGCTGCTCTGGATCGCTTGAGGTGCTGGTAAAAAGCGTTTTTCTGCTCCTGTTTTTTTCATGGCACAATGCTAACAACAAGGGTAGAAACTACAAAATAAACAATAAAGGTGACCCTAAAGGAGCTCTCTGAAGTGGAACAAGCCCAAGGGATTGTCTGCAACAAGCTGAGATGCCACTTATATTGGCAGTGAGATTAAAAATGTCAATACTTCTGTAAAGATTCCCCTTGCATGGGTAATTAATTCCTGGGAAGCCCACTTCTGCAAATGGCGTATGTTCTGCCATCTTTGGTTGCAGTCTTAATTACTGGTCAGCCATGGAATTTCCTGGAATTACATCCACTCTGAATAAAAATTTGCTGCTGCGCACCCTAGCAGTGCAAAGGATAAACTGCCAAAATCAAGGTAGTAGGATTTTTCTCTCCTCTCTCTGTATTTAGTGAAAAAAAACAGTCGTATCTGGGAGATATTTACTAAAAAGAGAAGCGCTGTGACAAGAATTTCAAATCAAGCCTATGGCTGAATTGGCATTGAAGTTATCTAAGCAAGATTTCTCCTAAGGCTGATGGCTGTGAAGTCCTGAGTCACAGAACTACTGCTACTCCCACTGCTGGGAAACACTTGCTGGGAGCAAAGAAGCGAATATTGTTAGAACAGCTGCTGCTTATGCTTTGCTAACAGAGCAGGAAAAAAAATCTGCTGTGCCAGTTGCTCTTTTGTCTTCCCTGCACTCCTGAAATGCCTTATCATGTTATGGTGTATAGGACAATTTCACTTTCAATGGTATCTGCATATCTCTAACTGTGATTGGCAAGAAAGTCCGTTCAACAGGGTGCAAAGAAGAGAATTTGACCATCTGTTTACTATGAAGTCCCAAGGAACCGTGAATATCTCCAGGGCTGTTTAGGATAAGAGCAGCATAATGTGCCAGGTTGAGCGCCTTTTGAAGCCTTTCAACGCCGTGAAACAAACAGTCATTTTATAAGAGTGGCGTATTACCAGAGTTGTGTTTCTTCATCTCCATTTAAGTGATCACAGTATTCTTTGGGAAACACCAGAGAATAGGTACATATCTTCTGTCTGGTTACTCTCTTACATGTTATAGGACTTCCCTGAACGAGTCTAGAGCAGCAGTCCTGACTGTTGGGCTCTCTGACTGGATGAGTCTGGGCTGGGCTGAGCTTATGACATGGCTTTCCTCATGAGAAGCTGTTTCCAGGGAGGCAGCAGTCTTCATGGGTCACTGCAAGCAAGAAAATTAACACCACACAAACTTATAATCGGTTGCTTACATACGGAAAGTACATTGCTACTCCTATTTAAACAACTGTTGAGCAACCAAGTTGGAGGTTAAAGACAGAGCTGACTAGCTGACAGGTTCATGAGAAAACGTCCTTCCAAACGTTTTGATCTGAAAGAGCAGTTTTTCCTCATGAGAGATATTTTAAATGTGGGAAAGTGTCTTTCCCCACCATATTTTTACTATTTGCTAGATTTTCCGGTTAGGAAACACACAGTTTGTGGCAATGGGGAGAATCTCCCCTTTTACTTACAAAACAAACATATGCACTTTTTTTTAGATGTATGGATTTACCAGCTACAAATGAAGCTGCTCCTTCATGAATGCTTCTTGACTGCATAACTGGAAATTGCCCAGTTGTCTGGATCTCATTTTGTTTGGGAGGTTGTTTGAGTGTGTTTGGCAACTGGATCTTTTGCTGCCGTTGGCTCTAACTGCTTTCTGTGCTTAACATGCATACAGGGGAAGAATATTTAATCCCAGCTGACTGTGGCACTTAAAAAATTTATTCAGGCATCAGTTAATAGGATATTGTGTGAGCCCATATGTAAACTAGAAAATAACACTGCCAAAACGTATTCCAGGATTTTGGCTTTTACCTATGTCCTCATCCCATGTGATTGTGTTTGACAATTGCCTGGTGAATCCAACAAAGGCAACCTGGGAAAAAAAAAGCAAAAGCAAAACCCCTGACTTAGAGTCAGCTTGTCTTTTTCTACCTGTACTTAAAGCAAATGTGAGAGCGACTCATCTGAACTGGAGACAGTGCTTTGGTTGACATGCTTAAGTTTTTTTTTCTTCAGTCTCCGTGAACAAGTGCTGATTCACTTAAAAGGAATATTTTATGTTCTTAAAATGTTTACCTCAATATGCAGAAGAGTACCATGGTGATACTCTTTTAAAAAGTGTTTGCTGTGAAATGAGTTTTTAATGCATTACAGTTAAAATTCTGCTGATGGGTCAGACTTTTATCTTATATAATAAGATAAATCTATATAATAGATGCTTAGAAAATACAATGGCAACTTTAAAGCTTGATTCCTCAGTCCCTGGCTGCTTGAAATGGGGCTATGTTTAAATGGGGAAGACTGTTTTCACACACTGAAAGTGTCACAGAGTGGATCAAGTGGAAGTGGGATCTCGAACAAAGCTGGGAGCGGTACCTTCTGGAAAGGACATGTAGTGGAGATGGAACTAGGTTTAGCTGTTCCTTGGTGCATGTAGGATTCTTCATTCTCCTTCCTGTTTTGCTTCTTTTCTATATCATCTCACACAGTTTGCAGCCCATTGCAATGTGCTATCGGGACAAGTGCCGTCATTCCTGGAGCCACATGGTACCTCGTTCTGTATAAGCTCTGCTCCCACCAGCTGAGGAGATTTATGAATTTTCTTCTGCAGGAAAGGCTCGGGAGAAATCTTGAATCAGATTGTAAACCCTTTAAATGACTGAGCAAGCTGTGTCATGAAAGCTAAGAACGTTATGTATGTTCAGGTCATGGACTGAATGTCCACTTTTATATCAAAAACTTTATTGCTTGTTGAAAGTAAAGTTCCTCTCATCCAAACTGAGTGCGGTGAGTGCATGATACGGTTGTAGAAGAAAAAGTGATGGCTCGAGGGATTTTTCTTATTTCCTGACAGAGTAGAAGATGTTGTTGGTAAATTCATACACTTTGCAATTTCTTTTTATTTTTTGAAGTGTCAGAGAAGTAGTGTACCACTTAGGAAGCTGTTGTCCAGGAAAACATCTCTGGAGCAATTTGTGAGAAATTTGTAAGCAATTGTGTGTATGTGATTAAATGGTACTGATCATGCTTTTATTCTAAGTACAAGCAGAAGAGAAAAAGTAAAAGTCTATATTAGCTGGGCTAGAGATGCAAAGGTGTTAAAGTGTTCAAAATGACGTGCAGTACTACACACAGCTGTCTGTAGGGTGAATCTTGTGTGGTGCTTTTCTCTTCACATTGACTGAAAAAACGTAATTGTTGTGGCAAAACATGTAGTATAACATTGTCCCAGACCATAAAGTTTCTTGAAAACACAGTATTGCAGAGTGGGACACACATAGTTATACCCTAAAAAAGTAGGATATTTCCCCCACGGTTTCCACACACTGAGCTTTAAAATCCTATTCAGATAGATTTTCTTTCTGCTTGGGACTTTGTGCAAACTGCTCTGTGACTGGTTGTGAATGAAATTTCAGTAAGCTGACCTTTATTGCTACGATTTTAAGCAAGACGAATAGCCATCATCCAAACACTACCTTTAGTTGTAAACTGTGCCCGTAAGCACTGAAGGGGAACCTTGGACTAACATTTTATTTGTGACAGAAACGTTAGACTATCGTCCTCCCCTGCTAGCTTTCTGTTTTGAAATGGAGGCTGAGACGGTTTCCTTGACTCCTTGCTTGGTTTTATGATGCAGCTCAGAGTGTGTACAGTCCTCCTAACCCTGCAGTATGTTGCCACCCACCCTTTTTCCTATGGCTCAAGTGATCCTTGGTGTAAATATACCACATTGAGTGGACCTACGTAATTTTAAATTTGCTCATGGACATGGTTGTTTCCATTCGTCTAGTCTCCCAAGTCCCACCTGCCTGTTTCTGACCATTTGCCAGCTTTGACTCCAGCTAGCCAAAGGTTTCTCAAGTTATTCTTCATAGAATCATAGAATCAGAGAATGGCTTAGGTTGGAAGGGACCTTAAAGATCATCTAGTTCCAACCCCCTTGCCACGGGCAAGGACACCTCCCACTAGACCAAGTTGCTCAAAGCCTCATCCAACCTGGCCTTGAACACTTCCAGGGATGGGGCCTCCACAGCTTCCCTGGGTGACCTGTTCCAGTGCCTCACCACCCTCATAATGAAAAATTTCTTCCTGAGATCTAATCTAAATCTATCCTAGTTTGAAGCCATTACCCCTTGTCCTATCAAATCATCCTACTTGTGGCTTTCTGTCAGGTTGTGTTGCCAAGCTGTATCTTGTTGCCCTTTTAAAAGCCTCTTAGTTTCATCTGCCTTCAATAGTAAAATGATTGTTATTTACTAGTGAGATACCAACCAGGCTCCTCTTGGTGGATCACGAATCTCAGTCTCAAGGGCACAGATACACACAGGATCATCAGAGCCGATAGCCTCAGTGGGTCTGAGGAGACAAGGCTCAGACTCCTTGTAAAACATTTATTTTATAGTCTTTATAACTAGCTGAGATATCTCTGCATGGGAATGCTATGTATGCATAGTTGAAATCCTATTATTAGCCTGAGCTGGGTAGAGAAAGATGACCAAAGCAAGAAAAGTTTTCTGTGACCTTAGTGGTACAGAATGGGAAAATACTGTGTCCGAAACATTTTCTCAACACAATGAAGCTTCAGAAACGAAGGACTGATGACATGTAGCTGATACTGATCGGATTTGATTCATTTCTAGTGGGAAAACTGTTCAGTTAATTCACCGCTTGTGTTTATTAGGATTTACTGAGGAAAAACTATGTTTATCAATAGCCTGTGTTTTGAATAATGATCTTCGCTTTCAAAATTTGTATGATAAAATACATCAATTGTTAATCAAATAAATCTAAATACTGTCTTAAAAAAGAAAGATTGTGTGTGGCTAATGCCAGGTCAGTAACTCAATGCCCAATAAAAAATCCATATGTTCTTCTAAAATACAGACTTTAGAGGAACAGACAAAAATTTTTGGTTAGGTACACGTAACATAACATAAAATGAAAAGGAATTTGCCAAGCTCATGACAAAATTTTTAATCATTATGTAAATTTAAGAGAAAGAAAAGGAAATCTGGATTAATTAAAAAAAAGATATACTGACTTAAGTTCAGAAGTCAGGGCAAATTTGCAGGTATATCAGAAATGCAGAAGAATCTTGTACATCTGTGATACCTAACTCACCAGTTTCCTCCGCACTGAGTCTGGGGCATAAACACACCTCAGAAATCAGAGATGTTAGCTAGCTGTAACTGAAATCATTGTTATTGTATCAAAGACTGCAGATCTTTAAGCCTGAGACCTATCATCTCTCTCCTAGAGTTAGTTTTCTGTAGAGTAAGATTCAGGATAAACTAGAAGGTTCTTCTTTAGTCTGTGATTAAAAAACCCCCACACCTAATGCTTTCTAAGGTGATACATTTCAGAACTAATGATCCCCTGGACCCTTTGTGAATTTTTTTTATTTTTTGAAATACCTTCTATCCTTAGGTTCTACCTACCTCTAATTAGTCTTTCTCTGTGAGCAATTTATTCTTTTTGAACCTGATTATTTTTCATTCTTATTTTCTCTCTCCTCCAAAGCTGTGAGAGCTAGAACCCAAATTAAGTATTTTTTCTCTGACAATAGGCATGTACTTTTGAGGAGATCATTCATTTTGTTGAACTACAATTATGCTTAGTCTCAGCACACTCAGGTTCTTAAAAGAACCTGCCAGACTCAATCTTCTTTGAGATTTCTATTTTATTCTGCTGTGCTTTGGGCCTTCTTGTGGCCTTTTTTTCCCCTGTTCTTGTTCAATTTTACTTTCCTTTCTCTAGGAAAAAACCCAACCTTAAAATGATAAGCTGAGATAGCTTTCTGTTAGGAATCTTCTAATGTTCTTGTTGCATGTTATTTGATTGTTAACATAACAGTTTTACCTTCAAAATAAAACTTCTATTTTTATTTTATAGATTCTTTTTTCTTGAGAACCAGGAAATTGCACAGAGAGATAAGTACATTATCAGAGTCTGTCAGTCATGATCACTTTTGGTAGTCTTACATGTTTTAAAAATTCTTTGAGTTTCAAAGTCTTAATATTTTGAAATCAGTGTTTCTTCTTATATTGGTTCACAGCAAAGTAGAGGACCTCAGCATATTTGTAATGTGTTTTCTTGTTGCTTCTCAGCCTATTGGTTACAACTTTCCTTGACTTTACCTCTGAATCTTTATGAAAGTTAGCAAGCTAGATAGATTGCTTGTGTATTCATCAACAACTGAGTTATGAAATTCATATTTAGCTTGCTGTTCATTATACTTAGGAAAAACAGGGAGTGTCTGAATTGTAAATCCAATGGCATGAGTGTTGCATTTGAAAACAGAAAGGTGATTGATCTTTGTGTCAAAGAGGACAGAAGTTAATTTAAATTTCACATCTTCTTCTTTCATCTACACTGTGATATTGGTTATTGTCTCTAAGAACGGTGTAATACGATGTTAGGCATTCTTTCAGACTATATGAAGAATTAGGAGAGTCTTTAACAATGTGGTAAAGTAAAATTAGTAAAAAAAATTAGCTAAAATAATCTAGGGTATCCCCAGTGATCCACCGAGTACTTAAATTTCCTGTTGCTTTACTCTTGATTGCAGTTTGGAAACGTAATGAGATAAAAAGAGCAAATAATCCATATAAACTTATATGAAAGGCAAACTGTCTTTTATTCCCTATATTCTTTTATAGTCAGTTCAGCAAAATATTTGCTATGTTTATTATTTACTACGAACAAAACTTACTGGCTAGTTGCTGCGATTAGCCATATGTATGATAAATCCATGATTTCTCAAAGATTTGTAATTCTAAACTCTGATCCCACACTATTACAGCTCAACAGAAGCTTTGACATTGCCTTCATGACAATGGGATGAAGCCCTGTGCATACAAAGTAAACTAACATGAGACCTTCTCAAGTTACTTTCCAATACCCAAAAATGGAATACATCCCTCATATCACTGAAAGACAGAAGATGGATTATTCATTTAACAGTCTACTGGAAAACTGTGCAGATGACATTTCAATGTTGTTTTACCCAAAAAGCTTTCCTTTTCTCTCCTACAGTCATTATCAAATGGTGCCTGAAAAAAGAAATGTAATTAGTTGAACTACTGACCCCGAACACCTAATAATAATGAAGAAAAGTAATTATGTCTCTTTAGAAAGAAACAGACCTTTGCGTTCCCACATACTTATTCCTATGGCAGATATGTATAGGAACCTGCATGTATGTAAAATTGAAAGTTTTAGCAATGGCAGCTCTGATGCCAAAAACTCAACTTTTTGATATTACTTGGAAATGTTTTTTAAATATATGGTTTTTAAACCATATATTCCCATGTGGACTTTATTTGGAAATTACTTTGAAAACCTCCAAGTACTCTGAATGTCAAAACCGAGTTACTATGCTGTGCCTTAACTCTTATGGGGATAAAGATGATTAAAAAAACCTGCATGGCCTATTGACTCCGACATGATAAATGAGCACAGTGTCACTTGACACTGGTTTCTTAGTGGAACAAGGCTTCTAATTACGTGACTTGTACCTGTGTCAAACCAAGGCAATGGGATTAAAAGAAAGAAACATATCAAAGTCAGTTACTTATTAATAGTTTCACCCACTCCAGACTTAATCAGAATCTCTTGAGAGTCTGTCTAATGGCTGCTTTAACTCCACTTTAGATGCTTCAGCCATTTTAGATACTCTCTTTCCCATTAGGCCATCTCACTGGCAATTATTTCAATGTTTAACTCTCTATGAGTTTCACAGCCATTCTTTTAATAATGCAGTCACTAAAAATTATGTTAATGTTAATAAATAGACTAGGCCCCAGGTTTGCAGTAAACACTTTATATGCAGAATTATCTTCTGTTTTTATTAGCTGTATACGCTTACATTTCAGTACTTTGTAAATCAGGTTTTTATTTTAAATTATTCAAAAAAATGATTTATCTGAATTATTTTCAGCTTTTAAATTGTTCACTAAGGTTGGAAAGGCATTACCACTTTGACTATTCACTATTCCTCATTTGCTGCTTGTACTAGACAGTTGGTCACTTAAATGTTTTTCTGTTGTTAGCTTCACCTGACTGGATGACTCTGAGCCTACAGATAAATTTTAAAATAGGTAGTTAAACAATTTTAGCACATATAAGAATTTACATTGGTTTCTCAGCCAGTAATTCACCTAACCCACTTATGAAAAACAGATAAAAGGAGAAACAAATAACTCAGGTGACGTCACCCTTTTTACTCATGCCCAGTGTCCAACAATATCTGAAAGAAACTAGTTGGACTATGGCATTACCAGTATGGAGTCAAGTCTGCTTTTACATTTTAACTTACAGCTTATAGCTTTCTCCAGTCATCATAACTTCCGTCAGATTAAAGGAAAGCCATGCAAGGAAATATTTTAATATGTTATAGTCATACTATTAAGCTTATTCCCTTTTGCTTATTATAAGCACATTTCTCATATCAAAGGCATTTTATTAGCTCAATGTATTTCTCACAGTCGTCAATAGAGCCATACAGGTGTATATTTATATCAGTTGAAGGTCTTTTCCTAAAAATGCACTTCTGAGTCAAAATACGCACTCTTCTTCTGAAGGGCATGTGGGAGAGCTGAGAAATCTCACAGGTCCAAAGAAAGCCTCAAATCAAAATCAAACCAAGAACTCTCTCTATTAACACAGCTATGAATGGGGGTGGAGGAGTTCTTGGGGCTTGGGAGCATCCATGACCAAATGTGATGCTGGAGACTCCTCACACACCTTTGCCTACAGGAATGGGGCTCTTAAGTGATTCCAGTCTGGCAGGCCAAAAAAGCTTAATTGGTTTATTATGGTTTTGACTGTTCAACATTGTCTTCTATTTTGATATTCTTAAAATAGCTATCTTAACATGGCAAATAAGAAAAATTCCTGCAAGCAAAAAGTGTAACTTTAAAAAATAAATTATTTCTTTTTAATTTGAGATGATCTTTGCATAACAATGTTTATTGTTAGAGTTATATTACCTACTCTGGGGCTTTTTTTAAAAAAATCCTTAGCGCATAAAAGAACTTGTAATGGACAGTCATGCTTTAAAAGTAAATAGATGTGTAATTAAATTTATACTTTATCTAGGCTGTCTTTTCAGTGATCTGATTAATATAAGAATTTAACCTATTGTCCTGGTTTCAGCTGTAAAAGAGGTAATTTTCTTTCTAGTGATTGCTGTGAAAGGAATGTCAATAATACCTATTGTTTTTAGTTGTTGCTAAGTGATGTTTACACTATTCAAGGACTTTTTTCAGCTTCCGATAGAGGCACAGACAGAATGATGTAATGGCCAGTGAAATATTCTATACCATAGACGTCATGCTTAGTATATAAATGGGGGTTAGCCAAGGGATGGGAATCCGCAATCACTACTTGGAATGGTGCCAATTTGCCGGGCGGCAAGAATGACTTGTGTCATTTTTATTATTGTTATTATCATTGTTATTTTTCTTTTCCTGTTATTGTTTCTATTAAACTGTCTTTATCTCAACCTATGAGGTTTTTTTATCCTTTTCTGCTCCTTTTTTTCCCTCTTTTCCCCACCTTTCTGGGGGGCGGAAGGTGGTGGTGGGAGTAAGCAGCTGCATGGTTCTAGTTGCCAGCTGAGATTAAACCACAAAACCTATTAAATACTGCCTGACTTAGGCTTTCTGTTTACTATGAAATGATAACTCAAAATATTTCTAATTTGAGCTGGACAAAGAAAATTATTGCCTTGGTTCTGCATAAAAGAAGAGGTAAATGGGTGAAATTTGGGATTTTGAGCCCATTTCACATACAACTTTGTATGCTTGTTTATTAAAAGTGATTTTTTTTCAAGTGAGAAAGCAGAACTAGATGTTCTGAACTAGCTTATTCCTTGTGTCTAAATGGGAATACTGTGTCCAGCTCTGGAGCCCCCAACATAAGAATGACATGCACCTGTTGGAGAGTGTCCAGAGGAGGGCCATGAAGATGATCAGAGGATGAGAGCACCTCTGCTATGAGGACAGGCTGAGAGAGTTGGGGTTTGAACAGCCCTGGAGAAGGGAAGACTCTGGGGACACCTTATAGCAGCCTTCCAGTATCTGAAAGGGGCCTACGAGAAATCTGAAGAGGGACTATTTACAAGGGCATGTAGTGACAGGACAAGCAGTAATGGCTTCAAACTGGAAAAGGGTAGATTTAAATTAGATCTCAGGAAGAAATTTTTCACTATGAGGATGGTAAGGCACTGGAACAGGTCGCACAGACAAGTTGTGGAGGCCCCGTCCCTGGAAGTGTTCAAGGCCAGGTTGGATGAGGCTTTGAGCAATCTGGTGTAGTAGGAGGTGTCCTTGCCCGTGGCAAGGGGGTTGGAACGAGATGATCTTTAAGGTTCCTTCCGACCTAAACCATTCTATGATTCTATGAATAACTTTCACTGATGCAGGCAGATTTAGAGAGCTGTGTCCATATTGACGGTGACTGGAGACGTTCTACCACTTCATCTGTACTGGCATGGTTAAATCTGTAGGATTGTCAGAGTTTGGGCCAGACTGGCCCAATCAGGCAGAATGACAGATGCTCTCTCTCCTGCTTTGCTTCGAAGGGAGGCAGGAGAGAGACAGAGAAAGAGAGACTTAAGAGTTTAGAAGGAACTAAACTACTTTAATGAAACATTAATAATACAATAATAAAAAGAAAATAATGAAATATATACAGAACCATATCAAGCTCCCAGGATGACAGTCATGTCACCAGTAGGCACTGGGGAAGTCCCAGACTGGACTCAGGGATGGACGGGAACCGGATTCCGGATCTGGATTCAGGATCGGGATCAAAGGCAGACGAACAGACAGAGTCCTCCCTGGATGCCGGCCATTGAAGAAAGAGGGCTGACCCTTTGATCCCTCAGCTTTTATACTGAGCATGAGGCAGATGGGATGGAATACCCTGTTGGTCAGTTTTGGGTCACCTGTCCTGACCGCTCCTCCCCGCAGGTGTGACCCCTTTACACTTTTCCGCTTCCGACCCTCCAATAGGGCAAATAACAAAATTGGCTGCCCTTGGTTGTTACAGCAATAAGTATAAGCAGGACCCTCTCTGCGTACCATTTCTTGGCATCAACTATAAACATGGGTCTTATCACTCTGAGAGTGAACAGTTTTCTGCACAACATGCTGTTAATTTCAGCAGTTGGAAGAGGCCTAGCTAAAAAGTAAAGTTACTGAACAAAATTGGTCCTGTTTTACCTCAAACCAGGACAAGGATTTAGCAATATACTATACAATATATAATGACACCCTTTTGTCTGTGCACAGGTATAGACAAGATCTGTGTCTACACAATCCAGCATTGCTATTTGGGATTTTCTACTTACATATGAAATACTTGAACATTTCACATATTTAAAGTACCAGCAAATACGTCTTTTTCTTCAAGTAAGGAGTTTTGACAACTCCTCATTAAATTATCCAGCCTATTTATGACCCACTATCATGGTCTTCATTGCTTATTTTACTGAATGGTTCTTTTTTAGCTAAAATTAGAGCAGCAGAAGTAATGAAATAGTCAAGCCCTTTTTTTGTTCATTTTGCTGATCTCAGTGATGACTTTGGCAAGTTGAAGCAAGGGAGTTGATGATAATTGATACATAATTTCTTAGATGTTCTTAAGTTCTTCGGAAATTTAGAGAAGACTGTCCAGTGTTAATGGTTGTGGAAAAGGCTCCTACAATCCTTTATGCTGTTTTTACCTCTTGACAGCATTGCAGGCTGACGTGAGTCTTCTTGAAATGATAATGCAGTGATATCAGAAACTTCTATTACAAAAGCGATAGCAATTATAATAAAATCAAATATCTCGTAAAATACTCGTGAGATTATAAAAAGCCCAAGATCTTCAGGAACGAGTGCTGTGACCACTGACTTTCTGCTCTCGTTTCCTCACTTCCTCATTATCCCTGAGATTCAGCTATAGACTGGAAGCCTGAAGGCAAGAACACCTTGGAAATGACACCTTAGCAAGAATGCTAACTTATACGTGCACTCCCACTCACTGTGCTGTGTAATTCATTGCAAGGAATGGTTATGGTATTAATAGCTTGCCGGTGATACAGAAACAGAGATCCCTGCCCAGACAGCGCAGAATGCAGAGCTGTGTGCATCGGTAAATGTTCCTGCCAAAACCATAGGGGATGCAGCTGCCATCACTGTCGTAACCCTTTGCTGGCTTCAGTGGTGCACATCTGCTTTCAGGCCTTTAGCCTCTGCAACCTTTGTCTGTAACCCCAGCTGTAAAAGTCTCGACCTACCCAAAGGCTTTAGCTGCCTGATGACCAAGTGTCCAGGATCCAGCTATGACATGGCACAAGGGCGTAACCTTCACCCAGACTGCTGAGAAAGAGCACCCGGAAAGAGCTGTGAGAAAGTCTGTGTAGAGAAAAGGAAGGTAAAAATTAGGATTTCAGGATGGGGTCATTAGCAACTCAAGGATTCAAAAGGGAAAGCGTTTACCTGACAAGGTACAAAATCCCAAAGAGAAAAAAAAAAAAAGGGAATCATCAGGGTGTCAGGTCAAGCCATTGGTACACTCTGTATCATCGGAGCTGGTGAAGATGGCAGCTTAGCAATGCTGAGGATCTGTCCCTGGGACCTATGGCTGCTGCCCTTTCTCCTCCTGCCTGCCTGGCAAAGGCTCTGGTGCCTTGTCAGGGATGGTGACCACACTAAAGGTTAACTCAATGGCTTGGTGAATCCTAGCTATCTTTTATGGGAGATAACCAATGGATAACCGGTTTCCACTTTTAAGTTGCATATATCCTGGCTAAAGTTGTGGCTGGCTAAAGATACCATAACAAGTTGACCCAAAAAAGGGTCCATAACACCTCCAACAGTCTCCTTTATCAAATTAATATCTTCCTCAGCAGGGCTAAGCCAGGGCACTGCTAACGCCAGCTATCCCTGCACTTTCAAACTGCTCTGGAGGCTGCCCTTGGGGCTTAGTGAGTGCAGTGCCTGGAGTGGTGTTCAGTCTGAACAGAGGGGCTAGCCGGGAATGTGTCCGCACTGCAGCCGAAGGTAGCAGGGTAACTGCAGGAGTGTGGACCCTACAGAGTGTTAGCAGCCTCCAAACCTACCTGCTTGTTCAGGTATACTTCCTAGCTTTCACTTAGCTCCATATAACTCTACTCATATCAGGTGAGTTTGAAACAAGCCTAGGCATTTTTAAATGAGCAGGAGATAAGAGGTATCAGGGATGTTCACAGACCCTACGTGAACAAACAACCTGCTACAAGCAAAGTGTAATTTATTTAGACCAAAAGCCTTTAAGAAGACAGGATTCAATAAATTGTCTGTAATTATGTCTAGGCTGTATAGCGCATATCTGTCTTCCATATGGTGATCCTGCATGTACTCAGTGTCCTAAAGCACTTGCACAGCAGCTGGGATGCGAGTGGCAATCTCATATGCATCAGCCATTTCTGTCTTGCCTGGTGTCAAGGGAAAGGTCCGTCAGCTGTGCAGGACTTTTCCAACCTTCCCTCCCCTCCAGGAGCGCGAGTCACTTCCGAGCTGTTTAGTGACACCAGCGCAGCTCTCTGCAGAGGCAAAACATCCGTGTCACAGCTTGGAATTAGGTTGTTCTGATGCAAGTGCTCTTTCCCCACCTGTTTATTTTGATGGCATTTATGCTATTGCCAAGGTGAAAGGAGTTATCCTCACTTTTTTTTTTTCTGGTTATCCTCTATGTAGCTAGTCCGTACTTTTGCAGGAAAGACTAATGAATTCTTATGCAGTAACGTCACTTCCCTGACTAGATTGCGTTTGGTATTCATAAAATCATCGCATATCAATGTTATTAGATTATAAAATAGCAGCTTCTTGTTCACGACCAGCACATCCAGAGAAAAGACTCTACCTGCGTATATTGAGGCAAATTCCTTCCTGTGAAATCTCACCGGCTGTGCTTCATAATCCTAAACTGCCTGACATTTGCAAATCAAAAGGGGCAAAGAGGTCAGAGCACACTCTGCAAAACACTCCAGATGCCTGCTCCATTTTCTGCAGGAGTCACAATTCATCTGCCTGGTGGGTTGCAGGAAAGCAAAGGACATACTCTTTTATCACCTTGTTAGAAACTATCCTTTGGCCAGAATTCAGGAGTGAGAGTTTTGCGTTGTTCTGTCCTACGAAATCAGTATGAAAGAGCAAAAATAGGGAAGCCGCTGTAGTAAAACTTTTTTTAGTCAGGACAGCATAGCAGTATACATGGAGAGCTGTCAAATTTTGATTGCATGTTCCAAAATAGATTAAATCTAATGACATTATGGCTGGAACACATTTAGGATCTTTTGAGGTAAGGGAAGAAAGTGGGGAGTGAGAATGACTCTGAGTCATAGATGAGTCCTGATCTCGGAGGATGTGCACAGGCAATACCTTCATTGATCTCAGTGGAGATCATTGCTTGCATAACAAGTTCCGAATCAGGCCCATTTTGAGTGCTGAGTCAGCCTAAGCCTCTCAAATTTAGTTATTTTATCATACAGTTAGTTTGGAAAGTGTGGGGAGATATTTTTATTGTTTGTAAACTTTGTGGCTTTTGATGTTCCCCCTCCCTCTCCCCAGACTGATGCTTAAAGAGTGCTAACTTAAAAAAAGTAAAAAAAATGTATAGGAAATTAAAGCAGAAAAAGATGATTATTTGCTTAATTCCATTTCTCAGTGTTTGCAGAGAATCAGAAGCCTCCTGGCATTACAGGGGTGCTGATATCCCAAAGGGCGTTTCATGAAAAGAGTCACTCGCTAGGATTATCTGAGCTTCTTTGTACTGGTAAATATTTTCTCTCAGCTTAATATTTAAAAAGACATGCATTCGCCCGAGAAAAGAAAATGATGTGGGCAAAAGTGCGTATCTTGGTATATACTCTTTCGTTACAAAATCCTAACTCAGATCAACAAATACCTGAAGTTTCTTTTAGTTTTGTATATTTCCTGTAGCTTTTTGGCACAGTAAGGATGGGCATTATTTCTGTATTTATATGCTGTCCTTGACCCTTTGCCCAGAAATCATCATGAGCTTCTGAGTTCACGGCTGGTAGAGGTTTATTTCTGTGGATTCTTGTGTCTGCTGTGGCTTGTATCCCACACAGGACTCCACCTGAAAAGCTGCTATAAAGAATAGGTATGTTTAGCATTAATATACTTGTGAGATATATATATATATATATATATATATAAAAGGAACGATGTTGCTGTTTTCTTTAATGGTGAATAAATGCTGTGGAGCGGAATAAGAGTTTCACAATGTAGAGGCTTTTGTAACGTTCTTCTGTAATAAGAAAATGCACATGATCAAACAGTGAAATGCAGTTGGTTCTTTTACATCCATTAAAAAGGAGGGGAGTGAGTATTCTCCAAGCTTCCTTCATGAATATTTAACAACAGATTAGATCATTAGGGTTTGTAACTTACAAGCCATTGATCAGATTTGCAACTGTGTCACAATGCTAAATTTATAATGCGCTTAAACAGACGGTTTTGTCCTAAAGGGAAAAAGAGGGGGAAAAAAAGTGCAAAGGCTGAATATTGATTAGCAGATTTAAAATGCAATACAAGAATAATGCTAATTTAAGAATAGTTTTTAATAGAAGATCATCCCATAAGCAAGAGATGGAAACGATGGATAAAGTCATGCTTGCTATGTGAAATCAGCTGTCCAGTGTAGATAATATGCTTACAAAATCATTACAGTTGGATCTTGCTAACGCTTTCATTCCATGCCAACAATTTCAATCACTGGCAAATTATTACTTGTTTCTGATTTGCCTAATTTTTCAAAATTCTGGTTCCATGAAGAACACACAAGAAGTTTTCAACCTACTAGAGCATGGAGATGGACAGGAACATAATGTTTGCAGAGCAGGGGTTTTCTTTTTTTAAAAAATATGATCTTTAAGACTGAAGTATACTTGTAGTTATGTTATGTTTGCCACTGGGAAAGCATAGGAAGTCTTGCAATTTACTAAAATCACCTGTCCCCAGAACTGCTTACATCTCAGCTAGGCTACACACATCTACCTGTAAATCTGACCTTGGTTCACACATCCTTGTATGCATTTGCACTCATTTTTTTTGTCCGGAGAGGTATAACTTTGATTGAGTGCCACTCAGATTAGCCTGCTGCTCAAAGGCCCATGTTAAAAGTGCTCTCTGGAAGTCAGATGAAATGAGTGAAGAGTGAGTTTAAACAATGGAAACATACCCAAGACATGTTCTTGGCAAGCCAGTAAGCACATATTCTAGAGAAAGGAACCAATACAATGTGAGTAGAAAGAGACTTCCACTGAAGGAGGTCACACAACACTTGAATGAAATCCACAGAAAAATCATAATGGACTTTACAAACAACCAGTAGGTGGTCATTCAGATAAAATCTTTTTTATTTCAATAGAAAAATAAACTAATTGATATTTTAGCTGTCTTAAGGAAAATCCTTAGGAAGATGGAGGAATCTCTCCTCAGAGCTGGTTGCAGTCAGACACATTTTCCCATTTGTAGATCATAAGATTGAGACTAGCATGAAGGACCCTTCTGGTGCCAGACATGATCTTATACAACACTTGCTTGGCAACCCTAGGAGATACCATCCTTTTTGGGAGAGATGTCTTTGTCTCCCCTGGTATGGGAAGGACATCCTCCTCTAACAGCTTTGCAGCTGTTTTGGAGAAGGCAACCACACATGGGCTCACAAACATAGGATCCTCCCCACAGCAATTGTTTTCCTTAAACATCCAGGCCCTTCAGAAATGTTACGTGAGCTAAAATTGCCTGTTCCAATATCAGATTTAGCAGATGTTGCTGCATGGCTTATTGTGGTACTACCTGAAGATTCATTCCTCTTTCCCCTCATTGGCACAGTCACCATGGGAGCAAACATTAGATAAATGCCTTCACCACCTCACCATGCTGGGAGCTGATGAATTTCTCTGAATGTCATTTGAAAGGTAAATCTGGCCTTAGGAACCCATGCCTGTGTTAAGCCCTTAAATATATTAAGGTCTTTAATATTTTTTTTCTTTTTCCTAATGCTTTAAGCCTAATAATGCTTCTTTAGTAATTTTAGTGATGTCCTGAGGTTTGACAGGCATTTTCTTGATAACTGTTAAAAAGCTGATGAGGAGGATAAGTGGAGAAGGGAGAGTATGTGTTCAGATCTTCGCAGCTCCCCAAAGCTGAGACACTAGGGGGAAGGAACAAGTGCTTGAAAAAACCAGAAGTACCAACAGCTGCATTGGAAAGAACACCGGATAATTGTAAGGCCAGAAAACAAGTAAACATGCTAGAAGTAGTTCAGGAGCAAACTATCTTGCTATGTGGATATTTCTAGGCTGTTCCCCTGGTTCTGTGGCAAGATATGAATGTACCATGTTGTAATACCTCTTTAGTAGAAACCCAGATTTTTGTTGTTCTTTATGACTATGCAGTGCCCATCTATCTTATGAAAAATCATTATTAATTATTTATTTTGTCTTGCAAAGCAGACATGTACCTCCCAAATCAAACTACTTTCCTAAGATTCAAAAAGGGCATTAGCAACTCATTTATAACTCATACCGAAGCCAAGTGCAGTATACTCATGAGCTGACACAAAGCAGCACACTCTCTGACAATAGTGAAGTCACAGCGTGCTCTTAATGGCTTGCCTTAGTCATACAGCACCAACGGGTTTTTCTGTAATTACCACTAAGTCTGCTGTTACAAAACCAGCATTATTCTGCCCTGTTCTAGCTCCTTGACTGTAATACTTCTCTTTTTATTTCACAAATAATCAAAGCGTAGCAAGTGACAAGACAATTAATACTGGTTTACTGACACCCAGCCTATTCATGCTGCACAATCAGTCTTCTAAATCTTCCAGCAGTCACCCTGCAACTACTCAGATGACAGATAAATCTTTCTTGGTGCCATGTGAGAATTCCTATGCATAGAAGCAAATGTCCTCATGGGTCACACTTGCCATTGCAACTCACTCCTGGCAACTTAATCTCTTAGTGCTACTTTTTAGAACTTCTGCAGTTCTGAAGGTGCAAGCAATGTGCATCTTCCCTGAATTGCCAAGGAAGAGTGTTTGTAAGAACATTGCTGCTGTAGTTTTGTGAGAAGAAGTGGTGTTCCTGCCTCTTCTTCCCACAGCAAAAGACCATCCAGGCCCTCCTTCTAATCTAAGTGTTTGGGGACCGCCGCGGTAGTGCCACATTCATGCAGGCAGGCTAAGGTACTTTCAATGTACTCCAAGAGTTTGGGGAATGGGTGAGCTTGGGAGTCCCCTCTGAAACCCTGTAGGCAGCAGAGTTCTAGTGCTAGTAACTGAAAAGGCCAGGGTCATTCTCTGCCCCTAAACAAGTGGTGTGGAACAACAACCATTTGCCAGAATTTGCCTTCCCCCATCCCCTCCCCAATAGTGTGGTCTCATACACAGCTGCTGGATCTCACTGTGTCCTGCGATTTCCGTTTCAAATGTTTAACAGTCAAGATGAGGAAGGCTAGTTCATTTTGTCTGTGGCACCAGTCCTGGAAGTCCACGAGGATCCTGGCAGAACAGCAGGGCTGGTAGAGATTTTGATACACCTTTGCAGGACAGACACAGCCGTGACATGGATTTTGATGTCAGTATTGTTAAACCCCTTGCTTGTGATTCTTCGTCAAGAACTTAAGAAACTACAAGGTGACACAGAACCTTGGTGATTAAAGAAAGATGAAGAGACAAGATAAAAATTATTTTGTCATCTTTGACTGCTTTTCACATGAACGGAAGGACCTGAATGGACAAATGAACAGTGAGTCTGTTCTTCCTGCACCTCAGGCTATCATGTGGTAGATGCTTGATCCAGAATTGCCTCATTCACAACAGGATAAAACACACTATAACAAACTACAACTTTGTAAAAGGCCTAGAAGGTCACAACTACAATGCACCACAGAAAGGTGGGAGAGTGTCTATCACTGCCAGTGTCAGAGGTCTGTGCAACTAAAAGAGATTTATTTATGAGATGAAATTCCCAGATGGTGAGAGAAAATGGATATTGCCTTGTGCCATTACCAGGGAAGGTAAGAAAAAGCCAGCTGTTCCGGTTATTCTGATACTGCTGCTCCCAAATCTGGCAATCAGCTTAGCCCTGACTGTGCAGACTACTCAGGCACCTGGCAAAGGTTAATGTCATTAGAAGCATGTGGTTTACATCTGTGGTTTACTGTTTTGGCTATGTTTTTTCTCCACTATTGTTAAGCAAAGTAAAGAAAAAAAATCTAGAATTCTGCTAAAATTTGGTTTTGGCAGTGTTAGGTTGATGGTTGGACTCGATGACCTTAAAGGTCCCTTCCAACTTAGACCATTCTATGATTCTTTGATTCTATAAGAAGCACAATTAAGCTCATCACTGTGAATAGTGACCCATATGGTGCTTATGAGAACCCCATAACCTTTGATAGAGCTCCACTGGAAAATATCTGTAGATCACACAATGTATTTATTTTGCCTGCCCTATTTCTTGGAACACTGATTTATATTATCTGCATGCAAATAATATAATGATGTGATGACAGCTCTATAAAAGTTTTCATCATGTCTTATTTAGCATCTGGGAAATTTCACGTAACTCTGCTACCTCTAAGCTATTACTTTTCCAGAAATGAGTTAAAGCATGATTCATAAAAGAGGAGAGATATCATTTATTTCTGTGTAGACTCACTTTGCAGTTCCTATATTCCAAATAAAACCCTCTTGCCTCTCACGGTTTTACCTCAAAATCTCTACAGGACTTGAAACCCAGGTTCATTCAACTTTAATATGGCACAGCAGCTCTCTTTAGCAGTCAGCTTTCATTTACCTCAGCAGGATTAACTGAATCCATTATTTTCAGCTAACATGCAATGGCCCTCCTTGATCCTTTGTACATCCCTGTGTTTTTTTTTTGTTTGTTTGTTTGTTTTTTTTTAAAAAGAACTCTCTTGTATTTCTCCACTTAAAATAAAAAGCCATGGAAGTCTCAGCAGAAAAGAGTTTAGGGTCATTGTTTGAAATAAACACATCAATATTTCCTTACAGGGAAATAAAAGTCAGATGAGAAAGCAGACAAGTCCTAAGTGTCACTGTTAAATTGTGAGATGGTGATTTCTATCAGAAAGACTTGCCTGTCTTT
Organism: Burhinus bistriatus; assembly: GCA_013397275.1. Classification (NCBI taxonomy): domain Eukaryota; kingdom Metazoa; phylum Chordata; class Aves; order Charadriiformes; family Burhinidae; genus Burhinus; species Burhinus bistriatus. Next base: position 90,782 of record VYXH01011346.1, on the reverse strand, counting down.
CAGCTTGTAGGAGGCTTATAAATAAAGTTGTTCATCCACGGTTTGTTCACTTTTGTTTGTTTCCATCCCTTGCAGATCACCGTGACTGCAAATCCCACTGCTCAGTCTCACTGCAGGCTGCCTCCCAAGGGCAGCTCTGCCTCCCTGCCTGCTCCCTGCCCCGCTCATTCCCCTGTGGTGGTGTGAACCGTCCTGGGGTTGAACAGCCAGCTGGGTCAGATTGTTCATCTGGCTGATAAACTAATATTGGGGTTTCACTCTTTTTTTGATGTGAGGTGAATTTTCAGCCAGATGAGCTTTTGCAAAATGCCCAATATGAGAAGTGCAGAGCCAATTTTCTGTTTTGCCGTTCGTTATCTCCGTATTGCCCCAAAACTTCAGCTGAGCTCAGCTCTGTAAATGTTACATCCAAAGATCCCAGGGCCTCAGGCACAACTCCAAGGCTCCTCACCGTCCTGGCTGTTAGCCTCTTCCTCTCCCAAAGACAATTACATTCGTGCCTACACTAAGGCTGCTTTGCTCCAGGACCTTAATGAAGATGAAATTTAGGCCCACAGCTTCATGCCTTAAGGACTTGCCATGCACATGACTGTAGGTGTGTTTATGCTGCACAGCACTGCATCATATAGAGACACCTACAAAAGCCTTGAATAAGCTAGCTCTGGTCTTGACAGTAATGGTCAGCCTTGCACTTCCCCCAGACTAATTAGTCCTGCTACAAAGCAAGATTAATTGCCTCAGGCACAGCGCCAGGCTAAAGCAGTTGTAACACTTCTGTGTCCTGAGCTAATCTGCCAGTGTGACACAGCGCTGTCTAGACACACCAGGACAGAGCTAGTTCTGGTACCTCCACGTGATGTAAACACTCAGTTCCTGTTAGCCAAAATATAGAGCATTTCCAATGCAGTAAGTTGGCCACAAAATAAGGAGAGGAGGGCGCTGTATTAGCCCTTCCCAGAAACGTATGACTTTCCCAGCATAGCTGTGATGACTGATGTTCCCTTGTGGCCATTTTTCCCAGTTACAGCTGCAAGGCCCCAGGATGAGAGGTCAAGTTTGGGAAAGAGCATTACGAAACCTTCCATTTTTTCTCTACCACAGTTTAAACTAAATGCAAAGGAAATGAATGCCTGATTGTGGCTAGAGTTTCCACACCAGAAAAATCCCTGGGACTGTTTGTCCACAGATGTAGCTAGTTGAGACTCTTTGTAGATACTGAATTTGCGCTGGTTGTGCTATTTATACTTTTAATTGCTCTTGTGCTTCTGTTACAAAGGTGCCAGGTCCTAAGGAGACCCCTGAGAGAACTTCTGCTTCCAACAAAGCTATGGGCACTGTGTTATGCTTTAGGAACAGAAAAGAAGAAAATCATGTAAGCTTTCCTCATAACCTGTTCATAAAGTGATTTCAGCCAAAATGGAGAACAGCACCCTTCCAAACTGTTGGTGCTAATGAATCTGTATTGCTGTCAGATGAAGATTTGTGAGCAGAGTGCATAGACATCTTTTGCAGAGGGAGCTGCCAAACTCTGATGAGAGTACCTGAAAAAGCACTAGTTTCATCAAAGGCTACACTGGGGTCAAGTCAGTATCTTGTCTCTTGTATAATTTACAAAGCCATGAAATCAAACCTGTCTTAGCTAAAAGGTAGTGGAAAAAATTTGCGAGTTTTTGACTCTGTCATTGTTCCTCCAAATCCGGCATGTCAGGAAAAGCTGTATATCAAATGTTTGACTATTAGAAAAAATGCACATCTTATATCTAACTTCTTACCAGAGCTTTATTATCCAAGGACAGCTAAAAGTAAGGCATTTTGCATACAGAAAGTTATGCATATGGAGGAGCCTTTCAGTGTCAATTCACTCCTTCAGAGATGTGGATGAAAAAGGACAGCCACCTCTCTTCTGCTCCTCTTCTGTCAGCACCGTGGCTATGACCTGTGGTCATGGGCACAGGAATCTGAGATGCTGTAGAGGGAAGGATGTTTTCCAAGATGCATTTCTAAGAAGTTAGTTTAAAACATATTGTTAAGTCACTGGCTTCAGGTAAACCCTCACAAAGCATATACTAAGACTTTGCCCCAGTTCTGGCTCAAAACTTAGATTTCACGGAGCCCCTAAGCTGGAAGAGAAGGCTCATAAATGACTGTGCCTTCAAAAGCATGGTGTTGCTGCTTTGCCAAGCTTAGCGCACTGCCCTAGAAAGTTCTGAAAAGAGTCTAGCTTTTCTTGTCTAGCTAGATTTAGGGCTTGGGAGTTTAGAGGCTTGGAATTTCCTTCTCTGGGGCAGAAAAGGCTAGCTCAAGTGTTCTACAAACAAGGAATAATATAAGAAGTTGAGCTCTAGAAGGGCCAGAAAATCTGTAAGAGGTTTTCTTCCTTCATCCCTTTCTCTCTTCATCACTTCCTTCTGCCCTTCCAACCTCCTACCCTCCCTTCCCTGTATACAGGTAATATCACCATGACAGGCCTAAACGCAGTAGGTGACCTCTGTGATGAAGGTAAAATAAAATAAAATGAAATGTTTTTACCTTCAGCATGGATGCAATCTGCAAGGCTGCACTTTATTAATTCATTGCTTACATCAGTTAGCTTCTGTGCTTTTAAGTATGTAGAAATAGTAATTTATCAGTAAAGATAATTCAACAAGGTATTGTCTGAAAGTGCTTGCTATGACTCCCTATGTACTCTGATGATTATGAGCTTTTTATGTATCTGAAATGAGAGCTTTGTGTCGTAAAAGCCTCTTTGTGAATTTGTGTAACTGAGCTCTACAGGTATAGGGTGTAGAGAGAGAAATAATTTCCAAAAAATAGCAGGTCAAAGAGAGAAAAAATACATACTGAGATGTAGTGTATGAAAGCCTCCCAAGAGCTCATAAGCTTTGGAGACTAGATGTCCTGTTGGATTCATCAGAACTGATAAACTCAGGACACCACAAACTGGCCAGATCTGCACAAGGCTGCCAGCACACACCACCGTCAACAATGGGTCGTACAAATCTGACTGCATCCAAGAAGGATTTTATGTGCTCTATTCTGAGAAAGACTAGGATTATGCATACACCTGATGAAACAAGGGACTCCTTGAGGGATTTTCTGTCCCTCTCCTTCTGACTCAACAGCTGGGTCTGGCCCCTGAGCTGCTGCTCCAGCTGGGCAGCTGTGAGTGAGAGTGGGAGTCTGCCTGTGAACTATGTGAGAGAATAAGCACCATGCGAATAGTTTTATGACATCAATAATAACAGCAGCCTGATACTGTTAACAATAACAGCTTGGTTATTTAAAGGTGTACCCATAAGTACTGGTTGTGATATGTGCCTCCATTGACCTGACCCTCTGTCAGGGAAAAGAGAACTTGCAATACCTGTGCATTGGTTTGGGGCAAACCCTGTGAAATAACAGTTCAAGTGCAGTAAGTAAAGAGAAAAGTCACAGAATGGTGCATCTGCATCACCTAAAAAACCTTTCTGCCACCCTGAGGTCTTGAGTAATGTCATGACAATCAATGTCAGGGACTTGAGCTGAAGAGGTTACTTTCCTCCATGGGGTTCAGGGTCTCCCCAGCTACCATGGCTCCATCCACACAATGATGAATGGGAGAAGACAATTCACAAAAGGTTTCCATATACACTGACAACGTAGAAGAGTGAAAAATTTGAGCAAACGGGATGGTCATTGATAGTTCTTGCATCCTTTCTCCATACACTTCAAACCTGGCTTCTTTCCACAGTCTCCACCAGCCAGCCCTGGCATATATATTGATATATATGAAAGGAGGTTGTAGTGAGATGGGAGCTGGTCTCTTCTCCCAAGTAACTAGCAATAGGACAAGAAGAGGAAATGGGTTCAAGTTGCTCCAGGGGAGGTTTAGTCTGGACATTAGGAAAAAATTTTTCACATTGAACAGGCTGCCCAGGGAGGTGGTTGAGTCACCATCCCTAGAGGTGTTTAAAAGTCGCGTAGATGTGGTGCTTAGAGACATGGTTTAGTGGCAGACATGGTAGACTAGGGTCAATGGTTGGACTAGATGATCTTAAAGGTCTTTTCCAACCTAAACGATTCTATGATTCTATGATATATATGGTTTTGTGCAATAAGAAGCCCATAATTTGGGCCAGACGACCAATGTGAGGTCAAGCTGCTGCATTCACAGGCTTGCACTGTCAGTGGTGACGCTCAGGCTCACCTTCTGCATCCTCTGGTAGCCAGACCTGGAGTTCAGCACTTACCCTCAGCTCCAGAAACTTTGGGAACAACCCCTGAACAGCACTGGAATGATCTTCCCCTTGCTTCTGTGTTAGACAGCAGCAGTTGCCCATTTCATTTTTGTGTTTATTGCTTCTGGAATGACTTTACTTCTCACTTTAGGCAACAGTGCTAAAATCTGGACAATCTGAGAATATCTGGTGGGGCTAAACAAACTTCTTCCCAAATGCGATTTCTGGGGGAAAGGTGGTCTTTTCAGATTAAAAACAAATCTTTTGTTAAAATTTACTCACCTTTAATTTTCATATGACTGATCACTCTCAATACACTGTGAACTTCTGTCAAATGATCAAATGTTTGCGTACCTGTTTAACAGACACCAGATTAATCTCTCACTTGTAAGATAGCATTTGAAAATGTGATAGTGGTTTGTGTCACACATCTTGAACTCCTCTCAGGTCCCAAGTGCAGGAACCATGACATTCAAAGGATGTTTTCCTGATGAAATGTAGCCACTCGTGATGAATTGCTTTGGCATTCACTGTAAGAACACTAACCAAGATGAACCCATTTAGTGTTAATGTCAGTGTAATATATAGCTCCCTGGATAACCCCTTGGAGTTTAACATTCATTTAGAAAATGCTTTTTCAAAAGAGTTTTATACTGTGCTTTAATGTTTTAGAATTGGCAGACAAGCCCTTTTGGGTTATTTTTTTCAGTTCTGCCTAAATGCTGTGCTCACTGGCTAACCTGCTTTTTAGGACTGAATTCTCTGTTCTCAAGGGAAAGCTTGAATGGCAGTACTACAACATACTCTAAAATCATATCTATAGATGGGAAAAACGTAGTCTCTGTTAAATGGCCTTGAACTGCTACATACATCACCTGGTTCATACATCCAAAAGTTTCTCTTCCATATTACTTATGCCTTTGCTTGTATTACTGTCTTCTAAAATGGATCATATATACCCAAGCAACAAAGATGTTCATTCCTTTCGTGATTACTGTCTTGTGCATGTTTTTTACCTGTGTCAGCCCTTTTATTTAGTCAAGTGAAATGGTGTTATATTTTATTTAATTCATAATTCAGAATGCACTTCTGGAAATGCTGGGAAAGCATCTCTCCATGCTCTTCCTTCCTGCCACCACTAGAAAGTCTGGTGCACACTGCTAGCACCACACGGTATAGCGGGCTGTGCATGGTACATGGTCTAGCCTGTGGGGCAGTAATAAATTGCTGTGTGCCACTGGAGTGCTGTGAGGAGAGACTGTAGGGTTTCGCCTGTGCTACCCAGGTAGCGGAGGAATAAAATTTCTATGCCAGAGTGTAAATCATATTTATATTAGATGAATCCTTGTTGGACTCTGATAGCAACGTGGCCACTCAGGGATAATTGCTTGTTTATAAAGATGTTTTGTGACTGAGCAGTTAGCCAGATTTTAATCCATTCAAGATGTTCTATTCCCCATCAAATGTCAGGTAGTGTTAGGTCAACTGCCTAATTTCATTTAAAAAAAAAGAAGTTAATATTACAAGATTTATTTTCCATAAACCATGTTGATTGATATTAATTATATTATCATCCATTAACTCTCCTCAATTGGTTGTTGCATTATTTAATTGGTGATCGACATCAGGACTGGTGTCGTTCAATTTGTCCTTTTAAAAATATTGCCATGTTTTCTTTCTTACAGTTTTCTGGGACATCCACTGAGTTCCAAGACTCCTTGAAAATTGACGTTACTGGCCCAGAGAACTTGATCAGCATTTTAAAGAGAGGATTTCAAGTTAACTATGCCCACCTATTAAAAAAACTCTTCAGAATACTGTAGTTTTACTATGTGTTTAACATTTTAATGTGTTACTGTTGAAAAGAATTTTATTTCATCATCATGATCCGGGACATTAAAGACATGGCCTTTTCCCCTCATACATACAGAAGAGAAACGTTTGCTGAACACTCCCATCTTTTCTGCATGATTATTGATTGCTTTTAAAATTTTTTTCTACTAATGGACCTGTACTGTCTCCCAGGGACAATGAGCTCAGCTGCCCAAAGAACTGCAATCCTAGATTTTTTTTCTTTCTCAAATATATTTAAAAGATCAAGAAAAAACAGTTAAGAACTGCCCCAAGTGTCCAAGATCTCCTCTAACTGGTCGTAATTGTGAGAGTTAGGTAGGTCTCCATGCATTCCTTGGCTTCTCCTACTAATTTTATAGTTTCTAAATTACAACATTATTAAAAACTTTGTCTTTGGTTCCACATCCTGTGTACTTATATTTTTATAGTTGCTTTCACTTTTCCTCTAAAATAGGTTTCGGTTTTTGTTTTTGTTTTCAACCAGTGTAACATTACCTCTGGATTCTTGATTTAAATCATGGATAAATAGACTTTTTGGAACATTAAATCAAACATCCTTCAGCTTTTCCTGACACATTTCTTTTTTTCATGTTGTTTACTTATATTATTTATACCAGCTGATTAGGCTTATAACTATTTTTAGCTTTGTGAACCTCATTCCTAAAGAACTAAGCATATATGTTGCTGGTTGACACTTTATTCTGTTTGTGATACAATAAATGTAACCCCCGATTTAATCAGATCTCTGATGAATTCCTTTTTCTCTGTCATAACAAAGTCAACAAAGTTGAATACAACTTCATCTGAAGCTGAAGGTTTTCATCTAGAATCTTTAAGAATCCAGACAATGTTTTAGTACTGCCAGTACTGCCAGTGTGAGACCCTCAGCATGCGTCAAATGGTCATTGTCCAAAATAACACAATGATTTTCATTTTATGATGTACTGAGAAGTGCTTAAGCAGCGTTTGACTAAGAGGATCAACACAGGTCAGAGTAACGTGTCTATCATAGTACTCCTAGGAAATAGCTACCCAACAAACATCTCACAAGCATACCTGCAGGATGTGCCTGCACCTGCAGAAGATGACACGGTTGCTGTTATGCATGAAGAGGAATTTTCATTCCTTTTACTATTTTAAGATAGATTTCCTTCTTTTGCCTCCATTTTGCTCCCAACTTTGAGCAGCATTTTAAAATCAAATGTTAAAATATTCAAAAGGAAAGATTCAGAGGGAAGATTTGTCATCCTGTTGGCTGGGTTACATAAAAACTACCACCAAATAAATGACTAGCACATTATGAATAGCACAAATTCCAAACAAAATATTGGAGAATAAATCCAAGACCACAAATTAGTTAAAAAGTAAACTCAACAATAATTTTCAGCATTAAAGATGTCCAATAAGTCAGTTCACTACCAAAAGACCAAATAAAGGAAAAAATCCCACTACTCCTTCAAACTATTTCATTAGTTCTCAGCTGTACCCATAAATAAAAAAGGAGAAAACTAAAAAGACCAATATATGCTATCTTCTCTCCTTTTCTGAAGAATGGCTCAGCAAAGTCCATATATGAAAATTATATATGAACCCACAGAGGAAAAGACAGAGAGAGTTCAAAAGTAATATTCTTTCTTTTCTTGGAGGTTATCAGCAAGATAAACAGCCTTCTTCTTGTTGCATATAATATGACTTCATCTGGGTGATTCGTTCACAATGGTGTATAAATCCAAATTATTGTTGAGTAGAACAAATTCTCAGAGGTGTTGTCATTCAAAAATGTTATATTCTGTAAGGAGACTGTAGATAGTATAATGACCCCAACTGGGAAACAGGATGCCTACTTGGGTTTACTTAGGAAGTCTTTCGTTTGAAGTTTCATTCTTTCACCTCAGTTGTTCTCCAAGAACCACGACAGAGGCTAACAACAATCCCTGTAGTCTTCATCAGGAAATCTGTGCAGTAGGAAGAAGCTCAGACAAAGGCTGATGAACTTGTTTCATAATGCACAGGACCAGCTGTGAACTTTGCGCTTTCCTCAGCATAGAGGAAGGCCAGACTTTAATTCAAAGACATTCTGTGGAAAAACACCAGCTGAGACTCTGCCCGTGGCACTACTGGAGCTGGCAAGGCAATGCCACTTTTATGTACAGGTGAAACTACAGCTGACAAAACAAAGTATGTATTTGCAAGACATTATTGTGGTTTGCCTTTATCTTTTTTTCTTTTCCCCTTTATGGACCTATGCATAGTGGTGGTTTTGGGTAGCAAATATTGCAAAGAAAGATGTTGCTTGTGTCAGTTTGCCTGAGATTTTGCTGAAGTCTTACTCTGTATTTGATAATTCACAGAATACATTTCTATCAGTATCTCTTTAGTGAATCCTAATTAAGATTTTGTTTGTTTGTTTTTCTCCTACAATGCCAACCTTGGGGCTTTAATTTTATACTGAAGTCAGTTTAATCTAATTCTCAGTCTTTGATCCCATTGCATAGAAACTTCCTAACTGGAGTTTTTTCACTACTATTAGTCCTTGGTTCTCCAGCCTTGATGAAAAGTTTGTGTGCGACAGGGAGATTGAGAGTGCCTACTGCTCCTCGGGCTGTCCAAATGGTTCTGGTGGCAGGGCATTGTGCAAGATCATGCACCCCATCCCATCCAACCCCTTCCTCACCTGTGGCCCCACCTTTTCCGTTATGATCTAATGCAACAGTTTGTTCATGCAGTCTGCTGCCCCATGTCCACCTGTGAACCTGATCATGGTGTTGTTACTCCAGGTTGGAGCACATAGAGGTGATGACACCATGGCACTTAAACTTTATGTTCTAGTTGACACAAGAGCATGTGTGCCATGGACCCTCCCTTTTCTCATAGCCAATGTACAGGGCATTTGAACAGCTGCAGCAAATCTAATACTATGCAGATGAAGAGAAAGTGCTGTGCATCTCTCCTGCCTGTTTCCAACCAGACCTCATGAGAGAAAGTCCACTCCCCACGCACAGACCCATGTCAGAGGTGAAAGTAAAGGGAGAGAGATTAAGCCAGGAGGTATATCCAGGATTGTCATCCCAAGATTGTCATCTGAAAGAAGGAATGACTCAAACAGCTCCAGGTCAAAATACTTAGTTATTTCATTACATTATTTTAGTGATGGAAAGTCACTATTACAACTTTGCTGCAATACAGCTGGCTGCCTCTGTGTGTCAAAATATACCACTATATACCTCAGGACCCGAGACCATAGACAATGCTGTAGGGTGCTGCCGCAGTTGCCACAACATCAGCAGTAATAATGTTGGAAGACCATGGGAGACACTCAGACTTTGAAACTCACTCAGCGGTAGATAGATTGTGTGAATGCTGGATCCATGGATGCTGCAGGAGGTGTAGCAAAGTGTTATCAACTGTATGAAACAGGAATATGCCAGAATTTAAGGTGTTTTCTGAGACTATTCGAATGTGAAGGTGACACTTTTCCACCTTTGGAAACTACTTTTTGCTTTGTGAAAGCTAGAAGTCACTTGCACCTTCTGCAACCTGTGACATGACTGTTTTTTCATCTTTTGATGCAGCAGTAACTTTTTTTGCACAGCTCTGCACATGAATGCATCTGTAAGCCAGCGTGGGATGGGGTGGCTTTTAAACTGGATGAATTTGTGACTAAGGATTTGGAGAACATTTATGAAAAAACACATGTAGGGTGCATTCCAGAGTGAGAAGAGGCACAAAACCTGATCTCATATTTGATACAAAAATACAAACTGCATTTCTTATCGCATGCTGTCAGAAATGCTGAGGCAATCTACGGGGACGGAGAGCTTGACAAGCCATGATTGGCTGCCAGTGGAAGGACTTTGCCTGTTGAGTTTCAAACAGTTGCTTTACCTCAGAGTCTTGGTGGCAGGTATTATTCTGGGAAGCCTACGCTGTAGCAGTGAGCAAATATGCCCTTTTTGACTTTGCCTCATGGCACCTATCGTCATACTCAATACCGACCTTATTCTGTTTTTTGCTACACTTATCTACAATGCTTTAGTTCATTTCAGATGTTACTGAAAAGCACGACGGCTTGTGTGAAGTGGCCACGTGAAGGTATTTTATTCACTGTTGCCTTTCAGGTTCCTCTGCTCCAGGTTCATCTGAACCGGTCTTCTGTGGGAAGAACTAACTCTAGAACTGACTTTCTATGCATCTCTTTATGAGACAGAATCCATACTTTTTAAAAAAAAAAAACCCAACAACCTGACTCATTAAATATGAAGATTCTTCAAGACTGTTTTTTTCAGGGTCTGTAGGCTGTTACATGTCTCTTGACAGAAGTGAACTTGACCCATTAAGTATTTAGGTAATTGCAAATGCAAGACATGACTTCAGTCCAAGCTTTTGAAAATTTGCACTTAGAAAGGATAAACTACATAAATTTTTGTACAGAAATGTTTTGCAAGACAGAACTGATTCTGATTTTTTTTTTTGTTAAACTTTAGATTACAAACTTGACAGACAAAATACTGTAACAAACAAGTGATCTTTTTTCCCTTTTGCAGAGTTGTATATAGGACTATTTCTACACAGTCTACCCCACTGAATGAAAGATTCTGTCATATCAGATAACAGATAACCACATGCAGTCTGGAAAGCGGGGGTAAAGGAGAAAGAGAGGAAAAAAGATGAAGGGAAAGAGAAAGATACAGTGGATAAAGCAGAAGAAAAGACAAAGTAAGAGATGCAAAAAAGGTAATTGGGACGGGAAATGTTGCAGACAAAAGGAAAGGTATGAAGGCAGAGATAAATGAACTAAGGAATGAAAAGATACAGGCTTACAGCAATCAGAGATGTGACTTCGTAGCACACTTAGGAAAGTGAAAAGCAAGTATAAATCAGACAGATTATATCTAATTTAGTGTTACTCCCTGTGCTGTAATCATGCCTCCTGACGACATTGTGGGTATTCTGAAGAGAAGTATTAAGACCCTTGGTCATTCATGAATTGCAAAGGTGGAGTCTTTGTTCCCTAGAAAGCATGGATTTTTTTTTTATTTTTCGGAAAGAAAGTGAAAGTGAAAGAGGGGAAGGGGTAGAGGTAGGGGGAGGAAAAACAAAAGGAAAAGGAAAAGGAAAAGTACACAATGTGGAGAAGTTTCATGGGCTTTTACTCTCAGGGCTGGGTTTTCCCTCTTCTCTAACAGTGTAGATATATGTTGGCACTCTGCTGAAGAGTCGAAACCATTAGCTGTTTCTGTTGTGTTGCCCTACCAGCTGCCTCACAAAAGGGCCTTACTTCTTACTGTGCACTTCCTACATTGCTGTTAAACATAAATGTTTCAGGGGTTACGGGTTGTATTTATTCAACTAATGGTTTAGTTCTACTCTATTCCCCAAATATCTGTAATTTAAGCCCTGTCTGACATCTATTCAAACAAAAAGAAGAGAGGGAAATCCTGAGGTGATTCAAATATCGACTTAGAGCAATCATTGTTTTGCACGCAGTCAATACTGACCTTTTCCATTTGGAGAACTTGAAGGGGAAAAGAATAGCTGTTTTCTTCTTTGTAGTTTAACTACTAAAGTAATATACACAGTGTCTTCTCATGTACCTGAGAAGTTTTTGTGAGAAACAGGGGACCAGTAAGTATTTTTCATCTCACAGCATCGAGAAGCTATAAGATACTAAATTTCATGTCCACTCTTTTTTCATGGCCAAATGCTTGATCCTTGTAGTGTAGGTGGTATACTCCTGATGTCCAGAAATATATTCTGTGATGATTATAAATCATCCCATTCTAAAAACCTGTGTTAGATTAGATGTTATCGTGTCTTGCATCAGCAAGCTTGGCACTGGGGATGATGGCACCTGAAAATACATTTAACAGGAATCTTTTGCCTCCCAAAGAGCTTTTCAAATTTAGGCTACTGAGATCTCCAAGTGACTTTCATGTTCCTTATTTGCTTCCTCCCCCTCAGGCATGCTTAAACAGCAAAGTGTAGAGACAGCTGTCACAATAGACAGTTATCACAAGGTACAGAGATGGCAGCTAGATGACAAACTTCCTCTTATCAAAAAGACTTCTTTGTTGGCTCCCTTTGGCCCATTCATGACCACTTTAAATTTTCTGACCTGTGATAAGTCATCCTAGCAGGCTGGAGAAGCCATGCTGAAGTATTTAAAAGATTGTGATACATGGCATGCTGTTCTCCAAATTCATTATTGGAAATTGGCTCCTCACGATCACTGGGGAAAAAAATACAAAGAAATAGTTTGGCTGTGATGGTCTAGATTTATCCCTACTGTGATTTTACGGGTATCAGTGAAAAAATCTAATTCCCAGGTTAAATGCTTCTGTGAAGTTACATGAAGGATAGGTTTGGTTGTAGACATCTACTGTTAAGTTGTTTGTAATTAAATCATTATCAATGAAATGTCAGTGAAGAAAACACTGGGTTGAGCGCTATAGAAACAGGAAATCAGTACTTGTGGAAGGAGGATGTTTGTATAGGAGAGCTCAGCAGTTACAGAAATGTCAGCATAAGTTTCTTCCTGTGGGGGAACTTTACACCTCTGAGCAAAAGATTGTGACAGTAGGCTGCCCCTGAAGGTGATGGTGTATGTAGATCTTGTCTTTGAAGAGGACAAGACAATAAGCACAGCACAGTCCTGTCAGGAGGAAAACGTTTTTGCACATGCTTTAGATATACACTTATATCTGAAAATAACTGGAGTAGCAGTTTGAAGGGAATTCAGTGATTGACTCACCTGACATGGAAAGATCTAGCTTTTATTTCTATCTCAACTGGTTTTTGGTAGACTTCAGAAGAAGAGTAATGGATTGAACTGTTTAGGTGTATAAAATATTCATTTTTCCAGTTTACATGTGCTTTGTAAAATATTTTGATTATGAGGATTCTATTTGGAATTTTAAATTGTATATTTCAGAGACAGTTCAGCACATACTATCTCACTCAGCAGTTCTGTAGATAAAAATGCAGTCTGCTGACCTTTCACACCATAAAGAAAGTATTCTAAAACCATCCTCACAGCAAGTTAAAAGTGAGCGTCTTTAGAATTACTTGTCATGGCTACAACTTTCATTTCATTGTTATTCAATTGAATATATTTACTGAATTATAATACAGTCAGTGGAATATCAGGATTTCAATACAGGTTTATCTTCTGGGCTACATCTAATGCAGAACAGATGGTTACTGAATGTTTGAGATGCATCAGAGCATGGAACAAGCATTTTTTATTCCCAGAGCAAGGCAGAGAGTTAAAAATCTTCATTGCTGTGGGAANAGGAAGGAAGGAAGGAAGGAAGGAAGGAATAATAGGACAGATAAACTAGGCAGCCTCTGGCCTTTAGCATTCCAGTAATTTCATGTTGCTCGGGTGAAGGATACTGATAATAACTGCACTTCTGAACTAGGACAGTGACTTTTAATGGGCTAAAGGCTAATTCAGTCCTTTGCAGCAAAGGCATGGATTTATCCTGTTAAAGCCTGTGTAAAAGGGACACTGTGTGTTGTTATGATGCTCAGCCACAATGCCCTCTGCAGGCTCTAACAGCATCTCCCAAGAGGTGTGATCTAGGGCTACGTGCTACTTGCCCCGTTTGGGTCTTGCAGAAGCACACTCTGTACAAATTCTTTCACTAAAAGTTGCATTAAAAACAGTGTTCCTTTGCAAAACTGGTCCTCGTGGCTACTGCAAGAGTAACAGACCAGCAATACAATTTTCTATTTCTGTTTTCTATAATACCTATTTTACTGTACTAGAACTAGCCTGAGGTAGGGGAGAGAGAAACTGAAGACCACAGTACAGAGTGTGTAACTGTGTGCAGACCTGGGCACTGCCTCTTAACTGCTAATGATATAGGTACCACTGAAGAAATCAACATCCCTTAAAAAACCACAGTTTTTTGAGAGTAGTATCTAAATCAAATCAAATGCTCAAGTAGAAATACCTGATAATGGATATTACATACTAATATAGAGGCAATCAAAGGAAGCTGCTTACATGACAAAGGAGGACACTGAATATTAGGGCAGAATATTTCATTACAATTCATTACCACCAAAAAAATCCATTTCTATCAAGACACAAAGGAATAATAATAATAATAATAATAACAACAGCACTAGTTCATCTTTTATTTCTTAGCTATGTTTCAAAGTAGTATTGACAGCTAAAAAATAAATTCAAAACTTGGCAAGAACTTTTAGCAAACAGAAGAAACTGAAAAAAAAAGAAAGCTAGACTCAGTGATAACCCTCAAAAAGAAACTTTACTAGCACAAAAGGGCATACAAGTAAACTATTTTTAATTATTTGTTTGTGTTCCAAAGTATGAAGCCAGGTAATTAATAAGAAGATTTGGAAATGCAAAGTGAGAAATGAGGAATAAAAGAGAGAATGTTGTTGACCAAAGCTTGCTGGGAGGTTANTCTGTAGATAAAAATGCAGTCTGCTGACCTTTCACACCATAAAGAAAGTATTCTAAAACCATCCTCACAGCAAGTTAAAAGTGAGCGTCTTTAGAATTACTTGTCATGGCTACAACTTTCATTTCATTGTTATTCAATTGAATATATTTACTGAATTATAATACAGTCAGTGGAATATCAGGATTTCAATACAGGTTTATCTTCTGGGCTACATCTAATGCAGAACAGATGGTTACTGAATGTTTGAGATGCATCAGAGCATGGAACAAGCATTTTTTATTCCCAGAGCAAGGCAGAGAGTTAAAAATCTTCATTGCTGTGGGAAGGGAAGGGAAGGGAAGGGAAGGGAAGGGAAGGGAAGGGAAGAGAAGAGAAGANGTGATCTAGGGCTACGTGCTACTTGCCCCGTTTGGGTCTTGCAGAAGCACACTCTGTACAAATTCTTTCACTAAAAGTTGCATTAAAAACAGTGTTCCTTTGCAAAACTGGTCCTCGTGGCTACTGCAAGAGTAACAGACCAGCAATACAATTTTCTATTTCTGTTTTCTATAATACCTATTTTACTGTACTAGAACTAGCCTGAGGTAGGGGAGAGAGAAACTGAAGACCACAGTACAGAGTGTGTAACTGTGTGCAGACCTGGGCACTGCCTCTTAACTGCTAATGATATAGGTACCACTGAAGAAATCAACATCCCTTAAAAAACCACAGTTTTTTGAGAGTAGTATCTAAATCAAATCAAATGCTCAAGTAGAAATACCTGATAATGGATATTACATACTAATATAGAGGCAATCAAAGGAAGCTGCTTACATGACAAAGGAGGACACTGAATATTAGGGCAGAATATTTCATTACAATTCATTACCACCAAAAAAATCCATTTCTATCAAGACACAAAGGAATAATAATAATAATAATAATAACAACAGCACTAGTTCATCTTTTATTTCTTAGCTATGTTTCAAAGTAGTATTGACAGCTAAAAAATAAATTCAAAACTTGGCAAGAACTTTTAGCAAACAGAAGAAACTGAAAAAAAAAGAAAGCTAGACTCAGTGATAACCCTCAAAAAGAAACTTTACTAGCACAAAAGGGCATACAAGTAAACTATTTTTAATTATTTGTTTGTGTTCCAAAGTATGAAGCCAGGTAATTAATAAGAAGATTTGGAAATGCAAAGTGAGAAATGAGGAATAAAAGAGAGAATGTTGTTGACCAAAGCTTGCTGGGAGGTTATGCAATGTGAATTCAAAATTTAATGTCTATTATTTGTTCCAAAAAGAGAGTGGTAGAAATTTGGAAGCATTTTTTTTTCCTTTTCAGAGATACTGTTGTCTGTTCCAGAGTCCTGCATGGTTCAGGACCACAAGTTCCCCAAAATTTTGAGGATTAACATTTTAACTGATAAAATAGGGCAGACTTAAGGACATCTGTTACTGACTTTCTGACCCGTTAAGAGAGGTAAGTGACTATCTGTAATGTGTAGGAAAAAAAATCTTTTTTTCATGGACTGCAACCTACAGGGCATCTGTTGATTATAAACCACCCTTAAATAGTAAATTTCTGATACAGAATGTTCTGTAGGCTGTATGAGGTAACCAAATATTAGCTACAAAGTGGCAGATATTTGTTTTGGCAGGAAAAGAATTAATCACTCCCCTAAAAATTAGCAGTTGCCTAAGTGCCAGAGATGATGATCATGTGGTTATATTTATTTTATGCAAATAGGTTGTGGTGCCCTTCCATTTAAAAAGGAGTCAATACAAAATACAGTTAGTCACTAGCGGGGAAATCAACTGTGTTCCACAGGTCCCATGAGAAGTGGCCAATGTCATTGTGAGGTTGCTGGGGGAGAAACTGGGGGATCTCCCTGTTGAAAACAGAAAATGTCACGCACCTCTGCAGGAAGAAAAGCACGAAGGATTTGGGAATTACAGTCTGGTCAGCCTAATCTCAGTCCCTGGGAAGTATATAGAGCAAATTCCCCTGGAAATCATATCCAGGCATATGAAGAAGACTGGGAACAATTAGGTGATTTGGAACAGCCAACATTGATTTACCTTGGGAAGATCATGCCTAGCCAACCTGTTTGCATTGAGGTGGCTTACAAAGTACATGGTTATATGATTATATTTATTTGCAGTTATTCAACTTGTGGCACAATCGGTAACAGGATCAATTTTCAGTTTGAGTATGAAATAACTTTATTCAGTCAGCTCCTAAAATGCTGACATTCCCTTAGAAAAAAGACATTCAGAGGCCTGAGTAGAGTTAAAAACTGATCTGATTACTTTAATTGTCAAGAAATCCTTGGAGAGAGGAGTAGGGAGAAGTGTGAACACGAACTGATGCCCAGGGAGGCTGGGTTGATAAACGGACCATAAATCCCCAGATTCAGATTCTCCTCCATGATGGCAAACCTGAGGAGTTTGAACCAGAAATTTGTCCTCAGCCTTGGGGAATAGCATGGCAGCTTAACAACTGACTGATTCAGAGACCGAGAACCCTCTTGGAGCTGATGTAAGCGTGGGTCGTTATAACTGGTTTTATTTTATTTTTGCACAGAATTGTCTCTGAAGCTGTTTTAACTTTGTGTTTAGAAGGTGTGTGTGAGTATCACCATTTTCCGAAGATAAGAACTCAAGAATGGCTGTACTGGGTCAGACGAAGTATCCCACTTAGCGTCTATCCTGGCTCTAACATTGGCCCGCATGCAATGGCTGTGGGAAGGCAGTCCCATCTCCTTCCTGTTTTTATGGCATTCATCCTCTAGGTTTCCGCTCCACAGTCTTTTCTGGATCGCATGCACAATGCATCTCTTCTCTTGTGTAGCCAAAGCAATCCTGGGACTTCTTTCCAACCCATCAGGGCAAGATACCCTGGTGGGCCAGGCCCCGTTCTGCCGTAATGTTATATGCCATTTAGGTTATCATTACGAAGAGCCCTCAGGGAGATGTGGGTATGGAGTGTTATGGTGTATGTTCTCCTGATGCATGTCTTTTCTGCAGCAGGAATGGTGTGCACTAAGGGCTCCAGCTGATGTTGCTTTTCCAGATCGTCTCATGCAGGCTGTACTTCTCTTCATGTCTTTTTATCTATATCCAAGACTGTAAGGAAGCCTTGAGACATCCTGCTCCTCATCTTCTTGGCCCTACTGAAGTTAGCTGTTCACAGCTGCACCAGAAGCAAACTTTGCAGGGGGGCTTTTCCAAGGACAGCTTTTCCCAGCCCTTTTTACATTCACATCTGAGGGCAAAGTACCACTAAGCAGAGTCTACCAGCTCTGTGGATGCATTCAAAGACATTAAACACTTGAGAAAGCACTCTTTGTCTTCATTTCGGTTTTTAAAGTAATAATTTTTTAAATATTTGATCCTTTTGATCCTCATCTTTTCTTGGTTTTTGGAACAAGTTTTTGCAATATTACACCCTATCCTGGGGGAAATTTGTATTTTATTTGCACTTTTTCTCCAAAATATGTCTTTTTTTTCCTTCCTTTCTGAAGAGTCAGATAGGAATAGGGATCAAAACCGGGAGACTAGGGAAGGCTATGAGAAAAAGAAGTAAACATACAGATATACTTTCCCAAGAAAAACCATACTGTGGGTTTAGGAGTCCCTGAGGTGAAGATTATGTGTTTCTGCCTATTTCTGCCTTACCCTGGTGTTAGAGATCACTATCAAACAATAAGACATTTCATCTCTATTAATGAGACATATCCTTAAAACCTGGGAACTGCATCGTTCTAGCAGTGTCCACGAGCCCAAAATACAATAAGATGTTCCTTTAAGCTGTGTAATGCAGTTTAAAAATTGATATACCAGGGTGATTTAAGAGAAAGACATGCTTACTATTGCCTGGCATTAACCAAAAGCACAGGAGGCTGTACAGGATAGAGAGTAAAGTGCCTGACAACCTTGTTTGTCCAGGAGATTTTACTATGAGCAACCAATCCAGCAATGGCAACCAAAGGCAACAAAGTGACAGCAAATATCTGCTAAGATTTTAAAACCTGTAGAATATAGATTATCTCAAGTAGGAAGGGTCCTATAAAGATCATTGAGTCCAAAAATATCTTTTGCCACGACTTTCACGGTGGAAACTGAGCAATTTGGTAGTTCAGAGCTTCTTACCTCCCACTGTGCAAGAAAAGTCCACTTCACACTGACCTCTCAAATCCCCTGCTTTCTGTGATGTTCAGTTGCTTACCAGTGTGTTTTACCACACCTCAGTTTAGAGGGTGGTGCATCAAAAATAAGAGACATTTGCAAGAAAAATTGCACAGAGTAAAGCTTAAAGGATGTCTCAGAACTTGCTACATTATTAATAACTGTTAATAAAACTTCAAAATAATAAGAAAGACAACATTCAGCTTGTAGAGAATTACTTTTTGCTGACATTAAGATTATACTGGAGCTGAAATGCTACCTGTGGACGTTAATGAGGCAACCTTTTTCACGTAGAATCCAAGCTGTATAAATTTAATCGTGTAGAAAAGACTTTCTATCACTGCTGTTTCCTTTGTGTTATTCTGAGTGACCAGTATCATCTTATTTCTTAAGCCTGGAAGTTATCATGAACAGGATAATGTGTGGGGAAGTATTCTCATTCATTGCATGGGATTTTTAACTGCATGGACCCCATTATAACTGACAAGAAGAGCGAAGCTAAAACCCTGTTGATTGGAGAATACGCCATTGTCAGTGGTGTTCAAGTATATCACACAGTCATATAAGAGGTTTCTATTATCTCATAGAGTGCCAACAGTGGATTAAAGCCTGACATTGAAAACCCTCAGGGAAATGGCTCCTACTGCAAAATAATGAATCTACTCATACCTGAATGTCTCTTGTCTCAATAGTGGAAAAAGCACAGGAGGAATGATCTTAAGTCCACCATTTAGAGTCAAACAATTGCTCCCTTCCCAGTGTCAACCTGACCAATACATTGAGTGTGATATAAAAGAGACCAAGTTACTGCTTAACAAACCTTTTTATATCAGAGGATGCCAGGGAATGTGTTTTAGGGGCATGGACCCACATGAGCAGGCTATGGTTTGTTTGACCTTCTTGATTCACTGACACAAGCAGTGGATGTCCTGAGCCCAGAGTCTTTTTAAGATATTCACTGCCTCCTGCACACACAAGATGGCTCGTCCCTGTTGCTGTCTCTGCAGAGCAGGTGTGAAAAAGCCTTGCAGAGTGTTGGGACTGCTGGACCCGGGAGGATGAGGTAATACGGTAGCTATTTTAATGACTGTTTGCAAGGGATTTACTGTACCATTTATCATGTGCAGTGGTTTGCACTAAATTGTACCCAGTACATCCTTTTCAGTCTGTAAATAACCAGTAATCCCACAATATGAATATGGTGTATAATAAAATTCTGTAAATTCCCATTTTGAAAATACAGTCAAGTTCATCAGATGTTCAGTAGGACCAGTTGTGCTCAAATGCAGAGACAGCTTTCCTCCTTTCATGCTTTTTCCTATAGACCGTGGAAGGTAGTTCAGGTCTGTAAATGCCAACTAACCAAAAGGCAGCAGGTTAAGTGCAGGCAACTCACCCCTCACTTTCAAACGCCAGGAGACCCGGGATAATATTCAGTGATTGAGTGTGGCAAGCAGTGTGTGAGTGTGGCAAACAGGTCACAGGAGGTTATCTTCCCCCTTTATTCTGCCCTGGTGAGGCCACATCTGGAGTACTGTGTCCAGTTCTGGGCTCCCCAGTTCAAGAAGGACAGGGGACTGCTGGAGAGTGTACAGCAAAGGGCTACAGAGATGATTAGGGGGCTGGAACGTCTTTCTTATGAGGAAAGGTTGAGGGATTTGGGTTTTTTTAGTCTGGAGAAGAGAAGGCTCAAAGGGGATCTCATCAATGCTTATAAATACTTAAAGGGAGGATGCTGGGAGGCTGGGACCAGTCTTTTTTCAGTGGTGCCCAGTGATAGGACAAGAGGTAACGGGCACAAACTTCAACATGGGAAGTTCCATCTAAACATGAGGAGGAACTTCTTTACTTTGAGGGTGGCAGAGCACTGGAAGAGGCTGCCCAGAGAAGTGGTGGAATCTCCGACTCTGGAGACATTCAAAACCTGCCTGGACGTCATCCTGTGCAATTTGCTGTAGGTGAACCTGCTCTGGCAGGGGGGTTGGACTAGGTGATCTCTAGAGGTCCCCTTCCAACCCCTGTGATTCTGTGATTCTGTGACTGGAGTGAGTATGAGTGAAAGGGGCCATGGGACACCTACCTCCCTGCCGCGCTATCCCAATGAGACCAATTAACCTGGACATTAGAGTCAACCTATACAGAGTCAGTCATTTCTCTACCTCTTTTCTGTCCCCAAATATAAATCAATGCCCACCTATTGCTGGAGCCCTGAGACTACCGTGGCCTTGTGAGCCAGGCCCCCTGCCAGAAACATGCTATTGACCAAATGTTTTCAGAAGGAAAATGGCAGGGCAATAAGCTCTAAATCTAGTTGTGGACTTGCATGTGATGGATGTAGTTAAAGTATTGGCATATATTTGGAAGGCCTATATCTAATCCTGAACTCCAGTCTTTACATTACATGATCACTTTTAGCTAGCTGTAGGAAAGCAGAATAGAGAAAGCATAAATATAAAGATCTGAGACTTGTAGCCACACCCCCACACCCCACCCCCCCCAAGTAGTTGCATGATCCTTTGGAGTCATACTAGTGATTAAAATAGAGATAGACAAGCAATTCAATAGTTGCAGCCATAAATTTCACTCAGGGGGGAAAGTAAGACAGGTGGTTTCACTTAAAAACAAGTGTTCACCAGTCCTAAGAGACATAGCAGTGATCATACAGCAATGACAAATGTAATTCCAGCTACAAAGAAACTGTCATCTGCCATCAAAGCCAAACATTTGGTTAAGATACAGAAAAGAAAAAAAGAAAAAGGTGATAAAGCTGTAAGGGATGACACATAGAGACAAAAAAGGAAAGGGCAAGAAAATTAAAAAGAAGAATATTAACTCTATAAGCCTGTCTTATTGACTATAAATACACAAATAAAGGTAACTGATTGCTACAATCCTGATTTGTATACTGCCCAGGTCAATGGATCTCCTGCCCACTACCATAATAGATATAACAAAGACTTATATTACCCCCCGCAAAAAAAAATCTTGGGTAAGACCAAGAATATAAATGTTGGGAAATGTCAAATGAAGATGTCCCCTGCCACCTAGACTTGGTGTTTTAGGTGAATGAATTAATACAGAGTTTATACAATTGCACGTAATAATTCTTAGCCTCAAACCTCCTGGGTTCCAACTTAACCAGCCTACCTGCAGTCCTTCCTTTCTTCTCACTGTTCATTTAGAGCACTGCATGAGGCAAATGATGATATAATTAAAGACTGTATCAGAATGCACATGCACAAGGCCGTAAATTAATGCTGTACAGACAGCATTAAATCTGACATTTCCTAACACTGGAGCACTTGTCTTTGAAACCCTACCTTTCTTCTTGCATTGATTAAGCCGGAGACTTAAATACAAAAATCTAAGTGGAAAAAAAAAAAAAAAAAAGTTTTAGCATTTAAAAAAA